>JAJOZX010000016.1:0-365000 GCA_023014485.1 Bathynomus jamesi | reverse complement strand
TTATCTCTCATGTATAATATTGGTTTGTTTGTATGGTATTGGTATAGTGCCTTCAATGGTGACCTTGTATTTGTCATGTGAGTAGTGATAATTTAAGATTAATACACGTTTTAACTATTAATAATACTTATTTACTTATTTATTTATTTATTATTAATTAATAACAACTAGTTGTTTATTTTTAATAAGAGCCCAGTAAAGTCTAAAGCTTAAGGGCCAAATTAAATGAAATAAATAGTCGAGCTTCACAATTATTCATGTCATTGTAAATTGAAACGAATGTATTTATTTTATTATTAATAAAGGTTATTCAATTCAATATGTTTATATTAGAGGGGAGACTCCATTTATCATATTTCAACAGTTACTTAAGAATACACATCGAAAAGGTGTTGATAATAATAATAATAATAATAATTTATCAGCATTTATAAGTAATGAACTGCGTTTTTCATTTACTGTTCATTTCAACCGATGTGGATTAATTGCCTTAAATATAGGGGGATGGTCAGTGCATCATTCGCTTTTCTTCTTCATTCTGATTACGCAAATATTGATGATATTTCAAGTTTTATTTTAATGTGGAATAGGAAATTGGTAATTTCGAGAAGCAAAATAACGTTCAAAGAGTTCAATATTAATCTCAGCTGACGATATTCTCCACTCAAAATCTAAGCACTTCTCCGCAAATAGGCTTTATTGAGTGAATCATGGTTTCGTTTAAAATCTGCGACTGTTTTACCACATTGTTTTGACTCCTGAAAATGATTAAATTAAATCGTTGGCGAACAAGTTGTTTTTTACTTTTAGTTGAAGTCTTATATAAGCTTAATAAAATACCTTCATTTGTGCAAAGATATTCAGTGAAACTGATGTAACTAAAACTGATATGTAACTAACTAAAAATGAATCCTATAAAACTAATAATAATTTCGTTAGGAGCGTAAAGAATAACTAACATAAGAAATAAAAGAATGTGTGTTTTTTTTGGTTTAGCAAAATTGTATTATAAAACTTTTTAGTAAGTTATACAAAAGTCGTAAAAATAAATGAAACCTAAGTTGAATAATATTTTCTTACAAGGTGGAGTGAAAAGCTTGACCTGCGTTAGAATGAACAATTCGGGCGGAAGCAAAACCAAAGGTTTTTCATTTTTTATTTTTTCTGGGTGTAATAATAATAATAATAATAATAATGAATGAGAAAAGCGCCAGAAACTGGCAGACCGCTCAGGCCAGACGAATGCGGCTCAGCGCGATAACTCTTCCATTATTATTAACCAAACCAACACCATCGGGACTCGAACAGTGACCTTATTTTCTTCCCTTCCCTTATAGGGAAACCGCGTTACCCACTGTTTTATGGCTGTCATACGTCGTTTGTGGAGGAAGGCAAGGGGAAGGACGAGTGTGGTACGGGAACTCCCGCGCAAATTTGCCTGGAAGGCCATTGATAGCGGTGGATATTAAAAGCGAGATTAGCTTCTACTTACTTGAAAACTTCGTTGAAAGCATTGATAATATTTGGCGGTTCTGAAATGAGTTTTTCTGCGACTCTTACTTTAGAACATATTTATAATTTGTTTGTTTTTATTAATCGCTTCGTTAATGAGGCGAATTCCGCAGTATTGTTTGTAGTCGCCCAAATATTCTTCGAATTTGCATTTCTAATAATTAGCTTTTGCTTTGAGCATTAATGAATTAAGTTTGCTTCAATAGTGAGTGTATACGACTTTCTTTGGAAATAAACGTTCCTTAAAATTGTTCAAGATTTATATTTTTGTACAATGTTTTTAGTGATAGTGGAAAAAAGTTTAGAAAAAACAATATACTCTTTCTTGAATTCGTTATAATATATATATATATATATATATATATAATATATACAGGGTGTCCCGTAAGTCTGGACCCATAGGGATTTATAATATATTTTTTTATTATGTTATTATTATTATTTTATTATTATTATTTTTTTATTATTTTTTATTATGATTTTTATTTGTGGGGCCACTTGAAAACCAAAGTGTACGAGGTCAAACTTCAGAACATTTTCCACCTTAAAGCACGCATTGTGGAGGCGTGTCAAGAAATTTCTGCGACTGTGATTCAGAAAGTGCTGTCGCAGTGGAGATTGCGTCTTCAACTATGTGTGCGACACAACGGCGGACACTTTGAACAGATTATGTAATAAATTTTTGGACTATTTTGTAATTTTATTATTTTTCCCTATGGGTCCAGACTTACGGGACACCCTGTATATATATATATATATATATATATATTGTTTCAGTAATGTTCTCTCACTCAATTAATTGTATTCTGCCCCTTTATCTTCAGGTTGAAACATTGATGCGCAAGTGAGTTTTAGAAATTAGCAAGACTTTTGACACTTTGCCATCATACGATCCACCGGCTACAAAACATTTACTTCAGGACGTTTTTGTTAGAGTTCACTGTCACAAAAGTCAGTGGCTTATAAAACATTTACCAAAAATGTTTCTAAAACGTCAAAGAAACAACTTCAAGTCGTTAATAATCAGTCAGTCAAGAGGGACAGAAACTGGCACAGCGCTCAGGCCAACTATTGTGGCCCATTGCTCTAGCTCCTCAGTTATTATCACGAGCATCATCGGTAGTCAAACCCATGACCTAATTATCGTCACTTCGCTTATCTTCATTATCTCCTTCTATGGGGGGGGGGGGCATTTTTGTGGGCATTCGCCCTTGGCCCATCCTTCCTGCATAATAAAAAAACTGGTTACCAACTGAACTGGCCAGCATTCGTAGCTCAGTGGGTAGAACAGTTTCCTTATATGCGAAGTGAAGAAACTGGGGTCAGGGGTTCGAATCCCGTTGATGCTAGTAATAATAATGCAGTAGTTAGAGCAATGGGCCGCAAAAATTGGCCTGAACGCTGTGCCACTTTCTGCCCCACCTGAGTGATTATTATTATTATTATTATTACCCACTGAGATACGGGTGCAGGCAACTTCAGGTCGTTGCTATTGAATGTTAAACGATTCGCATGTTCCTGGTGCAGGCATGGGGTAATTGTAATTTGTAATTGTAATTAATTACAACTTTTCAAGTAATTGCCGAGTAATTTAATTGCAACTGTAATCAATTACGTTCAAAGTGACAATATAATTGATACAGTTACAGTGAAAAAGCAAGACCTCAACAAGTATATATTAACGGCTTATATATCGATGGGGTGTCGGGAGGATGAAATTGCAAAGCTGTGGAAAAACCACTACTCTAACATTCTTAACAGTGTGAGTAGGGATAATCTTAAGATAGATTGCAGTGAAACGCCTGTGGGAGAGACAAGGGAAAATACTTTTATATCATTTCCTGAAGTAAAGAGGTTAATTAAAGAGTTAAAGACTGATTCTGCGTCAGGGGTAGATGACCTATCGAATGAGCACTTAAAATATGACGTAGTATGTCTGCATATATCATTTTTCCTATCAGCCCTGCTTGCTCATAACCATATCCCTGCAGAGTTCATGACTGTATATATCTTGCCCCTGGTAAAAAATAAGTATGGAGACATTTTGTCCAGCAATAATTACAGGTCTATTGCTGTCGCTTCCTGCTTCTGGAAACTACTGGAAAAACTCTTGTTACTCCGATTAAATAATTACTTATGGACAGCTCCTAATCAGTTTGGTTTTAAGAGGTCACACTCAACTTACCTGTATATCTATGTACTTAAAGAAACAATATCTAAATACATTGACAGTAATTCAACTATTTATAGCTGTTTCCTAGATATAAGTAAGGCATTTAATAGAGTGAACCACAATATTTTATTTAAAAAACTAGAAGACAGGAAGGTTCCCATGTACATATTAAATTTATTGAAATTTTGGTATTCCCACCAATCTTTTACTGTTCGGTGGGGCAACGTACTATCCGAATGTTTTGGCTCCTTTCGCGGGTTGAGACAAGGCTCCTTGCTCTCCCCTATGCTGTTCAATGTGTATATTGACGGATTAATTGCTTCACTTAATGAGGCAACAGTGGGATGTTGTATAGATAATATAAGGATAAATAACTTAGCCCTTTCATACCCAAATTAAGTCGAAAAGTAAAAAAAAAAATTGGGATATAAAAATCGTTTAATTGGACCCAAAATAACTGAAAAATATATTTTACAATGTTTTATTGTTCATAATTAATAAAATACGAAATGTGTTAAATTTCACACATTGGGAACTGGAAGGTCTAAAATTGCTTCCAAAGTTAACGATGAAAATTTCACACACTGGGCATTAAAGGGTTAGTTTATGCCGATGATATGGTGTTAATAAGTCCCTCTGTTAAAGGTCTGGATCGGCTACTAAAAGTCTGCGAAGTGTATTCGCAGAAACATGATATTCTTTTTAATGTTACAAAAGCTAAGGTTATGTAATTTCATCCTATAAGCTGTAATCAGCCAGCTGATATTAGGTTTAAAATGAAAGGTGAAGTAATTGAGGAAGTACAAGAGTTTAAGTATTTGGGTCAAACTATTAACAGCTCCTTGAGTGATGACTCGGATATAATAAAACAATCTCGAAGCCTTTGTGCTAAAGCGAATATGACTATAAGGAACTTTCGGTTCTGTACAAGTGAAGCTAAAGACATTCTCTTTCGTACTTTCTGCAGTAATATATACGGATAGCAACTCTGGGTGAATTATAAAAAAGGTTCTGGCAGGACCCTAAATTTGCTGTACAACAGGTCTTTTAGACTCTTACATAAATTAGCCCCGAGATGCTCAGCTTCGCAAGTGTTTGCTACCAGCAATGTTCCGAGCTTCCCGGAGGTAACAAGACGTGCTCAATACAGTCTAATGCAAATAATTAAAAAATGAACCAACCCGATTTCCAAGCTATCCACGAGGCCTGCCGTTTATCCTCTAAACCAGGGGTCCCCAACCATGGTGCCCGCCGACCCTTTTGCGTGTGCCCGCCACTGACTGACTACGATTGATAAGTTTTTATTTAAATTTTTAATAAAATGTTAAGCATGTTACATATTTTAAATATTTAGTTACTAAATATTTAAAATATGTAACATACTTAACATTTTATTAAATTTTTTAATTACAGAAACAGATGCTCATTTATTTGAAAATAATTATTTCTTTATAAATAAATTAAGTTATCGTTTTGATAATTTTTCTAAGATTCTTAGTTAGCCCATCCTTGTTTTTTTTTTGTGTATTATATTCATTATTTTACATAGGAATTAAATGTTTTTTGTGTATTATGTTCATTATTTTACATCGGAATTAAATGTTTTTTTTGTGTATTATGTTCATTATTAAGTCCAACTATAAATTTGCCTTGAAAAAGTAAATGGTGCCCACCGCACTACCAGTAGTCTTGAATGTGCTCTTCGGCACAAAAAGGTTGGGGACCCCTGCTCTAAACTATGGAATTCTTGGTACGAAAACATCTGTCTGTAGCTCCACTTAACTACGACATTACTGTATTATTTCTAATCAACTGTATATATTTCCCTCCTTAGTATGTGAACTGTCATTGTATTAATAATATTTGTCATATGGTCTGCCAATAAACCTATCTTATAAGTTATTACAAAATAAATTATATATATTTATATATATATATTAAGGTAGGTTGATTTTGGAACTGTGATCTTGGACTAGTCTAGATAGAAAGGTATTAATGTATAAAAAACGTTGCACCAACTCATATTTGTGAAAATGATTGTATTTTTTGAGGATTGTTAATTATTTTTAAGTTGTAAAATTGCCGAATTTTACGCGTAAAATCGCGCGCGCGGCATTCGCGCAATGTAAACAAACAAAATATCGGACCTTATTTTATCAAAATAATCAATTAAAATTCGGCTTTTTTAACAAAACGATGCTTGAAACTTATTGTAAATGCATTATAGATGTTTATTAGTGTATTATTTTGTATTTTTTAATGGTATTTACCTATAAAATGTGTATTAAATTGAGTTATTTTATGATGCGTTCATTTAATTGTGTTTATTTTCAGATATTTCATAAAAATGGGTAAAAAACGGAAGTCTGCACTGTTAACTCGAAGTGATAGTGCCAAAAAATTCAGTGGCCAGCCTTCCCCTTTGGATAAAACAGAGCCTCCTACCCTCCGCCAAGTTATTCAGTACAGTTATTTCCTTCAAAACAGCCAGCCGGACTTGAAAGACTATGATATTGCTAAAATGATAGCAAAGGATGTGATTGAGATCTGGCAGGCAGTGAACCCGCGGCTGCCCCTGTATGAGGAATATTATGTAGTGAAATTGATGGATAAAGTGTGCTTCAAGAAAGCAAAAGAGATAAACAGGAAATCTCTTTCTACAGTCCAGGAGCAGAATCTGGAGGAAAAGCTGGATAAACTTTTTGACATTTCTGCTTGCACCTGTAAGCTACCTGTTCGTCCCTGTGATGACAATGCTGTGAAGTGCAAGAAAGAAAATTGTCAAACACAGCACATAATCTGCACTTGTCCTCCCAGTAAGAAGGTAATGTTATTATTTTTTTAACTTTTAACTGGCCTAACTTAGTGCGATTGAGCGGAAATTGCACACCATTGGCTGTTCACTCCATCAGAATGAGCTTCCTTTCAGAGCTGTTTTCAAGCATCTTGATGGCAGTACCAAAAGTCCCACTGCTTTCACTGGTCCGCTGGGAAAACTCTGTGAAATTGACTACCAAGATCTGCCACAAGTGGAATTCACCAAACTAAGTGGCCCCCTGGATGACATGGAATTTGCTGAGGAGACACTGAATGATCTCAGTAGCGACCAGAGGCTTCTTTTGGAGTATGTGCTTGGAATTTCCAGGGGCAAAGTCAACCCAATATTTGCTGCCTGGAAAATTGGACCATTAAACCATGCAAGATGGTTGACTTTGGCAATTAGATTGATGTGTCTGTGGACCAGAGGTGCTTACCCTCCAGAACTACAGGATAAGCTTTACCAGGCCATCAAGTTCATTGTGGAAGTGTATGCAGTCAGTTGGTTTGAGATCAAAAGGGAGAGCAAGTTCCACAATCAGCAGCTGTACATCTTCAACATGATCCAGATGATCAAGCAGCAGTCTGAAGAAATCCAGGGTGTTGCTTTCAAGAACCTGAAGTAAAGGGTGTTTCAAAAGTCTTTACCCTTTTTTTCCCCAAGGACGTTAAACCGCACGGTCAATCCTAGGATGGCGCTTATTTCCGCGAACATGTGTTGAAGGAAAAGGTGCTTCCATTTCTGCGGACTTCTCGAAATCGACAAGGAAAGTTCGATCAAGTGACTTTCCTTCACGACATGGTTGGTTGCATGAAGGCCAACGCGACTCACGCGCTCTTGGACGAGCAGAAACTTGATTTCTTTCGTTACTCCGGGTTCGGACGGTGGCCGGGCAACTCGCCTGACCTTAACCCAGCAGAGAATTTGGGCGCAAATGTCAAAGCTCGCGCAGAGGAGCAGTTGGATGCGATCCCGGATGTCGAAGATCGAAATTCTCGTGAGACACTTGTTCGAGTATTGTCAGCGGTCCTTGAATCGATGCAAAACGACACGCAATTGTTCCACAATCTGCTCAAATCTTTCCGAACGCGTTTGGATAAGATGCACCAAGTTGGCGGAAAATCAATAAACATTTTATAAAGGTTTGTGTTAAATGTATGGTCACCTTAGGGTCCTTCGGGAAAAAAAGGGTAAAGACTTTTGAAACACCCTTTACAATGCTTTTGCCTTGCTGCCCGAGAATGTGCTGTACTCCATGATGAAGTCTGATGACTTGGAAGTGAGAGAAGCTGCTCTCAAGAAAATTCTGTCCATCAGGTAAGCATTTATTAATTTTCAAAAATGTGAAAAAAAAAATTTGATTATGGGGATTTATTTAATAAAAAAAAGGCCCGAGTTCTATAAATCCCCATAATCGAATTTTTTTTCACATTTTCTTATCCTAATTCCCCCCCTCCCCTCTGATAATGGAAATAATCTTACCTTTTTTCTGAAAAAAATTCGATTATGGATGGGGATTTATAGAACGGGTTTTTTTTTAATTTAAGTTAAATTAAATCAGCAATTCTGAGACTAATAGGGATTAAATTTTAAACTGGAATAAAAAATAAATTAATTATTATTCTTTCAGAAGTGGGAAGCCAGCCAAGAAGAGGCTGAAGAAGATCACAGCCATCAACATTGAAGCTACCCAGTGGTCAGAACTAATCAACCTTTCTCAAAGTGGCATCTGTAAACCTGCTCTCACAGAAGACTTTTCTGACCAGGAGCTTCAAGAAGCATTGCTGAATGGCACCAAGCTGGAGCTGCCTGATCTGCCTTCGCATTCTCAGAGTGTTGAAAGGGCCGTGAAGCTGACATCTGAAGCTTCCCATACTGTTTATGGATTCGAATCAAGGCACAAACACATTCTGGCCAAAGCCCTAAGCCGCCAGATGAGGCCTTCCTTTGCTTCTAAGGGCTCTTACAGTGAAAATTATGATGATCTTGGGATCTAAATATGTCTATTTGACTCTGTACATGTTTTTTTTTACTTTTTTTCAATAAAATTGTAACTTTTTTCAGGATTTTTTTATGAAAATAGCATGATTTTTTCGGCCGAAAATTGCGAAAATGCGGTATTTTTCGGTACGATTTTTTGACGATTTGTGAAACGGTTTCCTCAAAAAACGGTTAAAGCTAGGGATCTGAAATATTTTGTCAGTTATTATCATATTAAGCCCTGACTACCTCGACTAGTCCAAAGTCGATATCTAAAACATTGCGGAAAATCAACCTACCTTAATATATACCTACCTATTATAATATATAATATATATATGCACTAGAATCACAAATAACACGTGACCTTATTAATAAGCAAACAACCACAAGGAAAAGGAAACACAAAGTCCGAGCGCTTTCGTGATATATTCACATTATCAAGGAAGAACAGAAAATAGACGGAGATTACAAAGTATTTGAGATAAATAGACAAGCAAAAAATTCACAATTGGCACCTCAAATTAAAGGCCTTAAAGCCCTCTAAAGATTTTTTTTCCCCCAAATTGATAACATAATCTGTAGGCAGCTAAATAACTGAATAAAAAATATATACTGTATAGATGAAATTAGACAAAAAGAAAACCAATACAGAGAACAAAAATTATTATAATGGTTATTAACATTTAATTAAAACAGGCAATTAATAGGCAAGAATTTAATGAAAAACAAATAGATGACGTAGATAACAAATAGAAAACATAATCTGTAGGCTCAAAATTTGTGTTCAATAATGAATATTTTAGACAGAAATTTGGTATGGCGATGGGAAACCCTCTCTCCCCCATTTTGAGTAATTTATATATGGAGTTTTTTGAAAGTAAGTTATTAAGGAAGATTCTGCCAAATTATGTCCCATGGTTTAGATATGTAGATGATGTTCTTTGTCTTTGGCCAGTGACTTTAAATCTCAATGAATTCCTACCCAAACTTAATAATTTAATTCCCTCTATCAATTTTACAGTTGAAATAGAAAAAGATTCTTCGATCCCTTTTTTAGATGTTTTAATATATAGGTCTGGAAAAAAGTTTAAGTACAATGTTTACAGAAAACCCACTAATAATTGTTCCTATATACATTATTATTCTGATCACCACATTAATGTAAAACGATCCGCTCTTTCTACTTTGTTTCTAAGAGGCCTACGAATTTGTAGCCCTGAGTTTATTGACGATGAAATTAGTATAATATACAAAATTGCTTTTGATTTAAAATACCCAAAGAACTGCATAGATAAGTCCTTAAAAATGGCAAAGAAAACCTTCTACGAAGTAAAGGATAAGATTCCTTATAACACAAAAAAATGTTTTAGTGTTACCATTCAGAGAAAATTTCCTCGAGCTCCCGAACCTGCTGAGGAATTTTAACGTAAATATTGCGTTCAAAAATTTGGATGTCATTAAGAATTCATTGATTAAGAACTCCCCTTTAAGTGAACATGGGTGTGTATATAAAATCCCTTGCACAATATGTAATAAATTTTACATTGGCCAAACTGGTAAGACTCTTGAGTTACGTATTAAACAGCATCAATACAGTATAAGAAGTGGTCAGGAATCTAACGCCATTTTCATTCA
Organism: Bathynomus jamesi; assembly: GCA_023014485.1. Classification (NCBI taxonomy): domain Eukaryota; kingdom Metazoa; phylum Arthropoda; class Malacostraca; order Isopoda; family Cirolanidae; genus Bathynomus; species Bathynomus jamesi. The sequence continues at coordinate 354,879 of JAJOZX010000016.1, read as the reverse complement.
CGTAAGAGATTCTAATCATCCCATTGATTGGAAAAATGCTTCTAAATTAAGGTTTAGTAAATCTATTGTTAGCAGAAATATATTGGAATCAAGTGTGATCAAGAATAATGCGGATTTGGTCTTTAATATTAGCCCTGGGTTGTACAAATTAGATTCGTATATTGTCAGTAAGTTGGCGATGGGCCTACTGTTTTCTTAATTGCATTTTTTGCCTCTTAATGGTTTGCCCTGGTTAAATAAATAAATATGATTGTAAGAACTGTTAACATTCTTATGTGTCTAGTTTAATTGTAATATTTCTTTCGTGTATAATCTTTGGTTGCTGGGTGGTTTATTGGATATTTGAAGTGGGTTGCTGTGGGATAACTATTTTTTCCAGATTGTTTGTTGAAATTTTGTAATAATTCTGTAAGACGATGGCAACTTTCCCTTTGTTTTCATTAATTTCGGGCCTTGTAATTTTTCCTATTTCAATTAAATATTAGTGTTTATGTTAATAACCATTATAATAATTTTTTTTTTTTTTTTTTTTTTTTTTTTTTTTTTCTGGACTGGTGTTTTGTCTAATTTCATCTGTATAGTAATTAATCAGCCTACAGATTATGTTTTCTATTTGTTATCTACGTCATCTATTTGTTTTTCATTAAATTCTTGCCTATTAATTGCCTGTTTTAATTAAATGTTAATAACCATTATAATAATTTTTGTTCTCTGTATTGGTTTTCTTTTTGTCTAATTTCATCTATACAGTATATATTTTTATTCAGTTATTTAGCTGCCTACAGATTATGTTATCAATTTGGGGGAAAAAAAAAATCTTTAGAGGGCTTTAAGGCCTTTAATTTGAGGTGCCAATTGTGAATTTTTTGCTTGTCTATTTAACTCAAATACTTTGTAATCTCCGTCTATTTTCTGTTCTTCCTTGATAATGTGAATATATCACGAAAGCGCTCGGACTTTGTGTTCCTTTCCTTGTGGTTGTTTGCTTATTATATATATTATAATATATATATATATATATATATATATATATATATATATATATATATATATATATATATATATTATATATATATTATATATAAATAATTATTTTGTAATAACTTTAAGATAGCCTAAAATTTTTTTTTCCATTCTTATCCATAAAATACTTAATCGAAGTGTTAAACATAAAAAGCTGAAAAAAAAAATTCGAAGCATGGATGGGATAATTCAATTCATTATTCCAACTTGTGATTATTTTTGGTGATATTAACTTTAAGTCGATATAGTCCATAATTTTAGCAACATTTCCAACATTTTTTTTAGCTTTCAGCGAATTTTTAGTGATTTTTTAAAATTTTGCTCTAATGACATTTGCGTCTGTTTAGCATTTCTGGCCTGATCGCAGCAGGATGACTGACACTACATTTGAAAGGCTCCTGAATATCAAAGTCAACAAGTTATATCCAATACTCGCACGAACCTAGTTTGTTTTTAACATTTACACTATATATACGGAAATAAAATGTTTAGATTGTGGTACACTTCTTTTTTTCCTTTTATTTACATTAGGTGTTGCTCTGGAATGTAAATGTAACTGAAATCAATTACTTGTCAAAGTAATTGTAATTGCAATCAATTACCATCCTTTGCCAACTGTAATCGTAATTGCACTCGTAATTAAACACATTCAAAGTGTTAATCGATTACATTGTCACTGTAATTGCCCCATGCCCGTCCTGGTGCACTGAAAAAATTAGTGAGTTCCAGAAACCACAACAATAAATGCGACATCATTAGATGTAATATATTATACATCCGTAAAAATAGTTGAAACAACTCTACTAATTTTGTCAGTATGTTTCCCAACATATTGACATACTTTCGTAACATATTTTCGTAACTATATAAAAGTTACGAAAATAAAGTATTGTTGGTATAACACTGAAATCTTCTTGTCAATTTTTTTTTATGCAGGAATAGGAGCCAAGTGGTAATTCCCGCAAAAATGCTCTCCCAAAAGGAAAAAGAGAGACAAAATCAAGGTCCAAGATTTTCGAGATGCCTGGACACTCTGCGTTTGAAAAGTTGGAGGTCATAGACAGGGGAAAAGATGGATTGAGGAAGACTGTTCCAGAGTTGACCGGTTGAGTAGATGAAGGATTGAAAATACCGATTAATCCTTGCGTTAGAGAGTTGGACAGGAAAGGAATAAAAATGTGTCGAAAGTCTGGGACTGCGTGCTCTCCTTAAGGGAGGAGGCATGCAGATAGAGAGTTCAGAAGAACAGTGTCCGTTATAATAGCGATGGCAAAGAGAGAGTGAGGCAATACTGCGGCGAAGAGAGAGGGATTGAAGACAGTCAGTAAGAGGTGGGGGAATGATGAGACGAAAAACCTTTCATTTCACCCTGTCAAGTAGAGGCGTGTGGGTTGAGCCACTCCACGCATGAGAGGCGTACCCCATACAGGGGCGGACAACACCCCTGTACAAAGACAGGAATTGCGTGGGGGTGAAGAAACTGCAGAGCCGATACAGTACACCTAACTTCTTAGAATCTGTTTTAGAAAGATTACGAGAAAAGGAAATGCCAAGAATGTTAAGAGAAGAAGGATTGAGTTGTGTATTGTTGGAGGTAAGGAGACAGTCGTGTGGAAGATTGTGATGAGTAGACAGATGAAGGAACTGATTTTTCGAGGCATTGAAAGCCACAAGGTTTTCTCTGCCCTAATCAGAGATAGTAGAAAGATCAGAGGTCAGGTGCACCATAGCCGTCCTACGCGAAGCATAGGACTGTTGAGATGGACGTTTTGGGAAGCAGGTGCAGATGTGAAAAATGGAATCATCGGCATAGGAATGGATAGGACAGGAAGTGCAGCTTAATAGATCATTGATAAATAAAACGAAAAGAGTGGGTGACAAGACAGAGCCCTGACAAATCCCCCTCTTAATAGTTTTAGCTACCATCTACAAAAGCAACTGTGGATCGGACCGAAAAGAAATCAGAGATGAAATCACAGATAGGATAGAAACCGAAGGAGGGAAGTTTGGAAATTAAAGAGCTGCGTCAGATTCTCTCAAAACTTTTGATATGTCTAGCGCAATATCAAAGGAGGTTTCACCAAAATCCCGAAACAAGGATGACCAAGAGTCAGAGAGACATGCAAGAAGATCGCCAGTAGAGCGTCTCTTGCGGAACCCATACTGACGATCTGAAAGAAGATTGGGAGAAGAGAGGTGTTTAAGAATCTTCCTATTAAGGATGGATTCAAAAGCTTTAGAAAAGCCAGAAAGTAAAGCAAATGGACGATAGTTGGAGGGTTGAAAGTGATCACCCTTCTTTGGGACAGGCTGAATGAAAGCGAACTTCTAGCAGGAAGGAAAAGTACCAGATGAAAAACAAATACGAGAGTTTGCCTAGGAAGGGTATCAGCGCAGAACTGAGATGTCGGAATGGAAAAGAGGAGGGAAAGAAGAAGTAAAGTTGTTTTAGAGGTTCTTGGGTAGGTGCCAGAAAGAGCGAGAAGAATTAGAATTGGATAGGTTTTCATATTTTTACATTTTTGTCTAATGAAGGAATCTATGGCGAGTCGAAGAACAGAGTTTGCACGATTCTGGCCAGAAATATAAACCAAGTGAGAGACAGAAATTGGATGGTGACGGTACCTTCTGAAAGCCTCCTCTCTCTACTGTATTCGCTTCTACAATTACACACACACACACGCACACACACACCAAATTTTTTTCCTGTGATGTACACGGTGGCAAACAACGATTGCCCCACTGCACAGATGAAACTAATAGAGGTAAAAAAAACTGATTGTTGCTTCTTTTAGACAATTTAATTCTACGTCTAACCAAAACCACTCAATAGTTGGTGTTGCCTCCTTGTGCTTGGCGGACGGTTTCAAGTCGGCAAGGGTAGGAGGTGAGGAGAGACTCGAAAAGATGTGTCTTACTCAAGATTTCGGAGGATTGTTTCGATGTGCTGCTCCATGGTCCGGCGGCAGAATCGGGTGGCCGGTGGTTCAGCAAGCATCAGGGATTCCACTCGGTTTTTCAGGATGGATCCTGAACGATTCTGCCGCCGGACCATGGAGCAGCACATCGAAACAAACCTCCGAAATCTTGAGTATGACACTGACCTTTTCGAGTCTCTCCTCACCTCCTACCCTTGCCTACTTGAAGTCGTCCGCTAAGCACAAGGAGGTAACACCTATTAATTATTGAGTGGTTTTGTTTAGACGTAGAATTAAATTGTCTAAAAGATGCAACAATCAGTTTTTGTACCTCCATTAGTTTCATCTGTGCAGTGGGGGACAATCATTGCTTGCCACCCCTTGTGTTCGTTTTTAGGGTTATAAAAATAATTTTACTTATCTGATCAGATATCATGAGTCAATGATTCCCAACCTTTTTGAAGCCACGACCCCCTTTCACCAAACTATTTTTGAACGATCCCTTCCTGGATATAGAACTTAGCAAACAATACAATGATTTGTGAATGTAACTGTATTTGAAAAATAATCGCAATGCAATAAATACATTAACATTTATTGCTCTAATAATTTCATTTTATACAGGGTGTACAAAAAGTCAGGATCTATTTTTGTGAAGCACTTGGAAATTATATGGAATTCAATCATAAAATGATAAAGTGGTAACATTTATTAAATAATTAAGAGTAGGATTCGACGTGACGCCCATCAGTATCCCTGCACAGCTCAAATCGTTCCGCAGCATTTCTAAACACATTCTGGAGCATTTGCGGGGTTATATTATCTGCAGCAGTTCGTATACGTGTACTAAGTTTTCAAGACTCGTAATCTTCGTCTGATAGACGTGCGATTTGATAAAGCCCCATGCAAAGAAATCTAAAGGGGTTAAATCTGGTGATCTCGCTGGCCAAGGTCTGTTGCTTTCGCGTCTGATCCAGCGATTTGGAAAACGTCCATTTAGATAATCCTGAACAATTTTGGCATAGTGACAAGGAGCACCATCATGTTGATAGACGACGGTACTAACAATCCTATCCCCGTCGTCTATCAACATGATGGTGCTCCTTGTCACTATGCCAAAATTGTTCAGGATTATCTAAATGGACGTTTTCCAAATCGCTGGATCGGACGCGGAAGCAACAGACCTTGTGTCGCGAGATGACCAGATTTAACCCCTTTAGATTTCTTTGCATGGGCTTTATCGAGTCGCACGTCTATCAGACGAAGATTACGAGTCTTGAAAACTTACGTACACGTATACGAACTGCTGCAGATAACATAACCCCGCAAATGCTCCAGAATGTGTTTAGAAATGCTGCGGAACGATTTGAGCTGTGCAGGGATACTGATGGGCGTCACGTCGAATCCTACTCTTAATTATTTAATAAATGTTACCACTTTATCATTTTATGATTGAATTCCATATAATTTCCAAGTGCTTCACAAAAATAGATCCTCACTTTATGTACACCCTGTACATCATACTACGAGTTTTACAAATCTCTAACTGTTTTATATTATTACCTAACCTATCTGACAATATTAAATTAGTTTTATTAATATCTCGGGTACTATTTGAACACTTGACTATTTACAAATGCACAATTTGTTCCAGTAGGATCATGTTGAGATCTGTTCGGATGTTTTACATGCTGAAAGTCACGTCTTCTGGATTTTAATTGTGGCCTATTCCTAATTTACCCGATTCCTTTCGAATCCTAACTTATGCTTTTCATTTATGTCAGAATTTTACTAGTTATATATTATTAATAAATCTTCCATTTTTGCAAATCCAACATTTACATGTTGCTACAACAGTCTAGAAGAACTTTTATACCTTTAAATTTGTCTGTTAAATCAGCTTCGCTTGGGTGGCAAATTCAATGAATTCCTCTTTTCACTGAGAAGCTTTTAAGCTGGCTTCGTCGTCCGTCGCTGGAAGCCCAGTTCTGCTGCAATCGCTTGAATAGTTCGATGATATGCGCCTGTTGAGAATTCAAAGAGGCTGACGAAGACATTCTCAACCATGATCTCCAGCATGTGATGGCAACAGACCAGATACAGATTCCTGTCTAGCTTCGTCTCGATCAGGACGCATGCACTCCTTTTTGTCCAGTTCCAATCTTCGATGGCCATCAAGACGGCCGATGCCATGGCTTCAGCGGTTCTGGAGGGGGGTTTTGTCACCACGAGTAACTGAGAAACGTCCTGATCAGACACCACCACGGCCAGACGGTCGACGGGTTTTTCCCCTCGTGATATCAGGTAGTATTTTTCCGTCCCAGTGAGCCACAAGTGGAAACACCGGATCGAAACATTCTTTGATGTTGCTCACAATTTGCTTTCGGTGCTTTCTGTGAGCTGTCCGAATGGACTTCACGTCGTCACCCAGGCTCTTTGCAGTGGCTGCCACGAGGTAGGGTGCAGATCGATCGCTGATTTTCGTTCAATCCAAAGCTTGCCCCAATTCCAGTTTTAGTATGATCGCAGGTTATTCAGTGGAGTTGCGGCGTGTGAGCATCCTTCTCCTGGGTAGCTGTCTTCCTCGGACGTGGTATTCTTACCTTAAAATGTTTCTACATGATGAAAAGTGGAAGTTGCAGGTACGGAGCAAACTGCTTCTATTTCCCTTCTTTTATGTGCAGACAATCAATTAGACAGAAAAAGTGTCTTAATATAGAATGCCCGGAAGAGATGAGGAAGAGAAATAACAACTCAAACCCCAAATAAAAGCAATAACAACAAGACCAAGGAAGCAAGTTTTTTTTTAGAAGAAATGAGAACGATAAAAGAACAACTGTCCCTTTCAATGAAAAAAAAAACACCCATCGTTAATTCAACAACCACATTGGAATCAAAGGCCACTTCCCCAGTATTTCCAACCACCCAATAACACCGATCAGGAGCCATCAAAATCGACCGAAAATGTCCATTATGCAAGAAAACTGAGCACTAGATTTTTTATCCTTGTAAATATATTATACACACGCATACAAGGCTTGTACACTGACCATGCAGACTGCAAATTACAATACCTGCACAATTTAGCTCTGGAAACCAGCACGGATTTCATATGCCTAATGGAAGCACATTTACATAAAAGCGAAAAAGGCTGTGAAAACTGCATCGAAGACACTGAAATAGAACTAGAGAACTACAGTATACGCTCTACTATCTGCACATGTCCGTTCCTAGAGGCGAGCAAATAGTTGAAAAATGCGGATGCTTAACGTTCACTTAGGAAAAAATATAAATATAAAAATATATACAGAATAAAGTACAATGTAGAGTAGTACATAAATAAAAACAGCAGAATAATTATAGAAAATAGAAAACAATTATAGAATTATAGAAAAATTACCAGTATATAACGGATGTCATACAGCCAATTTTGTGGGGATAGTTAACATGTGACGTCATAGTTGTGCGGATAGTTGACGTGTGACGTCATAGTTGTACGGATAGTCGAGAGTCAACTGTACTACATATACAGGGCAAATAGATTTGCTAGAAAAGGAGCAGGCTGTTGTATTTACATGAAAAACACATTCACCTGTGAATTGAAGGTAAGCAAATCATACAGCACAGTCGAAATTCTTATTTTAAAAGTGAAAGGACTGAACTTAATCATTATGCACGTGTGCAGACCACCAAACAAGAAAATTGAATTTCAAATCGTTACAAATGAAGTAGAAAATATATTAAAATCACTCGAAATCTCGTCACCAAATATTTTAATTTGTGGGAATTTTTATTTTTCATTCTTGGTATGAAAGAAAAATGAAGATATATATGTTGAGAAGTTGCATGGTAACATTACAAAGGATGATAGAACCCAGGCAATAATGCTATTAGATATTATTTCACATTATGCTTTTACCAAGGAAATCTTTGAAGCATCTAGAAAAGAACGTTTTGGATTTAATTTTAACCAATAACAGGCATAATAATAAATAAAAAGGTAAAACACGCAAATTTCTTTGACCATAACCTAATCGATATGCAATTAAAGTCAACAACCAGGGAACAAAAACGCATCCCAGAGAGTCAGAAGGAATATTTGAAGGTTTAAATATAAATTCCAAGAAAGTAGATTGGGAAAGTGTCAATGAAGACTTAAAGAAAGTAGATTGGAAATTGCTACTTCACGAGAAGACCCCAAAAGAAATGCTATCTATAATAGTAAATAAAACTAAACCCGTATTGCTGAAACATGTTCCGAAGAGACCAAAAGAAAACGTAGGAAACTCGAAAGAAAAATCAGGACATTATTAAGACAACGGGAATTAACCATTAAAAAATCTTCACAGATGTAGAAATGAAGCAAGGCGACTGAAGCTAGGAAAAAAAACTATAGGAAACAGAAATGGACATAAAACAAACACTCATCCACAAGACAAACGAGGAGGGAAACAAAGTAGCAGAAAACATAAAAAATAACCCAAAATACTTTTACACATTTGCGATAAGAAAAATATTATGTAAAGAGTGTACTGGTCCGTTAAAAGATGGGGTGACCGAATACACAAATGACCCAGAAAAGATGAGCGAACTGCTTAAAGAACACTTTAACTCTGTGCTTAACACCCCTAACTCCAAGAAGAAAGTAGAAAATCAAGATGAATTCTTTGACATAGATAAAAATCAGCAAAGAACGAGTTCGGAGACGAAACTATTAATAGATTTAGAGTTCTTGGAGGAGACGTGATTAAGGTTATATCACAAATACGAGAAAATTCAGCACCAGGGCCAGACACATGGATTGACACGTTTCTGAGGAAACGTAAATAGAGTATTACCAAACCGCTATATCTACTATGAAGAAAATCACTCCCCTCAAAGGAGGGAACAGAGCAATGCCTAAAATCTATCGGCCAGTAGCTCTCACCTTCCACCTTATAAAGTACTCCGAACGGGTAGACAAAATTGCTTGATACCTACAAGAAAAAAATTTATTAAATCCGAACCAACATGGTTTCAGGGCTGGAAGATCATGCCTATCATAGTTGTTAGACCACCAAGAAAAAATACTGGAAACATTGTGTCGAGAACAAAACAGATGTAACGTATACTGATTTTACGTCTTTAATAAATGTGATCTTGGAATTATAGCACACAAACTTAAGAATACTGGAATTAATGGAAAGTTTGGACGACGGATATTTAGTTTTCTGACCAAAAGAACACAGAGAGAGGTAGTGAATAGAGTCAAATCTGAAGTCTCAGAAGTCGTGAGCTCTGTCCCACAAGGTACAGTATTAGCTCCGTTGTTGTTTATGATAATGATTACAGACACTGATGCAGATATCAATGACTGTCATATCGTGTTTTGCTGGTGACGAAATGGAAGGTGAAAAGACTATTAGTCTCCTACAATCTCGTGAAAAGGAGGATGGAAAATACCTTGAGAAAACGAGGCGCGAAACTTTTTAATGTTCTGCCAAAAGAACTGAGGAACCTCTAGCACACCAGCCTAAAAATCAAGAACCAACGGGACAGGTTCTCGGGACAAGTTCTCGTGCAAGTCCTTGCCCAGCCATGCGTGGCTGGCTACGAGGGCAGGAGGAGAGCGGAAACGAATTCCCTCCTCCACCAAATTCCGCAAATGAAGCAATATGCTGTAGAGGATCGACCGCAGGTCGATCCTGAACCGTCGTTCGAAACCATCTAAAGGTGTCAAAGGCTGGTAAGGTATTATTTAAACTTGCTGTGAGACCTTTGCTTATCGACTGTATATCCAAACTTTTAAAATTTACGCATTAATATAGCTCAAAGTGATGACTGTATTAAGATTTAAATGATACAAGGAAGTTCTTCATAATAAGATGAGTAACCTCATTATAAACTGAATTTGGTATTACGACAGACCCAGTAAAATAACTTAAATATGTGCGAAGTTAGGTTTCATTAAAATGATAATTAAAGGTTTATTTATAGGAAAAGTTTTGAGTTCTTTTGAGACGAAATTTATAATAAAATTTAAACTAAATAAAAAATGAACCCTTGTAAGATAAATGTGATCCGTAACGACTCTCGCAATAAGGTGAAGAAAAGTAGGAACTGATCCGCTTTCCTCACTCAAAATATTTTGAATCCAAAAAGTGGATCAAAATGCGATTAAGTAGGATCTAACTTAGAAGGTGAAAACTCATCCTGAAATTAACCATCTAAGTGGTTAATATCAGGATGAGTTAGGGTGTCCATACGTCCTGGTTTTCCGGGACATGTCCCGGTTTTCAGAGAGCTGCCCCGGTCTTTAGAAAAAAGTTTTCGGGACAAAATAATGACTAAGGTGTATATTATTATATTTAGTATTCATTTACGCTGTCAAAAAGTGTTTTCAAAATAAGCCTATAGGTTATAGGGCATAGATCCGCCCCTGTCCCGGTTTTTCCACGCACAAATCTGGACACCCTAAAGCAGTGGTTCTTAACCGGGGGGGCGCGCCCCCCTAGAAACAGGAATTTCTCTAATTGTATTTGTTATTCTCTTAACGAGAGCATGGGCTAATATTGAGAAGTTATTGAGAATGTTATTTTGATTGAAGGGGGGCGTGGAGGGAAGGACCAATTCCTAGAGGGGGCATGGTAGTAAAAAGGTTAAGAACCACTGCCCTAAAGGTTAATCATTTTGAGTTTTAGATAATCAGAGATGAGAAGGTATTTCATGTTTATAACATAATTAATCTCAAATATACTGTATTTAAGACGCATTTTATACTCATCTGTAAGCAAGAAAAACGTGAGTGTATCGTTTTAGTAACATTAAAGTTAATATCATGGTTATATGAATGTAATTCGCAAGTTTTTATAAGATAATCCACCCCTTTAACTGATGGGCTTATTAATACCATATCATCGGTGTAGACCAGTGATGCACAAACCCTGGCCCGCGGGCCAAATGTGGCCCCCACGGGTCTTTTCAGTGGCCCCACGGGTCTTTTCAATTCAATGAAAAAGTTAGCTACCCAAAGAAAAATCTGAAATATTACCCCTGGTTATTATAAAAAATAGAATATCTATATATCTGGCCCCTACATATAAAACAGATGGTTGGTTTGGCCCTCACATCAAAAACGTTTGTGCACCACTGGTGTAGACTAAATTATTTATCCCCATTATTCCTCATGTTTATCCTCATATTACCTATAAAATTAAGTCATCAGTATACCCATTAAACAGCAGAGAAGAGAGCAAGGAACCTTGTCGGACATCATATAATGAACCAAAACCCTCGGACAATACATTGCCCCACCTAACCTTAGAAGCTTGGTGTGTGTACGAAAATTTTAGTATATTTAAAATAGACAGTAGAACATTCCTGTCTTCTAACTTTTTAAACAGAATATTGTGATTCACTCTATCATATGCTTTGCTTATATCCAAGAAGCAACTATAAATAGCTGAATTACTGTCATTGTATTTAAATACAATCTCCTTCAATACATAAATATACGGATCAGTTGAATGGGACCTTTAAAAATTAAACTATTTAGATGTCCATAAATAAATCATTTAATCGGTGTAGAAAAAGTTTTTTCAAGTAATTTTTAGAAGCAGAAGGCAACGGCAATAGACCCGTAATTATCACTGGATAGAATGTACATATTTATTTTTAATAAGGGGTGTAATGTATACCCTAATAAATTCTGAAGGAATATAACTATGAATAAGCATAGCTGAAGGAAAAAATGAGATATGAAGACTCACCACGTCTGAAATGCTCTTTCATAAGTTAACTATGCCTATTTGTAGCTCTTTAATCAGACTCTTAGTTTGCATATTATTAAGCAAAGATAACGCCAAAGACGACGAAAAGTCGTTCAAACAAGATTTCTATTACAAACTGTAAAGTTTCTAACAACTACAGGTCAGCTGACTGGAAATTATGGCGGGTGTCTAGTATCTCAAAGTGGGAGGGATTTAATGTCAGTATTCGCGTACGGCTGATTTTGATGGTTTGTTGAAACTTAAAGAGATGCACCTCGATGTTCGTCTGTTCTGAGTTTGAATTAGCAGCAAGTGCTGCAGTGTAACATTCATTAGAACAATTACAGTTAAAACAATAAACAACAAACAACACGAAGGGGGTAGTTTTTCTTTATGACTGAAATAAAGTTTTAGACTGTGATGCTCTGTAAAAATGAGGCAAACATCGATTTGAGGGTAACGGGGATAAAAAGAGTGAAAGTCTGATTGTATTTAGTTTGTTTAAATATCCATAATAAAGGAAATTAAAATAGTGTACGACTTTCTGAACATTCTGTGTATATACTGTATGTTAAATGTGGGCTTATAAATCTTATTTAGAAAGTTCTTAGAGATGATGATGATGATGATGATGATGAAAAAATGTTTTGTGATAAGAATATAGTTAAGGAAAGTTAATTCTCGAAGAAAAGATAGATAAGAGTTCCCCCGGTAAGCGAGGGAGATGAGGATTTTAATGCACTTGATTTTACGTAAGATGGGCATATCTCTGAAGTAGTTAGAGCCTAGATCGGTGGAGGGAAGTCTTGAAGTGTTTGTTATTTGGTTATTCTGATATTAAGAAAACGAAACGTTATTATCTTTTGTGAATTTTATATCGGAATGCTCATAATTAAGATAACTGAGAAAGGTATTAGAATGACCTTTATTGTTAAATTAAAGTGTTGTCGATACATCTTCTATATAAATGTGGTTTGAATTCTGAAAGGCAATGGTGTAGCAAAATGCGTTTGTGGTAGCATAAAAAGGATATTGGAGTGAGCCCGTATCCAGGAAATTGATTTGTTGATATATATATATATATATATATATATATATATATTAGTGATGGGACGATGCATCGCAATCGCAATCGCAATCGCGATACAATCGCACATTTTTTACAATCGCAATCGCAATTGCAATCGCATTTAATGAGTGCGATTGTTGCGATTGTGAACAAAAGATTTAAATCTCTACAAAAGTTGCTATGAAAGCTGCTCTTTCATGCGTACTTAAAGGAAAGTTTTAGCTAACAACAATACGGAATAATAATAAATAATAAATAAGTCAAAACAGAAATGAAAACGGTTGCGAATTAGTTGAAAACAGAATAAAAAATTGGTTTAATAATAACAATAAGTACACCTCTTTATTTGCTCTATGTAAAATTGGAATGTTAAAAAATCAAGCTAACCCTATGGTAGGTAACGCGTTTAGGTATATTTAAAGCATAAATGAGCGTTATGTGAGGCTAAAGCTAAAACATCGCAATCGCAATCGCGCGATTTTCAAATTCTGACAATCGCAATCGCAATCGCAACAGCGATTGTATGAAATATGACAATCGTCCCATCACTAATATATATATATGGCATTATGAAAAATCGTGCGTGTTCATGCAATTTGCCAAAGTTCCAAACTACCACAGAGGTGATATTCCCTTCTTTTTTCGCACAGTCATTGTTTGTTTTCTAAGCTCATGTTTCATGTGTCCTATATCTCTTACAGCATTTAATTGCAGAATATCACATTGAAAGATGAATGATGCTAGTTAGCAGAATTCAAAGGTTCGAATTCAGTGGTCTTAAACATTTCAAATCGCTGTTCACACCATTACATTAAAATCATCATGTTGTATTGCTGACTGTACACAAGAATATTAAAACGCTTCATGTCCGTTTATTCAACGCAAAGTGATTAAATAATAATAATGATTGTGGTTGTTTAACCTCCTTCGCAACATCTAAAGTCATATGACGGAGGGGACCTACAGCTTTACGTGGGATCCGAACCACGGGTCGCTACATAATCTGGACGTGGAAGACGGTCTCCCATCCAACTACTACCCAGACACACTGTTGCTTAACTTCGCTGATCAACGGGAAACGGTGTTACGACATTGGCTACGACGTAGCCCATGGTGATTATTAAATAAGACTCGTTTGAGAAGAGAACATACTTTTAAAATGACATTTATTATTTAGTTTTGCGGATGTAAACAGGGATTTTCACTTTCGTAGTATAGCTCATTTATACAAAATAGTAGTTCAGCTGCACGTTGTGGCAAATTTATTTTATCCGCGATCTCCTTATTCCTTAATTTGGGAGTTAGCTGACTCGTGGGGTTCTTTCACTAACCGTTGAGGGTCATTTTGGCTGATGTCATTAACTTTCACCATCAGCAAATCAAGGTTGAAATTTTTGTCTTTCCGTCCGCAATGTGTTCCAGTCATGAGCACCATTTACGAGTCATCATAACGAGATACACCACTTTTTTTCTCTCTCTCTGTACTACATAATCACTTGGTAGATAAACAGAATGAAGATACGTAATGCACATCGATTAAAATTTAAGTGAAAATTGGAGTACATTATTTATAACTTTATTATTATTATTATTATTATTATTATTATTATTATTAATATTATTATTATCTTTTCAGATGGAGCGCCGGATCTTTTCCGTTTGACACACATGGTTCGATTTTATTTTAAATTTCTACACAGACGTAGTTTTGCATGCCGATTACGAAAATCAGAACCATGTTTTGGAGAAATTAATAATAAAAAAGTTACAACTAGCCTAAGATCCGCCCTTCGTGCGGGTCGCGGGTAGCAAAAATTAACCAAACTATCACGACTTAACCTAATCAATCGTCAAGGGCGTACAATTAACCTACAAAAATAAATAAAAAACAATACATTTTTTTATTTATTTATTTTTATATATTAAGAGAAGAGGATTCTTTATACTGTACGGCATTGACGATTGGTTAGGTTAAGTCGTGCTAGTTTGGTTAAATAAAAATATATATTTTTTTAAATTTTTTTTTTAGGGTAATTGTACGCCCTTGACGATTGGTTAGGTTAAGTCGTGATATTTTGGTTAAAGCTAACGAAAATATCACGACTTAACCTAAACGTTCCTGAGCGTGACCGACAAACGTTCCTCAGCGTGACCGACTGACAAACTGAGCGTGACGGACTGACTGACAGACATTCCTGGGTGTTTATAGTATACACGAAAACTGCGACCAGTTCCAAAAAATGCTACAGTGCATCGCAACATTTAATCGAAAATATTAATTTGTGTTGATTTTTGTCACTAATATTAATAAAATACTTTAAAGGGTTGTAACTTTTTTATTATTAATTTCTCCAAAACATGGTTCTAATTTTCGTAATCGGCATGCAAAACTACGTCTGTGTAGAAATTTAAAATAAAATCGAACCATGTGTGTCAAACGGAAAAGATCCGGAGCGCCTTCGCAAACTATAGAATTCTTGAATGGGTGCTAATTCTGAAAAATCTAAAAACAGCGAAAATGTGACGTTCATGTTAAGATTGTGCTTTTTAAAAACAATATTTTGTCTAAGAGACTGTTTGTAATTAATGAAACAACTATTATGAAGCTTATATATTTCGGGTGAGCTAAAATATCGTTATCTGTACATTGATAAAATATATACAAACTTGATGGTCCATTTGTGTGATTGTATGAGTAGAAACCTTTTTGGCGTGTAATGTGTTCTGTTTCTCTCCAAAACAAAGGCCAGGACCTACAAAAGAAATAGTCTTTTCTAGTAATTCATCTGCGTGCTCTATTTTTTTCACAAGTTTTATATACTATATATATATATATATATATATATATATATATATATATATATATATATATATATATATATGTGTGTGTGTGTGTGTGTGTGTGGTGTGTGTCGTGCGCGAGTGGTACGTTTGTCAGTTTATGTCCTTTTTCTTTGTCACTGACTGCGTGTTTTCTCTCTCTCTCTCTCTCTCTCTCTCTCTCTCTCTCTCTCTCTCTCTCTCTCTCTCTTTCTCTCTCTCTCTCTTTCACTGTCTCTCCGACTGCGAGATGATCGGCAATATATCTTTGTAATTAGACGCGAAATTTGAGCAAAGTTAGTTAGCGAGCGAGACGGGATCACACGAGGGTTTTTGCATCTCTCCAAGGACCGCGAATGAATTATGATTATCCTGGAGCCAAGCTGGAAAAATTGAGTGAGATTTGGTCTGGTAAAAGATATACTAGGAGGACATAGGCGTATACCATCTAGTATATAAACATAGTTTATATACAATGTACATTTAAGATTACGCATATATATATATATATATATATATATATATATATAACACATACACACATATATATATATATATATATATGAAAATTATTTCACGAAAGTAACACGTGAAAGTATTTATGATGAATAAAACCACGAAGGAAAGGAAACACAGATGGTGCTCAAGCGCTTTCGTCTAATGACATCCTCAGGAACACTGAAGTACATAAAGAGTTACAACCTATATATAGGTTACAGAAAAAAAAAAAAAATCTATATATATATATATATACAATAAACGGAAAAACAAATTAAAGGATTGTGGAAGGGGGCACACAAATTATAAGGAAAAACTATCGATTTTTAGCACAAGATTAAAAGAATTGTTTCCAACCAATGTTATAGATAAAAAAATAAAATATATATACAAATTTATACTGGAAATCTGCCCGGGTTTTAGCACTCTGCTCTTTTTTTTTTTTTTTTTTTTTATAAAAAAATAAAAAATAAATAAAAAAAAAGAGCAGAGTGCTAAAACCCGGGCAGATTTCCAGTATAAATTTGTATATATATTTTATTTTTTTTTCTATAACATTGGTTGGAAACAATTCTTTTAATCTTGTGCTAAAAATCGATAATTGTTCAATTTTTTTTATTTTTTTTATACAAAAAGAGCAGAGTGCTAAAACCCGGGCAGATTTCCAGTATAAATTTGTATATATATATATACATATATATATATATTTTTTTTTTTATCTATAACATTGGTTGGAAACAATTCTTTTAATCTTGTGCTAAAAATCGATAGTTTTCCTTATAAATTTGTGTGCCCCCTTCCACAATCCTTTAATTTTGTTTTTCCGTTTATTGTATATATATATATATATAGATTTTTTTTTTTTTCTGTAACCTATATATAGGTTGTAACTCTTTATGTACTTCAGTGTTCCTGAGGATGTCATTAGACGAAAGCGCTTGAGCACCATCTGTGTTTCCTTTCCTTCGTGGTTTTATTCATCATATATATTATATATATATGTATGTGTGTGTGTGTGTGTGTTATAGGGAATCTGTGTAATTGGGATGTCATGTAAGGTTAAATCGCGATATTTTCGTTAGTTTTATCGAAAATATCACGACTTAACCTTACATGAAATTCCTGAACATTTTATTGATTTCTTGAAATCCCTCGTTACACAGTTTCCCTGTAACATATATATATATATATATATATATATATATATATATATATATATATATATATATATATATATATGTATAGAAACGACGTAAGTATAGAGGAGTGTTCTGCACACGAGGAAGAGAAATAACAAACAAATGAAAAATAAGGCACCCGCCCGGGTGTTATTTCTCTTCCTCGTGTGCAGAACACTCCTCTATACTTACGTCGTTTCTATACGTTATATACTGCGTGGTCATTGCAGTTAAATGTATATATATATATATATATATATATATATATATATATATATATATGTGTTGTGTGTGTGTGTGTGTGTATGATGCAAACCCCCCCAAATCCCCTTGTGCTTGTGGGTTTGCATCATTCATTATTTCACGTGTTTAATTGTGAAATTCATTCCATATATAATATATATATATATATATATATACTGTATATCACAAACTTTCGCCGGATACGAATTGCATGCGCCTTCATTAATGTAAAAAAAAACACGGACCCAAATGGAAATAGGAGAGGGAACAGGAAGCCAAAATAACGCGTGGTGTTCAGTTTATGAAAATTATTTCACGAAAGTAAAAAGTGAATTATATATAGCATGAAAATAACCACGAAGGAAAATTAAAACAGGAAATAGTGTTCAAGCGCTTTCGTCTAGTGACATCCTCAGGAACACTTAAATTAATAACAAGATCGAGACACTATATACAGTTCATAAAGAAAAACAAAAATTATTTGATTGGTGCGGAGAATATTGGAGGAGGAGCGTACAATCCACATGGAAAAGTTACCATAGTTTTAGTACCTTCCCCTTCTTATCTAAATCTAATCTGAAAGAATTCAAAATAACAGGGTCGAACGAAAAAAGGCCCTGGCTAAGGTTGAAATCGTAAGATGAATAATGGTAGACTCAAGAATGTTTCTATTAACAATGTTGCGCGCGTGAAACAAAACTGAAGAATTATTCCAATCAATACAATGGGAAAACTCTGACAAATGGACAAAAAGGGCGTTCGACGACTTCCTTGTTCTAACGGAATATTGATGTTGTTTTACACGTGTGTTCAAATCTTTTCCCGTCTGTCCAATGTAAAAGGGTCATATTGTTTACAACCAATTTTATAAATAATGCCTGAATTACTGGTAGGACTATTATTTATTACAACATTTTTCACAACATTCTCATATGAAAGTATTACATTAATGTTCAAAAGTTTAAGTACATTAGCAATACCTAAAAAGCCTGGAAAGAAACGGAGTACTAAAATATTTTTCGACATTAACTTTTATTAATTTTTGTTACTAATTGTTATTAATCTCAATAATTACTAAATTATTAATTCATGTTAATAGCTTTTAATAATGTTATTTGTTCATATTAGCACTAAACCATTTATAAAGATTTCCATTAAAATAGAGTTTGTATTAAAAGGTGACTACAAAATATGTTTCAAAGTTACACCACAATTCAAGTTCATAGAATGGTAATTGTAGCCACTAATTACCTGACAAGGCTACATCTAAGCCTCCAGACAAAAACATTTCATTTGTGGATTATAAATGGTCTTAGGCTCTTTTCCAGAACAGTCAAACCGCCTAAAAGAAAAACGTAGGAATATTTGCGTGTTTGAGCTGAAACCTATTCGAGTTAGTCGATCTTAAGGCGTAACAAACGGCTCCTCAAAAAAAATAGTCTTATCATATAATTTGGTGAAAGAATTTAAGTTAAATAACACTGGGTAACAAAATTTGAAAAATTCTCTGTTTATTGTGATTTTTCTGTCGTTTCTTAATGATTTCGGGGCGCTGATTCCAAAAATGATACTGGTTTTGCTCTATCATCAACCGTTTCAAAAATATAGGTTATCACACTTTTCATATGGCAAAGTATATAAAGAAGGCTAACAAATATTTTCTGAAAATAAAAACACTATTGGAAATTAATGTTTATTGAGCCAAAATTGTTTGACAAACCAAAAATGGTGCAAAGGATATAATATATATCATGAGGAGAACCGATAAGAGAATAACAAGCCTCGT
Organism: Bathynomus jamesi; assembly: GCA_023014485.1. Lineage (NCBI taxonomy): Eukaryota > Metazoa > Arthropoda > Malacostraca > Isopoda > Cirolanidae > Bathynomus > Bathynomus jamesi. The sequence continues at coordinate 335,596 of JAJOZX010000016.1, read as the reverse complement.
TATGCAGTGTGCGTTCCTTAAAAATGCACTGAAGAACGCGACTTCCGCGTAAGAACATTCTTATCCTTTCTGATCAGCGACCATACGTAGTCTCCCATCGTGGAAGCATCCCAATGGCCCTGGTACCTTTTCTCCATCGTTTGAATATCTTGAAGGAATTTTTCGCCATGTTCTTCACTCACATCGCCCAGGTTATCACGAAAAAAGTCTAGATGTGAATGCAGATAGTGTAATTTTAAAGACATACGGCACCCCATTTTGCCATAGCACTTAATCAAGTTTGACACTAACTCCTTATAGTTTGGTGCTTTATGGTTGCCTAAAAACCCACGAACCACATCACGGAAAGCACACCAAGCCTCTTTTTCGATCGGAGTCATCTTGGCTTCAAGGTTCTTTGAATTCAACAGCGCCTTGACTTGTGGTCCTACAAAGATGCCAGCCTTGACTTTGGCCTCAGAGAGTTTAGGGAACATGACCCGAATCTGTTGGAAAAGTTCCCCTCCAAAATCTAACGCAGTTACAAACTGCTTAATTAGACCCAACTTAATATGGACAGATGGTAACAGAACTATGTCAGGCTTCACAAAAGGTTCCCTGAGTACATTGTACTTTCCTGGTTGCAGTCCTTCACGTGGAGGCCACTGAACTGTTTTATAGTGCTCAGTTGAAGCCCTGCTATCCCACTGGCAAAGAAAACAAGAATATTTAGTAAACCCTCCTTGTAAACCTAACAGGAAACCAATCATTTTGAAATCACCACACACGTCCCAGTTATATTGTTCATACCTGATTTGAGTGAGCAGTTGTTTGACATTTTCATAGTCCTCTTTCATTTGAACAGAATGTGCAACTGGTATAGATGGATATTTGTTCCCATTGTGGAATAGAACAGCTTTTAAACTCCGAGTTGAACTGTCAATAAACAGGCGCCACTCTGAGGGTATATGTGTTAACCCAATAGCTGTGAATAGACCATTAACCTCGCTGCAATAACAGAGAGAGCCATTGACATCGTAGAACCTTGCAAACTCTTCATGCCGCTTTCGGTATACAGTGCTCTTGCAGTCTTCTCCAAGCAAATTCCACTCTTTGAGTCTGGAGGTCAGAAGCTCAGACCCTGATTTCGTCAGACCCAAATCTCTAATTAAGTCGTTCAATTCCCTCTGATTTGGAAAGTGAGGGTTTGTACTGAAAGTTACTGTATATTCTTCATCATGACTGTCCTCACCAGCCGACATCTCAGATGAGCTAGCTGCATCCTCATTTTCAACCTGCAAAGCAAAGAAGCAAAATATAGGCATAGCTATATACTTATGTAGAAGAGCATCAGCACTAAGAAAAATCGACACATAATGACCCACATTCTGAAATACAGAAGGTAAAGTAATGGATAGATACCTGCTCGGTGGACGTGGTATTGGAAGACCTTCGCCATGTGGTACAGGAGCTATGGACGACGCTATGCTTGGATACTGAAGAGTCTGCCTTCCTTTAACTTTTCTGTACTTAGAAACATCTACCATGCAGTAGTAGCAATCGTCGTGGTGGCTCTTTGGTTCTCTCCATATTCTGGGTACCGCAAAGGGCATTGCCTTGCGTACTCCCCGCAGCCACCCTTCAAGTGTGGAGCGGCAGCTTCCACAGATCACATGGGGTGCCCAGGGCTTATCTTGGTCACCCATAGGCATACCAAAATAGAGCCGATACGCGATCCAGAACTTGATGCCTTTCACAATCTTGTGCGATACTTGCTCTAGTTGCCATTCTCTTTACCAAACTGTACTACATTAATCATAACCTGCAGATATAGAGAGAAGAGTTATTAAATCTGCAACAGATTAGATTCCAGAAAAAAGATGTATTCACAACACTGAAATAATGTTCGCAATAAAAAAGGATCGATAACACTCAAATCGTCAGCACAGAGAAGCACAGAAACACAGTACCTCAGTGCTGGTAACCATCAGACAAAGAACCTGCTTTCTTTGTGTGCTCACACTTACTGACTTCTCAGACTCTGCGCTCTTCTCTATATAGCACAATGGAAGTTTCGGGCAATTTCTAGAGCAAGAAACTGTCAACGAACATCCGGATTGTTCTCAACAATTCCTGATTATTCTGATATTGCTGCGCCCATAATAACATTATACTGGTAAAACATTAAAAATGGATTATCTCTGAAACCATTGATGATACACACAAACCAAGGCCAGATTTGGACTCAGCGCCCACAAATGCATATAAAAACATAAAAAATTCTATATAAACAGAAACAGTGTTACACAGTGTAATCTACGATTCCTTTCTACTTTGTAACATTATTTTGAGATAGCCACAATTGAAGAATAATTATTATCAGGGATGGAAAACTGACAAATTTTTAAGTCCAGTTTTCGATTTCAGTTTAAGTTTGCAAAAATATCGATTTCAGTTTCAATTTCAGTTTTTAATTTTTTTTCGATTTGAGTTTATTTTTAGATTCAAGTTTTATATTTTTCGATTCGATTCAATTTAAATTTCGATCCCAGTTTTTTGTTCAGATTTCTTTAAGAATTTCTTTGTACTATTTATATTATTTTTTTTGAGGGGGTACCCTATTGACAAGTTCAGATTTAATTTTATATTTGTATTTGCATTCGATTTATTTCTGTTTTCCAAAGAGAGAATTTGCTTTAGTAACTATCTTTACTTTTGTATGATTAAACATGTAAGCATCTATAGCCAACTGAATCAGCACGAAACACTCATCTTTTTTTTTACTTATTCGCTTCATTTCTTTCGCATAAAGTTTTATTTAACAAAAAACTTTCATTTCGAAATGTTTTATTAATTCGTACAGTTTTTAAATTTTAAAGCACACGATATGTATAAAATATATAAATAATAGATAATAGATTAGAGTAACATTCCAAAGGATTAACATTTGAGTTGAAATTTGGTCATTCCCATGGATTATCTCACTCACTTATGTAGATATAGATAGTATAGCTATTATCGAACTGAAAAATTTAATGGTCAGAAAAAACTGAAGGCGTCCTTACCGAGTGATTAAACTTAGGTCAACGAAAGGAGCACAGTCATTATTGAAAAGTATTTTGACATGGGATAAAAATTTTCCTCCCTAATTCTTTTTCTTTCTTTTTAAAACCATTGTCTCTAGTACTTTCAGCTGCGTTATTTTCTACATCGAATTAAAGGATAAATGGATATTTTAAATCCATACAAACGTTAAGTCGCAAAAAAGGAAAATAATTCACGTTATTTAAACTATTATTTTTAGTCTATTTGAATTCAGATTTCAGTTTTTGTTTGTTTTTCATTTTTCAATTTCAATTCGAATTTCGATTTTAGTTGTCATAATTTTTTTCAGTTCGAGTTTTTTTCGATTTCAGTCATAAAATAAAATCGGTTTTATCAGTTTATCGATTCCAGTTCGATTCAGTTTCCCATCCCTGATTATTATTATTATTTACGAGTAAAAAGCAGGTGAATGGAGTAAAGTACAGAAATTAAAGTGTTATACGTACATACCAAACTCGAAAGCAGTGGCTCTCAGCGGGGGTGGTATCGACCACCAGTGGGCATTTGTAAAATTTAGGGGGGCGTTGAGAGTAATGGAGGCGGTAAGAGAAAGGACTGAGTAACACGCAAGCTTAACTGTTACTCGTAACTCCTTCGTAGCAATTGTAATGTAATGTAACATTAGATTATTGGAGCAATAAATGTCAATGCATTCATTGCAATGTGGTTATTTTTCAAATACATTCACTGATCATCGTATTGTTTGCTAAATTTATATCCGTGAAGGGAGCGTTCCAAAATACTGTTTGGTGATTTCAAAGAGGTTAGGAACCTCTGTTCTAAAGGAAATCCAAACATGAATTTAACTCAACTTTCTCGCGATTAAAAATGATAAATTTTCTCATTTTCAGTAATTATTTTGCCGGACATTAGAGTAGATATTTCGCTAAACATTTGGTTTTACAGCCGGGTAAATGTTTCAGATACTCGTATTTAGAAAAATTTTGTTCCAACTTCGTGAACCTCCCGAAAATTAACTCTCTAATTTTTCCATTTATAAAACGTTTCTTTCTTTTCTGTCTACTCTCAATTCTCAAATTTTTGTTGGAACAAATCTAAACAGTTAAAACATTCAACCGAGTGTAAAACCAGATATTTAGCGAAAATTCTTCTCCAATGTCTGGAAAAATAATTAGTGAAAAATCTATACATTAATCGTTTGAAATCACTTGAAATTTAGGATAAATTCACGTTTAGCGAAATGTTTAAAGTTCCTTAAGAGTATACGCAGTGCAAGATCTCGCAACACACAATTGGTTAAGGAATATGCTTCATTTTTTACTCAAAGCTTTATACTTAATCCAAATTTTCATTCTGGTTTTTACAGCGTCAGAATCAGATTCGATTTTTCTGAGCGAAAGTGAATTGAAATAAAATCGCATATTTTTTGCCTGTTTGTTAAATACAAGCAGAATCCGAATAAAAAACGTTTTCAGAAGGGAATCAGAAATGGAACCGTTTTCTCGAGCATCGTAATTCCTCATGACATATCTGGATAGACAGGTAGATGAATAAATAATAATGTTGTTAGTAAAAACAAAATCTTTATTAAAAATGCAACTTTAAAATTAATTTTAAATAAGTAAAGAGAGGCAATAGCATACTTGCCAACAATCTCCCTTCCAAGGAGGAGATTGTTGACACCAATCGACCAGGGAAGTACTCCGGGGGGCGGAGGTGACGTTAGACAGAAAATAGGGAGTGCTGGAACTCCCGTTTCTCCTGTCACTGTCCTCCTAAGCTGATGTTTTTCCGTGTCTCATCTACCCCGTGAGTAGTCCAGCATGCTCTCAAACAAACACTTCTCTCCCTATTTTTCACTACATATACTGTACATGCATCTTACACATTACATAATCTTTTCAAAATTTAAAGAAAAAGGGGCATCAGCTTCAAGAGTCTTGGAGTCCCCTGGGGAGGGGACCATAAATGTCCCCACTCTTGGCTCCCCCGCTGCCGATACCGGGAACGCAGACCCGGGTAGCGGGACTGGATCTGCTACCGCTCATTCAAGATGTTCTGGGCCTCTTCCTGATTCACTTTTCATTAATTTCTGCAACATTCGTGGCCTTCTCTCATGTTCTTTCCCTCACTGAAACTCACGTGTCTGGGACGACTGACAGCAACCCCTTTTCTGTACCCTCTTACTTTCTCTATACTCAATTTCACCCCAAAGGTGGATGTTGCGTATATGTACGCAATGACTAACTTGTTCAAGAATTCTGTAACTCGAATCTTCCGAATTCTATACCCTCTGGCTACTGCTTGCATGCCACTCTCAAACTAAATATACGTATGTGTGCTGTTTACCTTTCTACTAATTCTACTGACTATCCAAAACTTTTTCACTACCTCACTTCCAAAGTCAACCAGATTCTGTACTGAACGGACGCATTTCCTGAGCTCTCTGATATTGCTTCTACTTTTGCATATTGCTAATAATTTTACTTTTGGAAAGTTTTGAATTTTATATACTTGCGTTTATATTCACATTGTTATAGTTAAGTAAATGAATATTAGTGGGTTTTAGTGATTTAGAAGTTTTCATAGCGTGCCGGCTTAATTTAACTTAAACTAGTGACAGTTATAAACTAATTTTAACTGCGCGATGCCGTGGCAGAAAGCGTCGTGTTAGTTGTGGGGTAAATCGGTGGTATACGGATTTTGAAGATTATAACGCCGGTCCTATGGCGATTACCGAGAGATAAGTTTGTTTCTTTTGCGATTTAAGGGAGGAAATAGTTGACATAAAACGCAGTGTGCGTGAGGTAACGGAACGACTTGCAACGCTTGATGAGAGCAGCGGTAGGGCTAGGGTTGATGTAAGCCGAACCAATACTAACGTTGAAGATATTAGTAATTTGAAGGGTGAGGTGCGTAACCTAGTTTCTAGTTTAGGTAGCTTATCGGGAAGGTTGGATAGAGTTGAGGAAGAGGTTAAGGTTGGTCTGAGATTAGTAGATGGGGAGGGATTTAGAGAAGTTAAGGGTGGAGCTAGGCCTCGTACGTTAGGTGATAGGAATCTTCCCCCACCTATCGAGGTTTCGAACCCTTTCGTCCCATTTGGAAAGGGACGTGAATGAGGGGGAAACTATTTTAATTGGGGACTCTTTAGTGCGCTATATGGACACAGAGTTCGTTGAACGGCATCGAACCAAGAGGAGGAGGGTCTGTCTCCCAGAGGCCAGGGTTCATAGAGTTAGAGACGAAGTGGATAGGATTGACGTTGCCTCCCGTCACTCGATATTGGTGACGATGGTAGGGGGCAACGACTCGTATAGGCCCGATACGAGAGTGCTTGACCTTTTGGAGAGATATAGGGGGTTAATTAGGTCCCTAAAGGCGAGGTCAGATAGGTCTTTAGTTCTAGGTATTACCCCTAGGCACGGTTTGGGTCTTAGTATTACGTTTAAAACGATATTTTTGAATACTAAATGAGAAGAGATTTGTGCTGAGGAAAATGTACCCTTCGTAAAGCTGTGGTCAGAATTCAGTGATCCTAGCCTTTTTATAAAAGATGGGGTGCATTTCAATGAAATAGGTAATGCTAGGCTAGGTAGGTTAATTGACGAAAACGTACGAAAGCTGTATAGGTCGAAGTTTTCTTTAAACGTTGTGGGTTCGGGGAACGCGGACCCGACGTGAAAAATAGTTTAAAACGCCGGCCCGTGGTAAAAAATAACTTAAACGTCTTTTGTTGTAGCGCGCGTAGTATTAGAAATAAATTAAACGAATTTAATGCGATAATTTATTCCGGCCACTACGATATAGTTGCTATCACTGAAACGTGGTTAAATACCGTGACTCGGGACTTGTTGGGGGAACTTAATATACCGGGTTTTAAACTCTTTACTAAAGATAGGTTACATAGGATTGGTGGCGGCGTTTTGCTGTACATTCGTAATTCCCTTAGGGCTATCGAGGTTAAGATAAATTTTCCGGCAGCAATTAATGCGATATGCGTTGAAGTTAGGGCGCGTAGTATTAGTTTTAATTTTGGTGTTGTTTATAGACCTCCAGTTCAACATCGATACCGATACTAGATTTTACTCGCTTCTTGGTAACTTTATTGACAATCGGAATAGTATAATTGTCGGGGACTTTAACTGCCCTAATGTTAATTACGAGACTTTTACTGGTAATGAGGAGGGTTTGAGATTGATTGAGTTTATGGAAGATAATTTTTTACGACAGATGGTTACCGAACCAACGCGCGGTGACAATATATTAGATTTGGTGATGACGAACGGCGAAAATATAGACGAAGGTTTAGAAGTAGGCGAGAGTTTAGGATGTAGTGATCATAAAATTCTTAGTTTTAAGTTATTGATAGAAAATACTAAGGATAGTAACGTAATAGAAGTCCCCTGATTTTCGTAGGGCTAATTTTGATAGTTTTGCGGATAGGATGAGAGTAGTGGACTGGGATAAATTATTTATGGGTAATGACACAAATTTGCATTGGGAGGCGTTTAAAGACAGTTTTATTAATATTGAAAGTTTATTCCTCGTAGGCCCAAGCGCGCTAGAAATCATGGTAGGCCCAAGTGGTGGACTAAGGAAATAGGCGAGTTCATAAACGAGCCTAACAGAGCGTATAGACTTAATAAGCGCAATGGCACGCAGCTAACTTCAGTACATATATCGAGCTTAGACGTCAGGTTAAAAGATCAGTTAGGAATGCTAAGCGTAATTTAGAAATACTTACAGCTGCGGAGAGTAAACATAATCCAAAACAGTTTTTGAATACGTCAATAATCGTAAGCTGATAAAAGATAACATAGGCCCCCTAGTGGATGTTAACGGCGCTTTGGCTTCTGACGCTCAGGCGATGGCGGGTATTTCAATAACTTTTTCGCGACAGTTTTTACCGTAGAAGACGTAAATAATGTCCCCGACGTGGACGATATCGTTCCATTTAGTAGCGAGACTATTTTGGATGAAATAACTGTTTACGAGGCTGAGATTGCACATTATATCGATAAGTTAAAAGTTAAAAGTTAGCAAGGCTCCAGGCCCTGACGCTTTTTATCCTAAACATCTGAAAGATTTGAAAGATGTTATTGTTAGGCCCCTTAACGAAGATTTTTAATCAGTCACTCGAAACAGGGATTATTCCTGAAGACTTCAAATTAGCTAACGTCACGCCCATTTTTAAAAAAGGCGACCGCACAGTAGCTAGCAATTATAGGCCCATTAGCTTAACGTCAATTGTCGGTAAACTATTGGAATCCGTGGTTAGGGATCGTATCATCGATCACTTAGAAAGTCGAGATTTGATTAATAGTAGTCAGCATGGGTTTCGACGCCATAGATCTTGTTTAACTAATTTGTTAGAATTTTATAATGAAATAGTGCGCCAATACGATAGGCATAGAGCGGCTGACGTTATTTAGATTTTAAAAAGGCGTTCGATTCAGTTCTGCATAGAAGATTAATTGCGAAGGTTAAAGCGCACGGTATACGCGGTCAGGTAGCTAACTGGTTAGAGGAATGGCTTCGTGCTAGGAGACAGAGGGTCTTTGTTAATGGTAGTGAATCGGGGTAGTTGGATGTAGGTAGCGGTGTCCCACAGGGTTCAGTGTTTGGCCCATTGCTATTCGTAATTTACATTAACGACATAGATGTAGGATTGACTAGTAACGTTTCAAAATTCGCGGACGATACTCAAATAGGCGGTAAAGTTGTTAACGAGGACGATAGAAATTGGCTCCAAGACGATGTAAATAGGATTATGGAATGGACGGATAAGTGGCAGATGCAATTTAACGTAGACAAATGTAAAGTTTTGCACATAGATTCTCGTAACAATTACACGTACACAATGCATGATAGAGAGTTAGCGAGCGTTGACGAGGAAGTAGATTTAGGCGTACGCGTATCTAAGGATTTAAAAGTTAGGAACCAGTGCCTGGAGTCTTGCGCAAGAACTAATAGGATGTTAGGCTTCATAGCGAATAATTTCGAATTTAAATCGAAGGATATTATATTGCCCCTTTACAAGTCCCTAGTTAGGCCTCATTTAGAATATGCCGTTCAGTTTTGGTGCCCGTATTTGTGTGAGGATATTGGTAGGTTAGAAAGGATTCAGCGTCGTGCCACGAAACTAATTCCGTCATTGCGCAACAAGTCTTACGAAGATAGGATTAACGAGTTAGACTTGCATTCACTCGAAACTAGGAGATTAAGGGGAGAGCTTATTGAAGCTCTGGGGGGTGGTAATCGAGGATGAGTCTGTTGACGTCTAATGCCAGTTTGTGACATGCCAGCGTATAATATGCCAGCAAAAAAAAAAAAATTACACTAACACGAACTTAGTTGTAGCTTGAGTAAATTAACCCACTTATTGTTATTCTTTTACTTTTTTCCTTCTTCTCTCCTTATTTGCATGTCTGTAACTCTCTTTATTGCGTGTCTGTAGTTTGCATGGTATGATTGTGTTTGCGTTGAGAGTGTGTTGCATGGTTTGTAATGCGTTCTTATTTTACTTCTTTTCATCTTTCACGCATTTCCATCCTAGTGGGCTGCATCCTCTACCTCCCTATGGGGTAGAGGATCGGTCTGCAACAGCTGGAAGAATGTGTTGCTTTGAGTTAAGAATGTGTTGTTCCTGAGTTAGGAATGTATTGCATGGTTTGTAAGCGTTCTTATTTTACTTCTTTTCATCTTTCACCCCTTTCCGGCAGAGTGGGCTCTACCTTCCTATGGAGTAGAGGACCGTTCTGCAGTCTTTCCTATTCTCTCCTACTATTTTCTGACTTGTCGGCAGTGGCCGGCGGATGATGATGGTGAGTCTTTTTTTCTCTTTTTTTTGAATGAATGTTAACCCACGAGTGATAGGTGTTGCTACTTACTTAACCCCTTATTCTCTTCTCTTAACCCCCTACTCCTTCATTTCTTTCGGGCTAACCTCAGAGTGGATCCTAGGGTCTTTGTTAGCCTTAGCTTCTGTAGATCTGTAGATTCTATCCCGCCCTCCATTTGCTGAAATGTCCATTTTAGGATATTTCAATGTTCACCACCACCTTTGACTTTCCTCCCATTTCACTGACATTCCTGGTGAACTAGCTTTCAACTTTTCTATCCTAAATGACCTAGAGCAGATTGTACAGCACTCTACTCGTATCCTCCTTTGTCAAATTTTTTTTCTCTGTTGGGCTCCTCTGACCACAATCTTGTATCTGTTTCTTGTGCTATCGCTCCAATCCAGCCTTTGGCACTTTGGCGCCGCTGATTGGGAGGCCCCTTCGGCAATACTTCTGTGATTTCCAATGGAATGATTACTGCTTCCGTGGCCGGGGTCCTTCCGAGTGTGTTGAGAGCATCAGGGAGGTGATTCTCTCGGGCATGGAGGCATACATTCCATATTCTATTCCTACTCCTAATGCAATAAAACCTTGGTTTAATTTCACTTGTTCTGATACTATCCGGAACAGAGAGGAGTCTTTCAGAAGGTACCGTCGCCATCCAACTCCTGACTCTCACTCAGCTTGTATATCGGCCCGAATCGTGCAAAATCTGTTCTTCGACTCGCCAAAAATTCTTTCATCAGACAAAACGCGAATCCCTACCTAATTCTAATTCTCCTCGTTCTTTCTGGCATCTAGCTAAGACCCTCTTCAGCAGCTTCACTTCCTCTTCTTTCCCTCTCTTTTCCATTCTGACGGCTCAGTTGCCATCTTTTCTCCTGACAAAGCTGAACTCTTCGCTCAAACTTTCGCTTCCAACTCAATCATGGACGATTGCGGTGCTATTCCTCCATGTCCTTTTCCCTCTGACTTTATTGTCTGAAATTAAAATCTCTTCCAAAGATGTTCTTTCTGCCCTATCTGGGCTCAACTCTGGGAAGGCGTATGGTCCTGATGGTGTTCCTCCTGTAGTTCTGAAGAAATGTGCTTCAGTGCTGACACCCTGCCTAGGCAAACTCTATCGCCTTTGTCTCTCATCTTGTACTTTTATTTCCTGCTGGAAGTTCGCTTTCATTCAGCCTCTTCGAAAGAAGGGTGACCGCTCTCAACCCTCCAACTATCGTCCAATTGCTTTGATTTCTTGCGTTTCTAAAGTTTTTGAATCTATCTTTAATAGGAAGGTTCTTAAACACCTCTCTTCTCACAATCTTCTTTCATGTCGTCAGTATGGGTTCCGCAAGGGACGCTCTACTGGCGAACTTCTTGCATATCTCTCTGACTCTTGGTAATTCCTCTTTCGGGATTTCGGAGAAACTTTTGCTATTGTGCAAGACATATCAAAAGCTTTTGATAGAGTCTGGCACAAATCTTTAATTTCGAAACTGCCCTCCTTCAGTTTCTATCCTTCTATTTGTGCCTTCATTTCTAATATACTTTCTGTCCGATCTACAGTTGCGGTTGTAGATGGCCACTGTTCTTCTCCTAAAGCTATTAACAGTGGTGTTCCTCAGGGTTCTCTCCTGTCACCCACTCTTTTCCTTTTATTTATTAATGCTCTTTTAATTTGCACTTCCTGTCCTATTCACTCCTATGCAGATGATTCCACTCTTAACTTCACCCGTTTCCCAAAGCGTCCCTCTCAACAGTTACTCCATGATTCGCGTAGGACGGCTATGGAGCACCTGACCTCTGATCTTTCTTCCTTTATCTCTGATTGGGGCAGAGGAAACCTTGTGGCTTTCAATGCCTCAAAAACTCAATTCCTCCATCTCTCTACTTGTCACAATCTTCCACACCTGTGAGTAGAGAGATGGACCTTCAACAACACACAACTCAATCCTTCTTCTTCCCTTAACATTCTTGGCGTTTTCTTTTCTCGTGATCTTTCCTGGAAAGATCACATATACTCTACAAAACAGCTTGTTAGAGGTTAGGTGTGCTGTACCGCCTCCGCGGTTTCTTCACCCCCACTCACTTGATGTTTCTGTACAGGGGTTTTGTCCGCCTTTGTATGGAGTATGGTTCTCTTGTATGGGGTAGCTCATCCCACACAGCCGTACTTGACCGGGTGGAATCAAAAGTTTTTCGTCTCATCAATTCTCCGCCTCTTACTGACTGTCTTCACTCCCTCTCTCTTTTCCGCAATGTTGCCACACTCTTTCTTTACTATTGCTATTATAACGGACATTGCTCTTCTGAACTCTCCAACTGCATGCCTCCGCCTTTAAGGAAAGCACGCAGTACCAGACTTTCGACACTTTCTCATTCCTTTTATGTCCAACTCTCTAACGCAAGCTTTAATCGATATTTTCAAGCTTTCATGTACTGAACCGGTGGACTCTGGAACAATCTTCCTCAATCCATCGTACCCCCTGTGTATGACCTCCAATCTTTCAAACGCAGTGTCTAGGAATCTCGAAAACCCTGGACCTTGATTTTGGCTCTCTTCTTCTTCAATGGAGGGGGGGGGGCACTTTTTCGGGCATTCGTTCATGGCTCCTCCTTCCTGCATAAAAAGAAAATTTGAAAAGCAAAAGCGGTAAGATTTGTAATTAATGCCAAGGCGTCCGGGATCATGCCCCTTCCGGGAAATAGTTGAAAAGCTAGCCTTAAATGATGCACTCTAGTGCATTCTGAGCATAAAAGGTTTGATATTATTTGCATGTTGTTCGTGTTGATAATGTGAAAATCGGTAGCCTACCGCCTAAAGCGGTAGGGTTAGCAAGTAAGCAATTGTACCAACAATGCTTTTCAGATGAAGAGGGCTACGCTGCGGCTACATCGCAGCACCGCTTTCCGTCAAATCAGCGAGGTTAAGCGACACTGGGTGTGTTCAGTAGTTGGATGGGTGAACATTTAATTGTAGCTCAGTTTTCTGTTCTCATTTGTTTCGAAATGTATATATTTTAATACTTCGTTGATGAAAATATATTTCTCATACTTCCAAAACAGTATTATTTATCAGATGATTTGTTAAATACATAATCGTAATGGCAATGCATCTGTATACTGAGTGACTGGCCAATTCAAGATCTATTTTGACATAGGGGACGCTTCAGAACGTACTTTTACAAAAAAGGGAGCACTTTAAGACTTGCCTTTTCAAACTATGGGAAAGTTACAAGACTTGTTATTTCCAAATAAGGCTCTTTTTTTTAGAAATAAGGCACGCTTGAAGTCCTGCTTTCTCGACATGGAGGCGGGGGATGTGGTGGGGGTGCATGTTTTATAATCTTGTTCGAAATAGGGGAAGACTTCAAAGCCTGCTCTTCCGAAGTAATGGAGCACTTGAGGAACTGCTCTTTCGAAAAAGAGGACTACCTCAAAGACTGCTTTTTCTACTCTATATAGGATGACGCTTTAAGACCTATTCTTTCGATGCAGAGGAACGCTTCAAGATCTTTTTCAACAGAGAAGGCTTTTAGATCTACTTTTTTGACATAAATAAACTCTTCAAGACCCGCCCTTTCGACAAAGAAGCACGACTTAAGATATGCTTTTCTACAACATCGAAGAACACTCGAGAACTTGCACTTTCGGCAAAGGGGCGTGTTTCAAGATATGCGGTTTCGGAATTAGAGGACGCTTTAAAACTTTCTCTATCGATATAGGAGGACGTTTCAAGTTCTGCTTTTTTGATAAGGAAGAACACTTCAAGACCTCGTTTCGGCAAAGAAAATGACTTCAAGACCCGCTTTTCGACATCGGGGGATGTTTCAAGACTCACTCTTTCGATGTATGGGAAATGCTTAAGATATTTTAGTTTAAAGAAGATTCAAATTTTGTGATAATAAAACATTGTTTATGAAATCAACCTAAAATTTTAAAGCAAAAAGTATTTGAAATCTAAACAATACTGAATATCAAAAAACGTAGGTAAAAACCTGAAAAGAAAGTATTTTTCTCTTAAAACTGAAACGCTTCGACTAAACAGAAATATGTTAATGAACCTTGATTAAGTGTTCAGGGAGAATATACGCGAATATGCAACAGCGATGGCGATCACATCAATATGAAATGACACGAATTAAGATTTAAATTTAGCGAGTAATTAAGGGATTCCCAAAAGTCATCATTCATTCATCCTAATTTACGTTCATAATGACTTCATCTCGGATAACAAGAACTGATGTTCAACTATTAGTTTAATGATGCTTAATAATAGAGTTCCCTCTTTTAAATATATGTCCTCAGTAACACAATATATATATATATATATATATATATATATATATATATATATTCAGGACGAAAACGAAGACGTAGAGCAAAAAAGTCATTATATTTGGCTGCAGCCGACGATTCGGGCAACTCTATCCATCTTCAAGAGGCCTAATTAATAGAGAGCTAAAATTAATAAATGACTCAAAAGATATAAATGACGAGAGTTAAAACCTAAACAAATGTACAAAATTAAAATTATTCAAATAGAAAATATAAATTAGAAACAGGTTAAAACAAGATCAAATCAAAAGTAAAATATATAAATGACAAAAAATGCTTGAACTTTGCTCTGCTACATAATGAGTTTGGATTTCTTATTGATTATTTCTTTAAAAATTGTTTTCCATGGAATCTTGTAGGAGGTGTAACTGGTAAGTTTCTTAATGTATATTCCCCTAAAATTGTTCCAACGTGTGATGTTCCTAAGAATTGTAAATATCTTGTTTTACCTGATGTCTACCATTTTAACTCTTTGGTGAAGAAACAATTGTTAAATATTGTGAAGAAATTTTATTTTCACACTGATTTTAAGATTGCCTTTGTAAATAGTAATACCCTTCATTGTTTTTTCCGATGTAAGAACGAAATCCCCCCTGCAATGAGCTGTTCTGTCGTTTATTTGTTTACCTGCCCTGGGTGTTCTCAGAGGAACTACGTTGGCAGTACAGTTCGTTCTTTGCGGGCGAGATTTTGCTCCCATATGGGTATTAGTCATAGGACGGGGAAGGTGCTGTTGAGAAAAGAACAGTCTGCTATCAGAAGTCATTCCATCAATTGTAAGACTGACGTCTCTATAGTAAATTTTAAAATTCTTAAATCATTAAAATGCTCGTCCTCGCTTCGTATTTATGAATCTTAATGTATTAAGTTTTTGAACCCTAGTCTATAACACTGATTCTGGCTGTTACCCCTTTTACATTAACTAGATCAACTACCTTCAAAATTTTCTCTGCGACCCTGTCTTCTTTTTGTTTCAGTTGCTTGTGGCTGTTCTTTGAATCCAGGTGTGTCGGTTTATTCTTGTAGTTTTCCGTTTAACTTTTTACTTGTGAAGGTTTTCAAAGTTTTATTTTTGAATGATTTTAGTTTTAGATTTTACATTTATCATTCCTATATTTTTTGTGTCATTTATATATTTTACTTTTGATTTGATCTTGTTTTAACTTGTTTCTAATTTGTATTTTCTATTTGAATAATTTTAATTTTGTACATTTGTTTAGGTTTTAACTCTCGTCATTTATATCTTTTGTGTCATTTATTAATTTTAGCTCTCTATTAATTAGGCCTTGAAGATGGGTGAGTTGCCCGAAACGTCGGCTGCAGCCAAATATAATTACTTTTTTGCTCTACGTCTTCGTTTTTATCCTGAATATAAAACTACGTCTCCTTACGAGGGATCCTATTTCATATATATACAGGGTGTCCCAAAAAAAACTATACACTCTTTATAGCATCATATATTTTATAATTAAAAAAACCAAACAATATATTGTTATAGCAATTGCCAATGAAAGGTAAATTAGTAATCTAAGTGATCAAAATGTTATAGCGAGTTGTTTGCATATAAAATTTAATTAACTACGCCAAGTGCTCAAAATGTTCTCCGGCGGCATGAATGCACTTTTGAATGCGTCGATTAAGCCTGGCCTTGTTTTATCAAAGGCCTTGTAATCGACACAACTGCAGGTACTGGTCACTTGATAATCCACACGTTTATGTGGATAAACATGTTAATTTACCAGGATTAACAGCATGGTGTGGTTTATCATCCAGGGGTTTGGTTGGACCATTTTTCTTTAATGGGACAGTTACCGGTGCCGCATATCTCGACATGCTGCGGACAGAAATTATACCTGCAGTTCGGAAGTTGTTTGGAAACGACGACTTTTACTTTCAACAAGATGGAGCCCCCCTCCCCTCATTATCATTGTGATGTCAGAAGGTACCTCGATGAAACGTTGCCTAACCGTTGGATAGGACGAAGAGGAAGCATTGAGTATCCTCCACGTTCACCGGACTTGACTCCACTTGATTTTTACTTGTGGGGCTACCTGAAGGATGCAGTTCATGGTACAAGACCTGCAACACTCGAACACCTTAAGGATGCAATTAGGGAAAAGTGCGGGACCATCACAGCATCCACATTAGTCCATGTCTGCGAATCAGTTAGTCGACGCATTCAAAAGTGCATTCATGCCGCCGGAGAACATTTTGAGCACTTGGCGAAGTTAATTAAATTTTATGTGCAAACAACTCGCTATAACATTTTGATCACTTAGATTACTAATTTACCTTTCATTGGCAATTGCTATAACAATATATTGTTTTTTTTTTTTTTTTAATTATAAAATATATGATGCTATAAAGAGTATATAGTTTTTTTTGGGACACCCTATATATATATATATATATATATATATACACACACAAACTCAGAATGGTCCCCTGAGAAACTTGTCCCTGAGATCCTGTCCCAAAGCTGGATCCTATCTGCTTTGCAGATAGCTGGTGAGGGAAGCTATATTTTGGGGCCTCTTTGCGAGTAACCCTGTGTGAAATATATATATATGGGGTGGCAAGTAATGATTGCCCTCCCCTGCACAGATGAAACGGATCACTTTAACATATTGCTTCCCAAAGCATTCGGGAAGCCATATGTTAAAGTGATCCCTCCTGGGAAGCAATATGTTAAAGTGATTAACAATGGGAAGCAATATGTTAAAAAGAGAAAGGTTGGTTACTTAGAAAGAGGTTGGTAATCTAGGCTAACTAACGAAAATATCACGACCTAACCTAACCAATCGTCAAGGGTGTACACGTAGGGTGCATCAGCCTATAAGGGTGAAATTTCGAACTTCGGATATTGATTCGGCCCTATGATATTATGGTTACAATCCCCAACAAACCTTCAGTGTCCACGTTTCAAGTTGTTCTGGCAATATTTAGTGGGTCCACCTCGAAGATGAAAATTTGACAATTGTGGAATTTTATGGTTTTACTAGAAAATCTTGTGTGTAAGCGTTGTAGATTTTGTTTGAAAAAAAATTGTAAATATAGTTAGTTTTAGGCAAGTTTTAGCCTCAATTCATGAAATTATCTGTCTTTTTAGACTTTTTTTTGTATTATTCTGGGAATCATGAAGTGAGTTACCAGGATGCGGGACGAGAACCCAACTTGCCAAGCATCCCACCGACCACCTCCACCTATTAAAAATGGTATTTCATGATAAAATACTTGTAAACTTGATTTATTGCTTATTGATATCTTAATTCTTCTTCTTTGTCTTTTTTCTTTTAAAACAGATGATAAAGAAGCTTGTCTCTTTCTCAGATTAGGAGTGGCTTTTCTGTCAGCTTCTACAACTTGGAGAACATTTTGAAGATGTTCTTCAGTCCTTGCAGCCTCATAAAAGTCACTGCATAGTTTTACTGCCCTCTCAGAGCCATCATTTATGACATTTATAGCCAAAAGTTTTTCTTTGGAAGATATAAATGATGCTGTTGTTTTCCATTCAACAATCTCAACCATTAAAAAATCATAGTCTAACTGTAGTGAAGAGAATATGAACCATGAGTTTTTGTCACCAGTCAGCTAGTGTGGTTTCCGATCGTAGATTGGTAGGGAAATTAGGCTTTCCAAAACTAGATCCATGTCTACCTTCTGGAACCACTGTCTCAATCTTGTGTGGTTTATAGGAAAGTAGATGGTTTGTTATAGCACGAAGTTCATTTTTTGGAACCAAATCGCTGAATAATACAAGAGGAATCATCTCTGATGAAAGGTACCAGAGATGACGTTTTAAAGATGTTAGAGCACTTTTTGCTATTTGCTTGTTTACTTCCTCGTATCTAAGAAGCTTTTTGTAAAGCTGCAAATCGTGCCATGGTGCATCAAAAACTGAAGAGCAGGTCATCCACCATGGGTAGTAAATCAGTGAAATGAAGGTTGCAAAGTCTCTTAGTTTCAGAATTTGTTGCTTGTTTGTGATTGTTACTGAAGGTAGTTTCGAGATATTATCTTCTAGTAATGCAATTTTTAGAGCATATATTGCTTTACTCATCCATCTGGCTCTATTATAGCACCAGGTCGCTGAAGGGTTATATCCTTATCACTAGGTCCTGCATTTAAGTATAACACAACTAAGTCAGAAAATTGTTTGTAGTCATATCGTGTATGTTGCTTTTCTATATTACTTATTTGAATTGCATAATCAGTCCATTCCTGAAGAATCTCCTGGACAGCTTTGGAGTACTGATTGAAGTCAATTTTTTTCAATTTTTCATCCTTGGAAATCCACTGAAACTTTTCTCGAAATCTGTTAAAGACATTAATTTCTGGTCCACTCGAAGTTTCTACTTTCATGTCCTGAAACCATGACTCATAATAACTTCACCAACATGATGCCTGCATGCAGACCATAATAAAGGCCGTCCAATCTCTTGTTGGATAGTTATGCATGCAGCGCTCACATGTCCCGTGTTGGTTGCTGTAGTGTCGAAAACCAAGTTCACTATTGAATCGGAGCAGTTCCACAATTTCAGTAGCTTCATAACTTCTTCAGTCAAGTTTTTCCCAGATTGGCCACTGCCATCAGCACTAGGATGATATGATGGAATACCAAGTAGTTTGAGATCCATTGAATTTCCAACTGATACAGCTAATCGTTCTTCTTTAACATATTTATCCTGCAGAGTAGAAATTATTTTCGAATCCCAATGAAGAGAGGCCAATTTAGGAGGATTCCAGGATTTTTTAATGGAACTTGAAATTTTTTGGGCTACTTCGCGTCTTGCTCTATCAGCTGTAGCATATGAAGTTGCCACTGCCTTAGTGTTACCACCACATTCTTCAACAAAAGCTTTTGTGAATGCAACCTGTTGTGTTGGAGTCATTTTCATTCTTGATGCCAAAGAAACAAGTTTCGGTCTTTTCAGAATGTCATGAGGAATGATAGCTTGAGTACCTAAACAGACTGTTGACTGTGTGGATTTTCCATCTTTTTCAGCTCCATCATTAGCTTCTGACTCACTCTCAATGGTAGTTGTATCGCTTGTGCTACTGCTTTCTAATTCAACATAACTGCAAGAAGCTTCAGTGTCTCTCAATTCCTTTTCTTTTCTCGCATTTTCTTCACATTTTCGAAAATTAATGCGCTTCATTTTGGATGCTAAAGTTTGATCATGAGCTCCAAAAGAAGCAATTGTATCCCCTTGCATAGATTGAAGAAATTGTATATCTTCTGGATTACTCATAATTTTTTCGGCATTTTTAATCCACAGTAGAAAAGTCATTTTAAGTTGCATTTCCATATCTTCTAGTCTTGTCTTTGTACTTTGTAGCTCTCCTCTTTTCAATGGAATTTCTCTCAGTTTCGCATTCTTTTCTGACAACGAAATTATTTTCTCACATGCTTTTTTCTCAGTAATCATTGGTATGTTGGCTTTATTGTAGAATGGTTGAATTTCTGTTAAAACAATTTTAGCTATATCTCGCTTAGTTCTTCTCTCTTTTAGATCCTGTTGCTGGTGAAATAGGAAACATCTAAGAACTTGTTCACTTGTTGGCAAGCGACATCCTACAATCTTTGCATCATTATTTGTGATGCCAGGACCTAATCCAAATATACAGGGTTTTTTTCGTGTTTTTACATCAACTTTATCTGCACCACTTGAACAAGTTTTACCACTAGAAGTGGTTTCACTGGCTTTACCACTATTATCCATTATATCATATATCAACTATTATCACCAACATATATCAAAAATTGACCTGTAATAGAAACATAGATTAATATTAAAGTAGTCTACATGCCTGAAAATAAGAAAAAATAGCTATAGGTATTTCATGATGGCAAATGATGTTTATTAATAGTAGCTATGGCTTAAATACAAGCAAACTAAACATACTAGGCCTATAGTACCTTAAGGATCATTCAATTCAATAAAATAAAGGTATATGTGAAAAAAATAATTTAAGGCAATTTATCCCAAAAATTGTCATTTTTGTAAAAGTTTAGGAGCTAGGTGGACCCAGTAGATATTGATCAATTGACCTGAAATTTTGCATGTGAATTTTTTTAGGGAATGTAACCATAATAACGTAGGGCCAAATCAATTTTTGAAAGTTGCCATTTTTGATGCACCCTAGACTGTACAGTTGACCTAACGATTGGTTAGGTTAGGTCGTGATATTTTCGTTAGTTAGTCTTATAAGGCTAACTAAAGAAGGCTGGGGGCCCTGATCTTCAGGTGATCCAAATATTTTACATTCACTAAAAATGGCAAAGCATAATAAGTTAAGTTGTCCATAAATTTACATTTTCTCGACTAGCTAATCTCTAAATATTATAAACTATTGTAATGTAACTGTAATTGGTTGTGTAATGTCTATTTTTGAGAAGCAATATGTTAAAGTGATATACACTGAGAAGCAATATATTAAAGAGAGGTTCCTGGGAAGCAATATGTTAAAGTGATCCGATGAAACTAATAGAGGTACAAAAAAACTGATTGTTACATCTTTCAGACAATTTAATTCTACGTCTAAACAAAACCACTCAGTAGTTGGTGTTGCCTCCTTGTGCTTGGCGGAGAGCTTCAAGTCGGCAAGGGTAAGAGGTGAGGAGAGACTTGAAAAGGTCAGTGTCGTACTCAAGATTTCGGAGGATTTTATACATTCCCGCACTGTCATTGAAATTGTGGATCTTTTCCGTTTGACTGCCGCCATTGAAACATAATTAAACTTTTTGTATTTTAACTGAAATGTCTTGATGATACAAAATAAGTTACTTTATAAAAAAGCTTTTCTTAATTTCCCCTTCAAATTTTGTTTGTTATAAACAATTTTAATTACTTTCAAGATCCATGCTTAATTTTTAAGTTTTAATCGTGTACTCAGAAAAATAAGGGGATCACCTGAAGATCAGGGCCTCCAGCCTTCTTTAGTTAGCTAACTAACAAAAATATCACGACCTAACCTAACCAATCGTCAAGGTCGTACAGTTGACCTAACGATTGGTTAGGTTAGGTCGTGATATTTTCGTTAGTTAGCCTTATAAGGCTAAGTAAAGAAGGCTGGGGGCACTCACCTCTTATGTTTCAATGGCGGCAGTCAAACGGAAAAGATCCGAAATTGTTTTAAAATGGATAAATGCACATTCTAGAATATTTCTTTCAATTATATCTCTGTTTTCACAACAAGCGCTTTAGAACTATCCCACTTGATGCTATGATTACATCTATACATATGGTTAAACAATGCAATGGAATTATTTGCTGTTCTACACGCATATTTATGCTGTTTTACCCTAATATCTAACGTTTTTCCAGTTTGGCCTATATATACTGAGTTACATTGTGTACATCTGATCGAATACACATAACCAACAACATTATCTGGGCTATTCTTTATTAGGCGTGATTTAACAGTATTATTATAGTTAAAGACTACATTGATATCACTTTCGATATATTACTATGTTTTTCAAAATTGATAAAGGACTTAGCAATCAGTAAACTGCTGGGCTTTTTTGGGACAGAGAATCCTAACCCAAAACCTAACGCACATTTCGTATCGAAGTCCAGCTCATGGGACGACAAGTTAATAATATTACTAAAATAACTTTTTTTAGTCCAGTAACTATGACGAATTAAATCCTCCAGTCTATTGTTCAATTTTCTGTTGAGTTCGACATCTTCTACGTAAGTTGTTGAAAATATCGTCCAAAAGTGTACTTCTCCAAACACGAGGAACGGTGGAACGCCTTCAGAGAGTCTGAAGTAAGAAAAGATTTTTTTTTTCCACCATTCCTCGTGTTGTATATATTTATGGGCATCTTTCCTCCTCTCTTCATTCCCTGAGGAGGTGTAGCTCTGAATACACGAAATGACTTGGAATCGTTTTTCTTTTTCCTTGTGGGTTTGCATCACTCATTTATTTCGTGTTTAATTGTGAAATTCATCCCATATATATATATATATATATATATATATATATATATACAGGGTGTCCCATAAGTCCGGCATCATAGGAAAAATAATAAAAGAAGGCAAAACAAAAGCTTTTATTTACAGAACGTGCTCAATATGTCCACCATTGTTTTCAATACACAAATTCAGACGTGATACCCAGTCAGCAAGCACACGATAAATGATGTCAGGAGTAATGGTGTTACATGCCCCAATAATGCGCTGCCGCAAATGTTCAACACTCCTAATTTTCTCTGCGTATACCAGCGCTTTCAAGTGGCCCCAGAGATAAAAATCTAGTGGCGTGAGATCCGGGCTTCTAGCTGGCCATTCCACAGGCCCTCGACTTCCTATCCAATGACCAGGGAATTGTTGGTACAGGTATTTCCTTACTTGGGTGCTGTAATGTGCAGGAGCGCCGTCTTGCTGGAACCATGTTGGGAAATTTCCTTCTTCGTTCAAGACACTGGGAAATGTTTCTTCCTTGAGCATACGTAGGCAGGTGCCTCCAGTGACATGTTCATCGAAAAAGAGGGGGGGCCTATGATGCGATCCTTCCAAATGCCACACCATACCATCACCCGAGATGCACCTTGTTCCTTTGAAGAGGTATACCAGTGAGGGTTGTTTTGAGACCAGTAGCGGGTGTTCTGTCGATTTACCTCACCATTTCCATAAAAAACAGCCTCGTCACTGAACAGAATGGTGGACGGGAAATTGGCATCCCGAGCATATTGTTCCGTAGCCCATTCACAAAATTCCATCCGCCGGTCGGGATCATCTTCGCTTAATTTCTGTAGGATCTGAAGTGTATATGGATGCCATTTGTGAGCCTGAAGAATGCGATGGATGCTACTTTTCGACACTCCTGTCTCGGAGGACAATCGCCGAAGAGACTTATTGGGGCTTCTGTTAAAATGAGCCAGGATAGCAGTCGCTGTATCATCGTCAGTGGACCTCCTTGAAGGTCCACTGCGTGGTTTATCTTCTATGGATCCTGTTTCCTTAAACTTTGCAACAAGTCTGCTAGCACAACTCTGTGTTATTGGCTCGCGGTCTGAATGCAGTCTGTTAAATTCAGCAGCGGCCTCTCTTTGACTCCGATTTCCTATGAGTAGAATTATCTGGATTCGTTCTTCCTTGCTCACGGACATTATGGCCTGTGAAAGAGAAAAATATGAATTATGGTTTGTAGAATTAGAAAAATATGAATTTCTCCTATGATGCCGGACTTATGGGACACCCTGTATATATATATATATATATATGTGTATATATATTATATATATATATATATATATATATATATATGTTACGGTATTTTTGCGAAATCAGTCTTTTTGCAAATTCTCCGGTCAATTTGCAAAGAAACCAAAACAATAGTAATTTTACAAAATGACCTTAAATGTTTTTGATAATTTTGCAAAAACAAAAAAATCGGTCAATTTACAAAATCACCAATAATCTTGCCGGTGTATTTGCAAAATCTCTTGTTCTAATACTGTAGAACCTTCTAGCTCCTAACCTAACCACAATGACACTGTTGGTTAGGTTAGGTTAGGTTAGGTGAGGAGCTAGAAGGTTCTACAGTATTAGAACAAGAGATTTTGCAAATACACCGACAAGATTATTGGTGATTTTGCAAATTGACCGATTTTTGTGTTTTTGCAAAATTATCAAACATTTAAGGTAATTTTGTAAAATTACTATTGTTTTGTTTTCTTTGCAAACTGACCGGAGAATTTGCAAAAAGACCGATTTCGCTAAAAAACGTAACATATATATTATATTCGTGAAATGTTTAACAATATTTAAGAGAGTATACGACGACTTTAAATTTACATACAATGGTTCCCCTCGATAAGATGTAGAGTTGCGGAAAGAAATCAAAAAGCATAAAAAAAAAATCACTGATTGAGTATTTTTAACATTCTATTGTTTTCGGCTGAAATAATATTTCAAAAACAAACCTCAGAAATAACCAATTAGTAATTTTGGAACATTTTTGGCAGAACTCTTTCCAAAACTGTACAGTAATGTTTTCGTGTTATTCCATTTAATCAATTTATTATCCGTTTGGTTTTCCTATACATACCTCTAAAGAGCTGATATACCGGGTGGGCCAAAAAAAAACTATGACCCTGATTTTGAACAATATAATTTTACCTTTATCAAATGTTATTTGTACAATCAATATATGTGTCCTGTATAGAATTTCATGGTCTATATCCTGGTGAAGTTGGATTTTTGCTAAGTGTAACCATTATTTTGTAATTCGCTGTTATACAGACACGGGTAGAAAAACTTTCTGTTTCTATACGGTTACCTAACTGAGTCCAAGATTATACGGAATGTGCCCTCCTCCATTATCAATGCACGCTTGCAACCTTGACTTCTCCCTTATCGACGGCAGTACCGCATCAAGGATTTTTTCTTGGTAATAAGAAGCAGTGATTTTGGCATTTTGATCAACAAAAACAATCTCTGACTTCCTAACTTTGAAATAAAAATGGAAACCATAACTTTTTGAGAAAAATGCGGACGTTCCCAGTAGTATGACTTCAAAATGGTAGAGTGCAATTGCAAATGTTGATCAATGTGTCAAGGGGGGAGTGATGTTGCAAAGGGTGTATTGCAACAAGGGGAGGGGTTATGCAACAAGGGGTGGGGTGCCACCCCCAAGTTGCATGAAGGTGAGGGGGTTATGCAACTAGAGGTTGCATGAAGGGGGAGTTTTGGGGGAGAAGGTGGGACGGTCTCACACCCCAAAAGGGTATCCTAACCTAAGAAGGTAAGCCTTAACCTATGAAAGAGAGAGAGAGAGAGACCATGTTTCCGCCTGGCACCGGCCAGATGCATAATGCGAGCTTAGGGTACCAGCATCTGTTATATAGAAGGTTAGGGGTTGCCAGATAGCGCTATTTGTTTATATATGGAGGTTCCAGTTATTTATTTTAATTATTTATATATGGAGGGTTGCAAGATGTTTATTTTAATTATTTATTAAAGGTAAAGAAAGATGTTCTCAAGGCTTAGCAGGGGTTGCCAGTTATTGAATTTATTTATTTATATATGGAATGGTTACCGGTTATTGAATTTATTTATATATAGATGATTGCCAGAGAGCACCGTTTATTTTAATTATTTATTTATTAAAATTCGTCGTGTAAATCCATAGCATATGAGAAAAAATATAAATGCGAGATAAATTCCAATAACAGACATTGAATGAAAAAAACAAATGACATAGAAAACAAATATACAAGCACAAATAATAATACACACTTTAAATAATATATATATATATATATATATATATATATATAGATAGATAGATAGATAGTTTCAAGGTTATTTTATTCTATTTTATTATTCTATATTTTTTATAAAGAAAATTCCGCGAAATCAAAGTAAAAACAAAGACGAGGAAGCACGAAAGCAGACAAACAAACAAACTGGCAATCTGAAACGAGAAACTGAGTATACTAAAATTGATAATAAACATTATAATATTCTCATAGAATACTTATAATGTTTATTATCAATTCTATTTTATTATTCTATATTTTTTATAAAGAAAATTCCGCGAAATCAGAGTAAAAACAAAGACGAGGAAGCACGAGAGCAGACAAACAAGCAAACTGGCAATCTGAAACGAGAAACTCAGTATACTAAAATTGATAATAAACATTATGATATTCTCATAGAATACTTATAATGTTTATTATCAATTTTAGTAACTTCCATACAGGGTACTTCAGGAGGAAAGGTCAATACTTAGGGAGGTGATATTATTGGTCATTGTGAGAAAAAAAGTTCATATGAACATGTGTCTAATTCTGAATGGTTACGGAGATAGAGCTCTTTGAATCTACAAATACAAAAGCATTGTTAATGGTAATCAAGAAAGAGAAACCAATTACTGTTTCTAACATTTAATGTTTAAACATTGGCATTTTGAATGGTATCAGATACAGAAATGACAAATTTGTTACAGTTTACAATACGTTTTCGAAAATCCCACCGTCAACCTCAATGCACTTTGCAACTCGTGTGCGGAGATCGCGTGTTGTTCGTCTGAGTTGATCTTGACGTTCCTTTATGTGGGCAGCAGTATCTAAAATGCGCGCGAGCAATTCGTCTCGTGTATCCACCTTTTCTTTTGTAAACTTGACTTTTCATCCACCCCCACAAACAATAATCTAACGGAGAGAGGTCTGGAGACTTTGGTGGCCATTAAATGAGACTACCGCGGCCGATCCATCGACCAGGGAAAGTTTGATTTAGGTATTGCATCACCAGATGGGTAGAATATGGAAGAGCTCCGTCATGATGAAAGTACATACCAGTGCGTGTAGCCAAAGGAACATCCTCCAATAGTCCTGGCAATTCATTTTGCAGAAATTCTCGGTAACTTTGTCCTGTAAGACGATTCTCTAAAGTAACAGGACCAATCAGCTGATCATCGATGAAACCGCACCACACATTGGCAGAGAAGCGATGTTGAAAACTTGTTTCCACAGTGGCATTGGGATTTTCGTCTGACCTCCGATGAGAGTTACGAGTGTTGTTGATACCGTCACCGGTGAAAGTAGCTTCATCGGTGAACAATATTAATCGAAGCAATCGGCGATTAGCATTTACCCAATGACAAAATTCCAGTCGCGTGGCAGCGTCTCCTGGTTGAAGGTGTTATACACGCTGTACATCATATGGATGCAAGCCTTCCTCACGTAGTGTTCGCCATACTCTTGTGTGTGGTACACCGAGACGTGTAGAAATTCTTCGTGAGCTAGTAGTAGGACTACGCTCTACCAACTGAAGAATGTTTTCCACTTCATCCACATCTTGTTGACCTTCACCTTCAGATGAAACATGAGCGCTGGGAAGTGTACCAATCTCACGCAATGTGTTGAAAACCCTGGCAAACACTCTTCGATCCGGAATTCTGCCGTTCGGAAACCGTCGACGGTATTCTGCAACAGCAGCTGTTGCGCTTCCATCGCAAAAATCGTAGACATACACCATATCTGCATATTCGGCATGTGTGAAGGTGTGTGGCATTCTTAACACTGCTTCAAACACCAAACAATGTCACTCACATCAGTCAGCTGTCGATTGGTTTATGTTACATGCTTACATTACAGCTTACATGGTTCAAGGTTATAGGGGAGGGAAGGGGGAGGAAGAGCTGCGCGCGCATCAGATTCAAACAGCTCTATCTCCGTAACCATTCAGAATTAGACACATGTTCATATGAACTTTTTTTCTCACAATGACCGATACTATCACCTCCCGAAGTATTGACCTTTCCTCCTGAAACACCCTTTATAAATCGGAAGACATGTATTGCCTTCAAAAAACTAAAAATAACTTCATTTTTTATTCCAAAGAAAGACGTACATGTACGTTACTTTCTCTTAGATGTGTACGTATGTAAAATGGATTTCTCGTCTCCTCTTGAATAAAAAAGGAGGCTGCTCCAAAGTCACGAACGGGAGATGTAGGAATGCGGTCACTTCTGATTGTCTCCCACTTTCTAACTGACAGCCTGTTTTATGTGACAAAATTCTCTTTTTCTCTCTCTCTCTCTCTCTCTCTCTCTCTCTCTCTCTCTCTCTCTCTCTCTCTCTCTCTCTCTCCTACTGATCTGTTCCATTTTAAAATACAGTAAGTTATTCAATCAATACCTCGCGAGTTTTAATAAAAAAATATTCAGAAGACTTTCAAATTATTTTTAAGACACTTGAAAAAGAGTTCGAAAGGCTTCCCTTAACATGAATACAATTCAATTTATGAAAAAATCTGGTAATTTTATTCAATGAAGATATTAACATCAATGAATTTACATTTAAAATTTTTTAAATTACATGCTGATAAATTTAACCGCTGCAGAGGGAATCAATCTATCTATTAAATTTATATATGGGTAGGAGATCAGACAGCAATTCCCTCCCTCAACATAAGAAATACACATTTTAAACGATGGAATATAAGCATTAAAAATAGAAATAGAGGAGATCCGACAGCAATTCACTCATTCACTAGACCTAGAGACACTACTATATATATATAGTGGAATTTTATTCTGAACCCAATTCTTTTTATATATAGGTCAAAAAATAAATTGAATGACATAACTGAAGCTAAAATATGCAGGACCCATGTCCATTTAATGTTGCAACTCATCATTTCTGTGTCAGACTTTGGCGGTGAGGCTCTGGTTCGATCCAGCATGCTGGCTCCTGGGTTGGGAGGGTATTCACCCAGTTACTGAACGACGAAAAAGCTATCTCTATTTACGTTATCGAACCCATGTCCCGAACCTTTCTCTAACTAATGGTTCATAAAATTTTATATATAAATATTGTTTCTAGGTCTGGTCGACCATAGATTCTCCTTGTAACTGGAACCTGACCCATCCTAACCTAACCTAACCTATATAAGGACTATCTAGCCTAAAAAAGTACCTTTCTCTAACTAATGGTTTATAAATAAAGATTGTCTTTAGGCTGGTCTTTCTTAGAAATCTAACCTAACCTAACCTAGTTCTGGGTAGTAGATAGACGGGGGAACGTGTCCAGATGATGTAGCGACCCATGGTTCGGATTCCATAACCAGTGTAACTTAACTTATATTTCACCGACAACGTCTATATTGTGTGAAATTGCAAATTGATATATCATTTTCCTATTTTACAGGTTTTTATTGATGTTATGCTACAATGCCTAGAGAGTGAAAAAATTCGCCAGACAGTTTTTGTTATATTTGTGGGACATTAACGTCAAAACAGTATAAAAGGAAGTTGACTTCTCATGTGAAAAAGCTTCATGAATTATACTTCGCATGCAAAGTTGGTGATCAGAACAAGCACTGGGCGCCTCATATCTGTTGTGTGAGATGTACAAACTCGTTATCTGCATGGTTCAAAGGCAACGGTCCTGGTCTGGGATTCGGTGTCCCAATGGTATGGAGAGAGCCGCTGGACCATTCAACAGATTGCTATTTCTGCTTAACGAACATCACAGGTTTGAATCTTTTATTTTTCTAAATATACGTCAAATTTGTTTTTTTTTAGCACATTTTAGCATATCCTGCTCTGCATAATGTATTACACAATTATGCTCTCTTAAGTAGTCAACAATGTCTATTGTCTCACATTACAGGTTGCAACAGAAAAGGAAAAAAGGCTATAGTCTACCCAAATCTTCGTTCTGCTATGCGTCCTGTGGAACATTCTACAGATATACCCATCCCTCGTCCTCCAGCTGAAATGCCGACCGATAACACAGACTCTGACAAATCGGAATCAGACGGCGAATGCTATGAAGCTCAAGTCGAGTCCAAGAAAGAACAACATCTCATCATGCAGCCTCAACTCAATGATTTGGTCCGTGATTTAATACTTACCAAGCAACAAAGTGAACTGCTGGCCTCACGTCTACAAGAATGGAATCTGCTGGCGGAAGACGTACGAATTACAGCATTCCGAAAGCGCTCCTTGGATTTGCAAGAATATTTCACAATGAAGAACAATCTTTGTTATTGCGTTGATATACATGGTCTGTTCGATGCTCTGGATTTGTGCTATGAACCGAATCAGTGGAGATTGTTCATTGATGCATCTCTGTACAGTGTTAAGGGTGTACTGCTACACAATGGGAACACAATGCCTTCTGTTCCGATCGCTCATTCAGTCGTCTTGAGAGAAACGTATGACAATGTTGCTTTTATTCTGGATTGTATAAAATACAATGAACATGAATGGCTTATCTGCGCAGATTTGAAGTTTGTGGCTATTCTCAATGGATTACAAACTGGCTATACGAAATACATGTGTTTCCTATGCAAGTGGGATAGCCGAGCAAGGTATGAACACTACACACGCTCAGTATGGCCGCCGCGAGACAATTCCTCACCTGGATTTCACAATGTTATTCACGGTGATGGATGAGGTTGAGTTGGCAGCCTGGCGTGCATTCAAAAACGTGTGCAGCGGTCTACTAGGAAAGACTAAATACGACAACTGTGCTGCACTTGTGGATCAACTTATCAACTCATACCAACGTCTCGGATGTAAGATGCCATTGAAAATTCATTTTTTGCATTCACATCTCTCATTCTTTCCGGAAAACGCATCTGCTGTTAGCGACGAACACGGGGAGAGATTCCACCAGGATGTAGCCACAATGGAGAGCCGATACAAAGGGAAGTGGAGTCCTGCTATGCTGGCCGATTTCTGCTGGAATTTAAAATGTGACCAACCAGAAGCATCACACAAACGCCAGCATAAATACAAATGAGTTGAAAACAGTGTAATACGAGAGTTTTATGTTAATTTTGTGCATATATGTTGAAGTATAGCAATAATTAAACTGTTCCATATGATAAAGCCTATCTGTTTATTAATAAGTTCTTATTTTTTGGTATGAAGATTTTAAGCAGTCATTACAAAAAAACGTGACGTGATAGAAAAAAAATATTTTCAGATTTGGAATCAGCACACTCGATATATTAAGAATGACCGAATGTTATTCCCGTTTTTTTCCTGAACCGAAAATTTGTTGTACAGTGTTATTAATTACTAATGCAAACAAATCTATAATTAAAAATTGAGGATACCTGCTATTTTGATGAAATATTTTATAATAAAATGTAATGAGACGAAAATAAATTACTACAGCCCCTCTATATATATTTATATATGATGAAATAATCATGAGGGAAAAACAGAACGATGCTCAAGAGCATTCACCTAATGACATCCTCAGGAACACTAAAATAAATAACAAGTTCGCGGCTAAATATAGGCCACAAAAAATAAAATAAAATAGAAATACAGGTACATAAATTTTTATATTAAAAATTCAACTGCATTCCTTTGCGCAGGATCGTGAGGAGCGTCATTGCAAAGATCATCAATTGTTTGCGTTAGCAATAATCCATCCCGGTCGGTTGTGTTAAAAAGACTAATTGTAGCCACCGCGGCAGTGTCTCCATCTTCATATAAAGCCGTAAACTGTAAAGTTATTGTGAGTGACTCATGATGTATGTGTTTATTCACTGGTAAAATAACTGCTGTGAGTTCTAGCTGAAATTACTTCCTTTTATATGCATGATTCACAATTGTAAAACACCCCCCCAGAAGACTAATAGATGGCTCGTAAGTTTGTTGATTGGGTGTCAATGTAACTGGGATGGCTATGTTAAATGTGTGTGCCAATCATCTGTCGTAACACCGAAATAACGGACCCACGGTTTGGGCAATGAAGTCCTGATTGGTCATCTTCACGAATAATGAAGATGTGTCTTCATCAAATTTGGCTTATTCACTCCGCAGATTTATTTTCAATGCTCACATCTCAAGGTGAATGAGTGAATTGCCCACTCGCATGCTCTGTCACGGTGCTCTCAAGTATTTTGCATTATTATATAAGATTTTTATTTTCCATTATTATATAAGATTTGAAATATTTCCACAACGCTAATATTCTTACAACCATGGCACGATTTTTTGTTCAGAAGATGAGTGTGAATACTTTATTTGTGCTTATTTGATTGCATTTATACTATTATAATACTCTCTGTATTTCTAATTTATGTAATTTGTTTGTATTAATAAATAAAAACAAACGTCGGTCTCTTTGCACTGATACGCCTCACAGCTTCATCTTCAGATTTCCCATTTTGGACATGGGTTAGATTAGGTTAACTTAGATTGGTTATGGAATCTGAACCATGGGTCGGTACATCATCTGGATACGATCTTCCGTCCAACTACTACCCAGGCCTAACGTCGCTTAACATCGCTGATCCAACGGGGAGCTGTGTTGGAACGAGGCCACAAAGCATGCGAAGTACATATACTAAATATTGTGCATTATGCAATTAATTAGTAATTTTTTATGCTTTATAAAAATTTAATTTCTAAGTGAAGTATAACAAATTGGAAGCATTCGTGAATTTAAAATAAATAAAAGTTTATATTGTCGGTCTCTCTGCGCTCATACTACTCACAGCTTCATCCTCAGCTTTCCCATTTTGGACATGGGTTAGGTCATAATTTGATAGCTGTTATTCAATAATACTCACTTATAGCACCGATTTATGATAAAATATGGCTGACAATTTTGTTTAAAA
This sequence comes from Bathynomus jamesi, assembly GCA_023014485.1. Classification (NCBI taxonomy): domain Eukaryota; kingdom Metazoa; phylum Arthropoda; class Malacostraca; order Isopoda; family Cirolanidae; genus Bathynomus; species Bathynomus jamesi. The sequence goes on along the minus strand of JAJOZX010000016.1, from coordinate 303,273 downwards.
TGATTAATGAAAGAAATTTTTCATAAAATCAAAGTGGAAACAGAGCCGAACACCACCACCACAGCATATGCATGACTGAACAAACTGTAAAAGATGCGTTCAGAGAACCAGTGATTCTCAGTGATACAATGAAATAGGGCCATTTTCATAAAATCGGCGGGGCGGGTGATACAAATGAGTTATTTTCGCAATCTACGCATATAACACCGGTCTGCATGAAAATCGATTTCTTTATTTTGAGTTGTGATTCTGAAGCAGTTCGCTGCGCTGAATTAAAAAATGCTACCAGTTTTGTTCTACCACTCACAGTTTTAAAGTTATTAGCAAAACAATTTTGGGGCGTTTTGTAATTTTTTACCTTTTTTATCTTTAATTAATTTCGTTTTTTCATATTTTTCAGATAGATAATTCTAACATTACGTCTTTAAAATTTTAATAATGGCTTCTAGAGGATGTACCCATAGTCCAGACATATTTTGTTATATTTGTGGTCGGTATGTTGTTGTAAAACAAAGGACAAATCTAACGACCTTCATTAAGAGAGCTTATCATGCTTATTTTGGAATTAAATTAGGAGATCAAGACAAAAGTTGGGCTCCACACAAGGTTTGTCTTACGTGTGTTGTGGCACTAAGGAATTGGAGCAAAGGTAAAAAGAAAAGTTTGCCATTTGGGATCCCTATGGTATGGCGCGAGCCTAGAAACCATACCGACGACTGCTACTTCTGTTCTTGCAATGTTAAAGGTTATAATGCAAAGAATAAAGAGAGCCTTCAATACCCAAGTCTTCCATCTGCAATAAGGCCGGTATCCCATGGTCCAGAAGTTCCTATTTTCCTCCCACCCGAGAGTCTGGATCAATACAATTCAGATTCTGATTCAGCTCCAAATCCAGACAATGATGATGTTTATGAACAGCCAACAGCTGACCGAGATCCTCTTAAACCATTAACCCAAGCCGAACTAAATGACTTAGTCAGGGATTTGAATCTGCCAAGGACTCTGCAGAACTTTTGGGGTCTAGATTGCAGGAGAACAATTTATTGGCAACAGACACATACTTAAGTCTTTGGAATAAGTCCTGAAATGTTTGCAAGTAAAGAAGGTAAATATATTTTGTTTCTTTCAGTTATTTTTTTATTCTTTCATAAACAAGCAATATGCTTGTCCAAGAGCTAGGAGCTATTTAATTCTGCTTTAATTAGGTTTTACTCTATCACCTAAAGATTTCGTGCTACAAGGGGTGTTGTAATACCTCATCTGTCCCCAAATGTTAACCACCCATTGATGGGAGGGGAGAGAGTATTTTGCTGGGAACGGGAATGGTTGTTATATATATTTACCCTACATTATTATGTAAGCTTTACTGTAGTCTATATCAACAAAATTTATGGTTTAGCATGTGCAATCCAATGTTGGTCTCGATAAGATGGTTCACATTTGGGGATAAATGGGGGATTTATGACACACCCTGTAGTAAGAAAACCATACGTGATAGGGAAAAACTAACTATATTTTTGAGATCAGCGCACTCAAATTATGTAGAATCACCAACTAGTTTGTAAAAATCGATCGTCAAGTTTTCAGATGTGTATTGGTGTAATTAGCCATAAAAGTGACGATCTCATTTCCGTTTTTTTACTGTTGTACAGTGTGATTAATATTATGGTAAATTCCTGTTTTGATATTTCTATTCAGCAAAAATCGTTGGTGTTTTTTAACTTATAACAATCAACACTCCTTTGCAAGTTTTAAATAATTTCAGAAAATTCCATAATAAATTCATTTGAAATGAGAAGTTATTCAGCATTTTCTCTTAAAGGGAATCACAAACTTCTCTGAGCAGTTCGTAGATATTTGATACTTTACATTATAACTCTCTTCCTGTGTGTGTATATATATATATATATTATATATATATATATATATATTCTCCATGTGTTTTTTATGAAAAGCAAGTGGATTTTTATTAAAAAAGATTCAGAAAGATGTATGAACTAATCAAATTAATTTAAAATTATCCTTTCTCTTTAAAGGTCCGATCAGGAGATGACTCGTGTTATACAGTCTTTTCGTGATAGCACTGAAGAAACGCATGTCGTGAACCTGTATACGGAGGTGGAAGTTTTACCGCGCATTCAACCCAGCGATTGCCACGTCATCAACGAAATAATGTAAGCTTTTTTCTTTTTCTTATGTTTCGCGTAAGAAGAAGACGCAGTGTATTTTCATCAATTTATTAAACGATAGAAATCATGTTTTATAAAATAGTACAATTGTTTATATCCATCTTAAATTAGCTTCAGATTTAGTTGCCGTTACATTTTAAATAAGCTACAGAATACACAAACTAACATTATTGGAGACAACATTGATGCAATTATTCATTTTATATACACGAGCAAAGCATCATACAACACATCGAGTGAGCACAAACGGGAACCTTTATTTTTCTGTCTGCATACCATTTGATCATTCCGCTCAGTGTGACACAGGTTGAATAATTTTGAAAAAATTATAAATTCCTTACCACGTCACATGTGCATGAGAAATGAAAGGCAATACAGACCACATACGTTACTAAAATATCCCTGGAATTGATAGGGAGTCCAGATAACTTCGGGAATGTGTAACTGTTCTAGAAATTTTACAATAATAATGTCATTTTATGGATGAGTCCCGAGTGAATTAAAATAGCACAGGCGGTCCCTATTTTTAAAGTAGGAAGCTATCCAATGAACCTCTTCACCACCAATAACATTGGTAGTTACAATAAGACCACCGAATTCTCTCGTAGTTGGCAATTTCAATGTTTCATCCTTCGCAAATACATCGATAAATTTGGAGCGTGTGATTCGTTCACTATTCATTACTCTCTGAAGTGTATTCGCGTCCATTTTGAAAATCAGTGATAACGCCCCTAAATCTTTCAACTTCTATTAGGGCTTGTGAATCGAGGCATACTAGTACACTAATAGGCACATCTATCGGCTTGGCGAATTCCAATCTGACTGAGATGTTTCCACTTTGTTGTGGACTTAAGTGTATAGTTACACTAGCAGATAAGTCAGGTGTGATGTCAAACGGATAAAAGTCAAATTGATCAATGAATTCTTGCGTTACCCCAATCCCGAGCTCATCACACACTTGCAATATGGAAAAGATTACTGTATACTCTCGCGCAAAGCGGGAAGACAGCGTCTGATGAATAATCCATATCCATGGCCACCCCCAACGCAAAGCCATTGACGCATAGATTTGTATTTTTAAGGCCGAAATTCTTGAATTTAAAGGCATTCTTTTTATATTTTCCATTCACCGAAGCGTGTTACTGCATTCCAATTAATATCCTTTTAGGTAGAACTCCCAGGGCCACGTGTTCTATCTGTTTCCAGGCTAACCCTGCTGGCACTGTGTATAGTTTGATCTGTACACTCTTTATTGGGTATTTTACTATGGCATGTAGTAAATTTTTCTCAATTTCTATTTGTTTAGGCGAACTTAATTTCACACGGCGTATGCGAATCACAACGGGTTTTGTACCTTCTTCTTGATCAGCCCCCAGATTTAAACAAATCTCAGGATTCGTGCGGGTGAGCTTTATTTTCATATCCACCCCACTCACAAGCAACTTCTCCTGGAATGTGAAGTCTGTATGGAGGCGTCCAAAACACTCGTATATCTTTTTAGAATTTTTAAATTTGTCCTTTATATTACTTTCGTCTTTAACTTGATAATAGCCCTTGGCAGTTAAAAAGATATCCGTCGCTTCTTTGAAAAAGTTTAGCAAATTTTCCAGATAGGCTCGTAGGTGATAATAACCCGTTCCTGATGAGATGTTGACCTGATTTAAATATACATCACACTGGTTGGATATGGAGTGAAGAAAGTTTGTTTCAGGGTATACAGCATATTTGTCATTGCAGTCCGTTCCATCAGAATGGGCTATACGTAGTTTAGCGTACATATGCACGCAGCTTGGATGAAAAAAGTAATGGCCTGAGCTGGGTATCACGAATTCTACAGGAACGCTCGGGGGCCTAATTGTTTTTAACGGATTAATTGTAATAAATCTGTGCTCAATAGAAACTTGAGTTGGCGGCATGTCAACGAGGGACAGCTCCGATTTACAACATTGTGAACTACACGGATGGATGAAGCGTGCCATGACGAGAAGGAAATAGTACCACCTCTCTCAACAAGTAGTAAACAGCCTATGATTCATGAGAGCAATGTTCTTAGCTTATATCAGTAAAAAAATTCGTCAACTATAGGTTTCAGTCGCTTAGAACACTTCTTCTTTTTGGATGTCCTTTTACGTTTAACGTCAAGTGCTGATAACCCCTTCTTCCGAACAGCCTTCTTCTTCTTCCCACCACCACGCATTTTTCTCTTTGTATCTTTGATGATTTCGTTCCGTGTACGCTTTAAGTGTTTTTATAGAGCTTCTTTAATATATATTGAGATATCGGTTATTAGATTAGCTGCGACATTCATATAATGGGGCCTGTCATATGTAATACTCAAACTCTTCCCTCTGTGGTTGGGGATGTGCACGATGCGCAGCAGGCGTGCCTGGGTATCCCCAACAAACTGGTGCTCCACTATATTGCTGTAAATATAGCACATGCCTCGGGGTGTATAGCCAACACCCAATTTCTCCAATATCATCTGATACATTAGGCTGGACAAGAAATGTTGTACTGCGTGAAAGGTATCTCTTTAGAAGGCTGATCGATATCGCCCCTCTTTTATAATTTTGAACAGCCCTTTGTCTTTAATATTTCTGTTAACCATGATATTAGGATTAGAGTATGTGCAGCTTTTTTTTGGTTACGATTTCGTATACTAAATCAGCCGTAAGATTTGAGTTTTTTAAACTAACGTTTAAGTCTCGCACAACATCTTCAGCCGCACCATAACGGCTCGGACCTAGTGTTCCTAATGTACTGTAATACCGTCAATCCCCAATCCGAGCGATACGTATGGTTTCAACCCGAGTTACCCCGGCTTTTTCACCCTCATCAAGGTCTCTAAGATCCGTAAAAACGGGTTCTTTATAATCAGTATTTAAAAAGAGGGTGTCCAGCTGAATTTCGCATATCCCCACCTCATACGAATCACAACCCAATTCAATGGGTCCATGGAGCTCTGTTACAAAGTTGGCCAGGGTGTTGTAAGGATGTACATACAGAGAAGAGGACGGTAGTGTGACGTAGAAATGGTTAGGCGCCATGTTGCATACTATTTAAGTTTCATTATTGCATCAGCTTTTATATAGGCGTTGAAGCTTTCTGGGTACCCTAGCCATTTCACCAGGTACATTTTTCTCTTTCCTGAACCTTTGCTTCCCAAATTTTTTTCAATTTTAAACATTTTTTACTGAATTAAATGTCACTTTCTGCAACTCCTCGCCGTAAAAGCCTCATGCGATTTCTTCCCAATTCAAATCTTCAACGTAATACAGCATTACCTCGCCTTTAGGTCTAATAGCCCTAACTTTAAAAATCTCACATGTCTAACCTTGCTCAAATCCCTTCGCGAATTTATTTCTCGAACCCGACAGCCTTACATAATCAGTGATTTTGAAACGCGCAGCGTGTGTCGGTGTTCTACGAATATCTCTTCTCACATCAGGCTCTGTGCGCGTACCTCTTTTTAAAATCTCGTTAGATGTTGTACCAATAGGGTGTGTCAATTTTGGGGGTGAAATGACTAAATTGAAAATCATGTGATTTGGTAGCAATTTAATGTAATCATTTGGCATACAAAAGAATATCCTTGCTTCAAAAACAATAAAAAATAACTCCTACCTACATCAATTTTAATTCAAAAATTCCATTTTTCCGTAAATTCGTAACAAAATAACAAATGTGCGCAAACATCCTATCAACATTTAAAGTGGCAATAAGATATAATTCAGAGTCCTTATTTGAAAGTAACCAATGCAGTCATGTCCTTTTTGCTGCGGTTCCTTGACATCAGCATTCGGCTTGCTACTTGCGCTTTGATGTAGCCTTCTCGCCTCTCGTGACTGTAAACTTGACTAGCTGCTTCTGTGACCATTTTCACACATCTCTCCACACTCTGAGTGTGAGAAGGCCACTTTGGCACTTGCATTGGGGCCTCTTTAAGTTGTGTTAAATCTTTGTTTGTTATACATGTTGTCAGTGGTGGCTCCAAAACTTCCGAACTCAAGTTAACTAATTCTGACAATTTCGTGGCATTGACGTTTATCGGAGGTACCTTCCTTCTCTGAACAGAGCAGTGTCCCAGCTGGTCATCATCTAGTGATGTTCCTCTAAGCTTTAGAATGATTTCCACAGCCTCAGTTCGCTCTTTGGTACATTGGCTGCAGAGTATTGTTTGCAAAACTGCCTCTGGCCTAGCATACCAAGCGGACCTTCTCACCACAGGTAACACGATGTCCACCACTACTTTCCTTTGGGTTCTCAGTAGCTGTAATTGAAACAAGATGTGGTTGGGCCCCTCCATCCACATTGGATTAAGTTTTACATTGAACCAGTGAGGAAGGAGGAAATAAAACCCAATAATAAATTCAGCAATCAACATCAAATTCTGTAGCATTTTGCCCTTCAGTGCATGTTTGGAAACCCAAATCCTGCAGAAACGAATCGCTGTAGTTAACCAACGACTGTGACTTACGGGTCCAATCTCCAAGAGAGCCAGATTTTGAGGCAACTCTCCTGATCTGATTGCTTGAACAATACGATAAGCGTAAGATTGATCCGTGCTGAGGTCTTTGATAACTTCTTCGGACATCACTGGAAGGGGAGGGCCTACTTCGACCTTTGGAAATTTTGTATTTATTTCTAATTCCGTTGCTTCATCTAGCATGTTGCCAAGGGGGCCTGACCACTTGTTGTTGCTCTTTGTAGGACCATCAAGTTCCTGGATGAGACGACGAAGAGGTAGTTCCCCTGTGTGCAAATCACATACAATCCAAACAAGCCTTCTTCCAAGTTTTTTCTCTAAATGCGTCATAACACTGCCCTGCCATCCAGTGTTCACCGCAGTTGAGTCTCCACCAACGGCCTGCAGTGAACTGTCAAGTCTTCTTTCTTGAAGCCAACATATTATTTGATCAGCAATTGCCTCTGCATGTTTCTTGCCTTCTACTTCTGCTTCAGGAACAAAGTGAAACAAATAGCGGCCACCAGGTTCGGAACACAGAGTAGTGTTCTTCTTTGATGAGACCGGGAAACTTTCTGTCCATTCCCTCTACCTCTAGGAGAACTTTTGTGTCATCTCTTCCATCAAACAAAAGGCAAGAGAGACCTTCCTCCTTCAAATCTTTTTCATGCTGATCAGATATTTCCTTCATTATTTTTTCTTGTGCTCTTCTTATCTTATTATGATCTATCACTAAGGAAGTATCCTCTTGGCTGATGAGGCCTGCATCTATCCAAGCGGCAGTGGCAATCTCTGCAGTCTCTCGTAGCCCCGTATGGTGGCGAATACTGGCAAGGGCAATGTTTGAGATGTCTTTAGTGTTGTATTTCATTCTCTTCGGCGAAGGTTCAGATGGCATTTTGGAGCTATCATCTGATGTTGCTTCTTTCTGTTCATCTGAAGAGCTTTCAAAGAAGTGAGAAACCTCTTGATACAGCTCTTCATCTCTTTGGGTGGCTCCTTCACTCTTCTTTTTCTTCCTTTCTTCCCTCTCTCGGATTTTCTCTTTTTTCTTAGCAATAACAATCTTTGGTTTCTGAATAATCTGCCGAACCACTCTGCATACTTCCTTGGCCTCCTGCTTTTGTTCTCTGCGCCTTTATGAAAGCCAGCTCCAAAACAGGGATCTTCTTCTCACGAGGACAGCGACAATCAATGTGAGGGTGAGGTTCTCTTCTGCATGAGGGAGAACAATTGGCTTCAGAACACAACTCTATAGGACACTGGCAGTTAAAAATGTCAAGAAGAGCATCAAGTGTGTGCAGAAATTTATTTTTCTTTGCTAGTTTTCCTTTACCAAGTGATGTCTCAACTGCTTTGTTAATTTTAGCTCAATAGTTCTATACTGATTGAGTACAGGTGGTTTGAATAACACATTAGCTTTTTTCCACTGATGCAGAAGAGGGGGAATCATATCCCTTATGAGCTCTTTCTCTGTGTAGTTCCTTCTATCCTTTGTATTTTGTTCACGAAGGAGTAACCCTAGTCTCAGCATGTCTCGCACTGTTGGTAGTTCTGATACGGGAAGCTCCTTGCCTGTACCGACTAACAGGCTCAAGTGGCATGACGACTGACCTCTTGTCTTCAATTTTGGCATCTTAGGAATATCTGAAAAGAAAGAAAAACATTTAAGTATTTTATATCAATTACGATGTTTCAAAGTTTAGTCATTCGATGTTATAAAATTCACTAAAAAAATATTTCATAGGCTTACAACATAATTAGACAGAAGAATATGATAATAATAAATAATTGTAATAATCAATAATCCATACTTACAGTTAAACTGTAGTACTCGTCTAGTAGAATAACTATGAAGTAGGTACAAGAGCAATAACAGCAAACCACCGTCTATGACATCTAAGAGGCACCTGAGGACTGAGAGTGAGGGACAGTTCTATTCATGTTGTGACTTGTACACTGTACAACAACTATATGACCTTGAAAACACTCCATATGCGATAAGTGGGATAATTCTGTGACAGATGAATAGTTAATGAATTTATGTCCTATTATTTAATAAAAGAGTCAATTTCTGAAACTTTAAGGTAAAATTGATGTAGGTATTTTATTTCATTTTGGTTGGCCAATTTCAAGTTTTGACATGAAAAGACTAAATTTTCACTACCAAAATTGATTTGAAAAAAGTTGACAAAATTGACACCCTATTGTACCAATCGTGCGATGGTGTGAGCGGTTGTATGATGAGACCAATGATTCCAGAATGTCTACATATCTGTTTGTGTTTTTATGTATATAATGGCGGTGCATGCGTTCCTTTACGGTACGTTGAATTCTTTCAGCAAAAGAGGCCTTGTGTATAGAAATGCTAGTGTATTAACTGATATTAAACTCTGTCAGCCTGTTGTTCTGAAAAGCTCGGCCGATAAATTCTTTCTCCATATCCGTACAAAAATAGCTAGGAACCCCGTTTTCTTTCAACATCAACGTTTTGGTGGCTTCAGCAACTGTTTCAGGCGATTTATTTTTCAGAGGAATTAGGCACAGATATGTAGAGAATACAGCTTTTATGAGTAGGATGTAGCGGTAACCATCGTTATACACTGAATATCTTTGCAGGTCTGTTAAATCTGTTTGCCAAATAGAGTCAATCGATACTGTTGTTGTCTTGGCTGTTTCAAACCTTTTTTTCACCTGCTTATGAAGCACATAAGCATCTTGCTCCCGCAAAAACCTCTTAACATCTTTTTTCCCTACTCCTTCATTGTAAACACTTCTGTACAGTCTATCAACGCCTCCGTAAGAGGCTGGGCTAGAAATGTTATAATAACGTATTCTTAATATGTTAGTCATTTGCGTATTTTAGAGGCACGTGGATAAAGACTTAAACCTTTATTCCTCAATGCATGTTGGAGGGTGCTTTTTAATACATGTTCGATATGTTGTGGGGCCGATCCTTTATTCTTTGGTTGGTCAGCTGTATCGTCGGGCCAAGGTCCTATGTCACCATGCTCATCGTTGTCCGTGCTGTGCCTAATAACCAGGGGATCTCTGTAGGATCCTTATAATTTTCGTATTCGTGAAGAAATTTCTGCAGAGCTTCTTGGTATAAGATTCTTTTCTCATCAGGTGTTTTTTCACTGTTTAATAGGGCCAACAATTTGCTCTTCATTCTTTTCAGTCTGCTTTTACGGGGTTCTAGAACCGTGTCTGGACTCTTTGATCTTTGCAGTGAAGTATACACCTCGTGGGGAATCACTACCATTTTCCTCATTATATTAGTCAGTTAGTAAAGGCCCCAAAACTGAAAATAAGATGGGGAGGAATGACCCTCCTCTTTGTACAATAATTCATTTTTCCTTCCCCACAGTATAACTTTTACGAGCGAGTGTACGTATTATGTTCTTGTAACGGCGTAGGCAAGCCTTCTCAGGGGGTTTCATTGATACATTACAATTTATAACGTTAAGACATTTCACAGATGCATTTTAAAAAGTCAGAGTCGATATTTTTAACAAACATTAAATGACTATGTTCATTTCCCTTTAACAAATTAACGTCATATACACCTTTATGGAACAAAATTTCCTCTTGGTGCTCGTTGAACACTGATTTGTACGTCGAATAGCACAATAAAACTTTATGCACAAAGTTTGAGAAAAATCTCCCCGTTATCTTTAATGATTTTAAGCATAAACACAGTTTTACTACATCCTGTAGGGCCACATATAATACACGTGGACGGGCTCGTGAACCTGAATTTTTCTATAGAATCCATCTCCAACACGTCACACCCCTAAGTGGGTCATTTACAAAATATAATAAAAATTTAAGTGTTGTTCCTTATATTTTACAGTCTTGTTTTTCGTCTTCCACAGAACCGTGAATGACGATGAGGTACAGCATCATGTCCCCGTCATCGATATTACAGGCGATCCCGATGATGGTGTAGTTGTGGTTACAGACTCCATACCCGCTGACGAACCCCCACCATCGACACATGTAACACCACCACGCCACAATTCAAAGCGGAGGCGTGATGAAGAACCTTCCACGTCAGGTATAAAGCGTGTCAGGAGTGCGCCGGTTGTTAGACCCCAGTAATAGGGCATCAACTAGGGGTTAAAACCGGTATTGAAATACCGGTATTAATACCGGTATTGAAGAAGTACAAATAATACCAATACCGATATTATAGGTTTTCGGTATTGACAAAAATTGCTATTGTAAAATTTAGGCAATTTAGTCCTCCGATGGGCAAATAAACTGTTTTTGGAGGATTCGGAGAAAAAAAAAGTTTCGGGGTATTTTGCAGTTAACCTCTTTTTTTCGTTTTCTATTCCTTTCTATCAAAGAAAACTATTTATTGCACTAGCTTTAAGAGTGATTCATTCAACTGTAGCCATTTCTTCAACAGAGTGGGAAATTATTGAAAACCTTTATGATTCTATTCCTTTCTATCAAAGAAAACTATTTATTGCACTAGCTTTAAGAGTGATTCATTCAACTGTAGCCATTTCTTCAACAGAGTGGGAAATTATTGAAAACCTTTATGACACCTTACGTCCTGTTGAAATAATTCTTAAAGGGTTATGCTCGAAAGATGCATCACTCCTGACAGCTGAATCATCAATGAAATTTATTTCAAAGAAACTAGGAGAGAAAAATAATCCAATAGCAAAAGAGTTAAAAGATTGTCTTAGAAATCGTTACATTTCAAGAAGACAGCAAGACATTGTAGGTTTAATCAAATATCTTCATAATCCCGAAGTTTTAAAAGTTCAAGAAGAGGAAAGTTTTTCTGTTCCATCAAAATTAGTTCTCAAAAGAACTGCAGAAAGGCCCCATAAAAGACTTTTCCCTAAGAATGTGGTTGATTTGGAGATAGAAATGGAAGAACAGGAATTTCCATGTAACCCTGAAAATGTAGCTGCAAATAAGACTGAAGTGGAAGCAGATTCATTACTGAGTGAATACATGCAAGAAATGGACAAACTAGGAAAAGTGCCATCTAAAAAAAATTCCATTGATTTTGATGTTACTAATGAATTTAAAAGCTTGGAAGTTACTTTACAGAGAAGTGAGAATTTAGAGAAGCTGTACAAGGCACTGCTTTCAATTAAACCTACAAGTGCAGAATCAGAAAGAGCCTTTTCTGCTGCAGGCCTATTTCTGACGAAACTGAGATCAAGTCTATCTGAACAATCCCTAGATGCTCTTTGTTTCCTCAAAGCATACTTTCAAAATCAAACTAAGAAATAAATATTTAGATACTAATAATTTCTATCTACCCCAGTAGTTGTATAATAATATGCTAAAAAAAAATTCAAATAATATTTTTATTACAATTTAGTAATTTACTGTATAAACTTTTTCGAATAGAATGCCATCTATTTGGAGTTGGGTCATTAATTTATAGTAAATATGGTGAGTACTGCAAGTCCCTCAGACTTGTGGGAGGGTTGGTAGGGTGGCACCATAATAAATCAAAATAAATTATTTTGTTCATAATACCGGTATCAATACCGGGATTAGCATAATTGCCTCCAAATACCGGTATTGAAAATTTTCGTTATTATGCAAGCACTAGCCTCAACCCTCTATGTCTTAGACACAAACCCCACACTAGTACTTTCCTCAAATAAAAATGTATCCCCTCATTCCTGTTCAATTCCGGGTACATCCTCCAAAACAGCAGCAGCAGCTTCTCGTGCTGTAGAGGAAGGTATAACATTCGAGTTGGTGCGCACCGCCACCCCCAACCCAGCCCTGACTAGAAATTGGTATATGGTCAGGGTTGACCCTGGATCCATGTAGAGCAATGGTGTTGAACACTGTCTGCGACGCGTAGTTGAACTGTGCTAAATACATGGGCCTAAAAATTTGGTTGCCTACGGTTGTGCAGCGTGCTCGTAAACTGGCTTCAGATTGTAAGCTTGAGTTTGGTTGTAATATGGGCCCTGAAGAGTTGAGAAGGTGGAGCAGGAAATGAATGTTCGTATAGTTGTATTTGGAATGGATGATCGTCGTAGGACCACATATATTTTTAATAGCGGGCATACGAACGAACGAAGGAGCGAGTGAGCCCTTTAAAATTATGAACGAATGAACGAACGAAACGAATGAACGAGTGAATTTTAACTACATAAACTGTTTAAAATATTTTCAAAAGGCCAGGTAAAGGCTCTGAAATCTTAAATGAAAGACCAAGCAAATAAATAGTTTTATTACTTTAGATATATTTACAAACTTACACGCTTACATGATTTAAAGGGACAAGGAGTGGGCACTCCTTTTAGCATCCCCATCCCGTTCCCCTCTCCCGCCCTACCCCACCATATACACTGCGAATTTCCGTTTAATAGTAAAAGTTTTGACGGTGATCGCGGGAAATGTATGTTTCATTACGGTATAATCGTACAGTGACTCCGCGTGTATACTTTTTGTGTCATAGTAACAGTTACATAATTAATGTGAAAAGATGCCTGACATCGAACCGTTGGTACCCCGAGCATGATTTAAAGGGACGAGAAGTGGGACCCCTTTCGGCGTTCTCCCCATCTCCACCCCCAACCACCCCCCACCAGCTACGCCCCCCGCAAACCGTTACAGATACAATGGGGTCGTCTGCTGAAAATCTTGTAGAAAATCCGTTATGTTTTATATTTGACAAAGTAGATCATATTAGGTCAGACCTTCTTGTATCTGTCTGTCACGATTTTTTTGATTCAGAAGAAATAGAACATGCGAGTGCTACCCTTCCAACTCGTAGAGGTAATTCTAGAAAAGAGAATACCCTGAAAAACATTATAAATAATGTGTCGACCCTCCGGGATAATGAGAACAATATTACTTTCTACGTTACTAACTTCCAGAGAATACTGGTAATCTCTATGGGTGACGTACACGTCTCGGTGCTCCTCAAACATATAATGAGGTACAAAAGTCGATAGTTGAACTGAAACACCAACACGTGGTGTCAAATCAGAAAAACGCGATTTCGCTAGAACATTCCGGTCAGAGTTAGATGCGTTGAAAGAGACGCTCCTCCCAAAGCCAGTTACTCGGAAGTAGTTCAGCAAGCCAGATCTCCAAGAAGCGCGTCGGGCAGCGAGGGAAACGAAATCCCCGCCTCCAACCCCCCCCTGAAGGTGGGGTGGAAACGCAGCATGCAGGGGTAGCGGTCAACCCCCCTCCCGTTCAGGAAAGGACCCCTGCTCCCGATTCACAATGAGGAACAGGGACGGTCAATGCCGAGACGAGGCATCATTGCCCTCTTCCCTGCCTCCCACTGCAGAGGAGAGGTGTTCGATTACGCCTCGCTCGGTGCGCAGTTCCCCCCCTCCCACCGAAGAAGAGAGGGCACGCGCGGCCGTCAGGTATAAACACCGCTAACAGACCCTCACCAAGCCACAGAGTAAGGGAGGGGCCTCCTATCCCCCAAAGGTTGTGCCACCCATCCCCAGGCAGGCGAACCCTGCCTCAGGGAGATCGAGGGAGGACGGGTGGGTAACTGTTAACAGGCGCCTCTTCCCGAAGGTTCCTCAACCGGTCTCCGCGGCGAGGCCACCGATGGGAATCTCACCCTTTGTGTCGCGAATTCAGCTCTCGAACGAGGCAAGCGATATTCGACACATGATGGAAGAATCATTGGTGAACACAGTTGTTAGTTAATAAACTAAACACGAAATCTCCGTATTATAACTCTTTTAAAGTAATAATTAAAGGTGTAAATCGCATTTCAACCCGTATAATATGAGTCAATGGCCAGACGGTATTATTGTTAAGGAGTTTATTCACTTTTCCAGGAGATTTGATAACAGGCAAAATAATAATAATAATAATAATAATAATAATAGGCGCCCTAACGGTAATGCCTGAAAGTTGTACTGTGTATAATAATAATCTTACTAATAAATTTTCTATCAGTCATGGCGGATAACTTGTTGAAAATAGTCTCATATAATGTAAGGTCAGTGAGGAATTCAACTGTAGATGTTCATAAAATCTGCGACAGTGCAGATTTGATACTCCTGCAGGAGCACTGGCTACCTAAGCAAGAGCTAAAATTCCTCTCTACCATCCATGATGACTTTATGTACCACGTCATCAGCAGTAGACTTGTCAGATGAATTAATGTACGGTAGGCCTTTTGGTGGTGTTGCTTTCTTATAAGGAAAAATTTGTCAAAACATAAAATTTTTAACAAGCGATAATGTAAGGTTGTTAGGCATTGAATTACAAGTGAACAATGATTGCATATTAATTGTAAACTGCTATTTACCATACAACAACGGCAGTAATCTAGATGAATACATTGATTTGCTGTACAAAATTAAGTCATTATCAGATAACCCCAAATATTCTCACTGTATAATAATGGGGGACTTTAACGCACATGTGAACTCGGAATTCTTTGTAGAATTGGGTAACATGTGCGAGTCGGCCAATTTAAGTATAAGTGATGTAGATGTATTAGGGTAGCCAGTGGTAATTTTACATACGTTAGATATGAGTGGTACCACCAGGTGGATTGATCATTGTCTCACTAGTAATAATCTAAAGGATCGAATTGTTAGAGTTCATATTCTGCATGATTTCCTTCTTTCTGATCATAGACCATTAGAAATATTAATTAACGTTACCAATTTATGCGCAACACGACTTAACAAGAACTCAATAGGTAAGAATAATCGCGTCGATTGGTCCAATGTTAATATGCAGCAGAGAATAGAATACAAAGACAGAACAGTCACCTCTTTAATAATTTAGAAATTTTGCACCTTGCCTGTAATAATCCTTGCTCAAATGATTCTCACTGTAAACTCATAGATAGGTATTATAGTAAGATAATATCCCTGTTAAGAGAAGCAGGAAGCCCCTTGATTAAATCTTACAAC
Organism: Bathynomus jamesi; assembly: GCA_023014485.1. Classification (NCBI taxonomy): domain Eukaryota; kingdom Metazoa; phylum Arthropoda; class Malacostraca; order Isopoda; family Cirolanidae; genus Bathynomus; species Bathynomus jamesi. Next base: position 287,719 of record JAJOZX010000016.1, on the reverse strand, counting down.
TATCATACTAAGATTATTCCTGGATGGAATGATTTTATTGCCCCCCTGAAGAGGGAATCGAAAGACGCCTATGATTTGTGGTGCTTTCATGGTAGACCCAGATTAGGACCAGTATACATGAATATGTGTAGAAGTCGGGGTCAGTATAAGGCGGCCATAAGGCGATGTAAACAGGAAGAAGAGTCTATTCGAGCATCAAAAGCCTGTGAAGCTCGCATAAATAACGATAATAACAAATTTTGGAAATTTGTTAAGAATCAAACGGGTGTCAAAAATGTCCTCCCTCCGACAATCGATGGGGTGTCGGGGGAGGATGAAATTGCAAAGCTGTGGAAAAACCACTACTCTAACATTCTTAAACAGTGTGAGTAGGGATAATCTTAAGATAGATTGCAGCGAAACGATTGTGGGAGGGACAAGGGAAAATACTTTGATATCATTTTCTGAAGTAAAGAGGTTAATTAAAGAGTTAAAGACTGGTTCTGCGTCAGGGGTAGATGACTTATCGAATGAGCACTTAAAATATGCAAATGACGTAGTATGTCTGCATATATCATTGCTCCTATCAGCCATGCTTGCTCATAGCTATATCCCTGCAGAGTTCATGAGGGTATATATCTTGCCCCTGGTCAAAAATAAGTATGGAGACATTCTGTCCAGCAATAATTACAGGCCTATTGCTGTCGCTTCCTGCTTCTCGAAACTACTAGAAAAACTCTTGTTACTCCGATTAAATGATTTCCTATGGACATCTAATCAGTTTGGCTTTAAAAGGTCCCACTCAACTGACCTGTGTATCTATGTACTTAAAGAAACAATATCTAAATACATTGACAGTAATTCAACATTTATAGCTGTTTCCTGATATAAGTAAGGCATATGATAGGGTGAACCACAATATTTTATTTGCAAAACTAGAAGACAGGAAGGTTCCCATGTACATATTAAATTTATTGAAATTTTGGTATTCCCACCAATCTTTCACTGTTAGGTGGGGCAATGTACTATCCGAGTGTTTTGGCTCCTCTTGCGGGGTGAGACAAGGCTTTGCTCTCCCCTATGCTGTTTAATGTGTATATTGACGGATTAATTGCTTCACTTAATGAGGCAACAGTGGGATGTTGTATAGATAACACAAGGATAAATAACTTAGTTTATGCCGATGATATGGTGTTAATAAGTCCCTCTGTTAAAGGTCTGGATCGGCTACTAAAGTCTGCGAAGTGTATTCGCAGAAACATGATATTCTTTTTAATGTTACAAAAACTAAGGTTATGCAATTTCATCCTAAAAGCTGTAATCAGCCAGCTGATATAAGGTTTAAAATGAATGGTGAAGTAATTGAGGAAGTACAAGAGTTTAAGTATTTGGGTCAAACTATTACCAGCTCCTTGAGTGATGACTCGGATATGAGAAAACAATCTCGAAGCCTGTGTGCTAAAGCGAATATGACCATAAGGAACTTTCGATTTTGTACAAGTGAAGCTAAAGACACTCTTTCGTACTTTCTGCAGTAATATATACGGACAGCAACTGTGGGTGAATTATAAAAAAGGTACTGGCAGAACCCTAAATTTGCTGTACAACAGGTATTTTAGACTCTTACATAAACTATCCCCGAGATGCTCAGCTTCGCAAGTGTTTGCTACCCGCAATGTCCCGAGCTTCACGGAGGTAACAAGACGTGCTCAATACAGTCTAATGCAAAGAATTAAAAAATCAACCAACCCGATTATCCAAGCTATCCATAAGTCCTGCCATTTATCCTCTAAGCTATGGACTTCTTGGTACGAAAACGTCTGTCTGTAGCTCCACTTAACTTCGACATTACTGTATTATTTCTAATCAATTGTATATATTTCTATCCTTAGTATGTGAACTATCATTGTATTAATAATATTTGTCATGTGGACTATAGTCTGTCAATAAACCTTTTCATTTTCATTTCAAAAGCAGTGTGAGAGATCGTACAAGACCCCTACTTATTTTAGGGCTGTCAGGGACAAAGTATCTCCCCATCCGTAATATGAGGGAGCTTTACGCGAGTTATGATAAAAGTCGAAAATATGGAAGGCATCATGAATTGTGTGAGGGATGTCTCGAGTTTGCGGAAGATATTGTGAAACATGGCAAGGATTGCCACATGGTATGTGAGCAGTGTAAAAGCTTCAAATGTGACAGTCGTGTAGTTGAAGCTGAGAAGAGGGATTGTAATGTGTGTAGACGTACTTTTTCCAATGATACCTGTTTTGAGGTCCATAAGTCAATTGGCACTTGTAGGAAAATGAGAATCTGTGAATGTGGTATGTTTCATATGATGGATAATTGGGGAAAATTCACACATAAATGTAATGAAATTCATTGTTCTACATTCCATGAGACATATAAGCAAAGCTGGGCACAAACCGTTAATCCGTTAATCGTTAATTAACGAAGTTAACTTTTTCGTTAACGATTTAACTTTTAAGTTAACTTTGAAAATCATTATCGGACTAATTAACTTCCGTTACATTTAACTTCCGTTAACTCAAGTCCGTTAACCCAAAAAATTCATAAATAAACGTTTAAAAGTTTATATTATTTTCAGTACTGAGCAGGTGCGCAATTAATCCGCCACTGTTAATAGTGATGAACGAATTTCCATTTCCGCAGTGCAAAATCAGGCGATATATTTGTTTCCGTCGCCACAATTTGTGTCTTACCAAATATGGTAGTTATTTATGGCATTGGTTTGAGCAAAACATGGTCGACTGTAAAATCAGGCGGAAAGATTTGCCATTTGAGTTGAATGTTTCAACTTCTTTCAAGAAATATCACGAGCATTTTAAGGCACTTTCAATAATATATATGTAACAATTACAACAAATAACTACATTCGTTTCATTTGCAGTCTGTCTCTTGCGCAACATGTTTGTGCTAGTGAATATTTAAAAATAATCGTTGTCAAGTAAGTCATGTATATTTATAATATGTCTGTGAGTACCTTATTAGTAGTCTCCTTGATACATTTCAAGAACCATAAAACTGATCAGGTAAGATTTCAATTCTCATGTCACTTTGATGACATAAATTAAGTCAATTGATGTCTTACAATGGGAGCGTTTTCACCTTAACCCTTTATGTCCTGGCGGTACTTCTAGGTACCACATCTTTAAAATCTCCATAATTATTTTTCTACCCGGTTGATCCTGCCGGTACTTTCAATGGCTGGCTGCTGGCTGCTGCCTTCCATCCCAGGTTTCGCCTCATCTGGTTGGACAAGTATGACAGCACCAAGGTCGCCAGGGTGAGGAAAAGCATGGAGGGTACAGTCGAGGAGGCCATGAAGCAGCAGTCCAACGAAGTGGGCAGCAACAGTGGAGGCAGCAACAACGAGGAGGAGGAGGAGGATGACTTCTTCAGTGCTGTCATCCAGACAAAAGAGAGCAGCAGAAACCACAGGTCACTCAAGGGCAAGGCCCAGAACTTGGTCAAGACCTGGCTGGAGACCAACTCCAAGGACTTGCTGACAGATGCTGCCTTCTTGGGTGAGCAAGTGTTGGTGGACTTGTTCATCAAGTTCAACACAGCCATCCCCTCCAGTGCTGCAGTGGAGCGTTTGTTCTCTATGGGCAAGGACATCCTGAGGGCCAAGAGATCATCCCTGTCTGATGAAAACTTTGATATGCTAATTTTCATGAAGGGCAACATGCATCTCATGGACAAAATGGAGAACGAGAAGAAGAGGGAAAATTAAATTATATATATATTGTGTTTTTCATTTTTTTATAATAAAAGTTAACGTTAACGGTTTATCGGTAACTTCCGTTACATGTTTAACGAATTAACGGATTAACGGTTAACGAAGTTAACTTTTTGGTTAACGGATTAGCGGTTAACGAAGTTAACTTTTTGGTTAACGGTGCCTACCACTGCATATAAGGCGGATGGAGTAAAGCGTGTATGTTATATGAAAGACGCTAAGCCGAAAAATAGACCTTGTATAACTGTGTACTACGATATAGAAACATACACGGTTGCTGAAACCAAAGAGGTTATCCAAAATCTACTTGTAAGCCAGACTATCTGCGATGAGTGCATGGATGTCGAGTGTGATAAGTGTGACAAATATGGTAAACGGACAAACTTTTTTAAAGCGATTGCACACGACAGTCCTGTGAAACTCTTTGTGTCCTCTATTGTCAAGTTAGCGGACAAGTTAAAAAAATGACTGTATATTCTTGCCCATAACGGGGCAAAATTTGACACGCAGTTCCTTTATAAAGAACTGCTTGAGCACGAGTCATCTGAGATATTTACAGGTGATCCCTTGAAAAGAGGAAACAAACTTATAGAGATGCAAATAAGAGGTAATGTACAGTTTAAGGACACTTTATTATTCACACCTTGTAAATTAGCTAAGCTAGCCAAGTTAATGTGTGTAGCCGCCGAAGTTTCTAAAGGGTATTTCCCTTACACTTTCCTCACTTGCGAAACTTTAAATTACGCAAGATTCCTCGACCCAAACATTACTTTAACTATGAATGTATGAGTACAGGTGAACGTGAAGATTTTGACCGCTACTACAACAGTTTTAATGCATCTAATCCTTACAAAATATGATAGTTGATGAATGTGACGTTATTGAGTGAATGATGTGCGCGTGGTTAGAGTATGTTTCCAGGCCTTTAGAAGGATGTACATAGACCGTTTCAAATGCGATCCGTTGCAAGTCGCAGCCACGATCGGTTCATTGTACTTTACGGTGTTCAAGAACAATTTCATGCCTAGAGGCACCTTAGCGGTCATTCACAGAAACAATCCCCACAGGTATGGGCACAAGGCTATTTACTGGCTCATACACATACAGCAGCAGATAGGTGTATACATAAAACATGCCCGCAACACGGGGCAATACCATTAACGTTAATGTCGTGTTTTTTGGGTTCATGGTCTAACCGAAAACCCTGCCACTGGTGAGAAGACTGTTTACTCCTTTAACGGCTGTTGGTGGCACGGATGCCCCGTCCTGAGTGTGGAATAGGAGATATCCACGGTAGATCTCCTGCCTACAGTCTTGCATGGACCCGCACCCGCGATCAGCTTATAGGCATCCATACCCATGAGTATGATGCGCGGATGGAAACAGATGGAGAGTACCGTGAAGGGATAAACACGATCACGCGTTCAATGGTGCTGGATCCTCTCAAATGCCGTTAAAGCTTGATTGGAGGGCGTACAAATCCCTTCAAATTATAGTTTCCGCGTACGTAGGGCGTGAAACTACATTACTGCTACTTCTGTTCTTTATACCCCTACGTGATAAAGAACAATCCGTACCCCGTAGGTGCACCTGAAAAAGTGGTAGGACCAGCCCTGCCCACCATCGAGGAGTTTCAGCAAATTTGAACAAGAACTATTTCAGTCTTCCTTTCGTAGACGTGCTTCCCCCTCGCGATTTATGGATGCCGATCTTACCCGTCGTTATAGACCACAAGCTCATGTTTCCCCTGTGCGTGAAGTGCGCAGAGAACAATGTGGCTTGTAATCACACAACCAACCAGCGTAAGATCAGAGGCGTATATACAATCCCTGAACTGTCCCTAGCCGTTCGCCATGGCTACAGAATAGTGAAGATATATGAGGTGTGGAGGTTTCAGAAGCTACCTAACCTTTTCACGCCATATATAAACACTTTTTGAAGAATAAGGTAGAAGCATCAGGGTATCCGCGAAGAGTTGATACTGAAGATGAAAAATCGGCTTATATTCAACGTTACCGTGACCGTGAAGGGATACAACTTGACCGTTCCCAAATTGTAAAGAATCCGGGTAAGCCGTTTAGTGCAAAGTTGTCTAAATATGCTTTGAGGAAAATTTGCACAGAATACAGGCAAGGGGAACGTTCACCTAGCCAAAAGTTATAACAAAGTGTGGGATTATGCCAACGTTCCTGATAAAGAGGTCATGGAGATCGTGAATGTAGGTAACAATTACATAATAAAGTACAACATTACCGAATTGGCCACAGACACATCTCTTGTTGAAACATACCTATAGCGGCTAGCCAGCTTCACAAGGCATATGTGCGTATGAAACTTTGGGGTATTTTGCATTCTCTTGGGCGGAGAGTTCTGTACGCCGACACAGATAGTGTGATATTCACAGCGAGGGAGGGTGAATACATGCCGCCTTTTGGTGAATTCCTTGGAGAGTTCAGTGGTGAAATCAAGGATGAGTATGGAGACGTCGCATACGCCGACTCTTTTGTCTCAACAAGTCCAAAAACATATGGGGTACGGGTGAGTGTGAGGGTGGATATGAAATATATCGTGAAGGTTAAGGGTATCACGTTTAACCAGGCGAACCGACAGGTCGTTAAATTTGAGTCTTTGAAGGATCCAGTGTGCATGGAAGATTTGGGCGATCAACCGCCCTAACTAACCGTAGGGACCCACAATTTTTAGGCGCAGAAGCTGGGGGGCGTGAAGGAACTTAGGGGTACGAAGGTATGCCGTAACACCTATAGGAAACATTACCAGGTGTATGGTACCTATGATACCGTACCCTTTGGATACCATAATCCTTGATTGTTATATATATATTTATTTTTTAACGATATGTTTATTTTGTTTATTACATGCATTTGTGTGTTATATATATATATATATATATATATATATATATATATATATATATATATATATATAGCCATCACTATTTTTCGTCTACGTGAGATTTCGTCAAATACACGTCTGAGATCCAGGGCTTGCAGCGGTCAACTGAGCACGCAGGGGTAGAGATATTCCCAGGTAGTACCAGGAGTCATGTGACCAGTGGTCGATCATACGGAGGGGCGGAGGTTAGGACTTTTCCTGTACATACGCACGCACACACACACACACACACATACACACACACACACACACACACACAAAGGAGAAAATGAAACGCTAATTAAAACTATATATTTAATAAACATATCGAATTATTCAAGGTATGTATGAAACGCTAATTGAAACACGATATATTTAATAACATATCATCGAATTATTCAAGATATATATATATATATATATATATATATATATATATATATATACACACACCTTCAATAATTCGATGATATGTTTATTAAATATATCGTGTTTCAATTAGCGTTTCATTTTCTCCTGTGTGTGTGTGTGTGTGTGTGTGTGTGTGTGTGTCTGTGTGTGCATATGTACAGCAAAAGTCCTAAGCTCCGCCTCCCGTATGATCGACCACTGGTCACGTGACTCCTGCTACTACCTGGGCATATCTCTACTCATGCGTGCTCAGTTGACCGCTGCAAGTCCTGGATCTCAGACGTGTATTTGACGAAATCTCACGCAGACGAAAAATAGTGATGGCTACCTTTAATACTGCGTGCTCGAGTTTTATGAAGTGGTATTCGGTAAAGTGTGAAGATGTGGTGGATACTGAAAGACTTCCTATCCCTCCCTCCTTTAATACCTTTAAGGCTATATTGAACAGTGCGAAGCTTGAGGAAGAAGAGGTTCAAATACTCTACGGCTATTCTGGCGAGAGCATTGCAGGATTTCGTGGTACAAAAGATGTATTAAACTATTTTGTAGACTAAACTTTATAAAAGCTTCCATATACCGTGAAGTGGAAGAAACAACACGTGCAGAAGAGAAGCAACGGTTATGGTTAGTGAGTCTTGTTCATGAATGGTATGACAAGCGGTATTATGTCATGTTGCATCAAACCGAGTACTCTTACCCTGCGGCAGAGAAGGTAAATCTTGTCATAATGGAGAATTTGGAGTATTTTTACTACTACATTAATATATATTATGACGAGGTTTGCGGTGAAGTTGTGACTAAAGACTTGCGTGAGTTTTTAATATAATTTAGAGAGGAGTATCGCCTGCTAAGCAAAAAGGAAAAATATGGGCACATGATTCCCTTAAATAGTGGGCCGGAGTTTGAATAAAATGTGTTTAGTTCATGAAAACCCCCTGAAAAAAATGTCTGGTGTGCAGTCTGGGAAGTGGGAGTGATAAAACTTTAAAGCAAATAATACTTCATGTGTCGCAGATGGAAAAATTTTCTAAACGACTGCCCAGTATAATGGAGTACAGATATTCACATGATTCTTTCACGTTGGAACAACACCGTACACGATTCATTAACTTATGGTGTGACTCACTCCTCCACACCACCCGTCTAGCCGATCCGCGTACCGGCTGCTCATAGTCATCGCAGAGATTGAACCGGCTGGACATGCACTCCTCACAATAGAATACGATGGAGCTTCCTTTGAGCAGCATTCTCAATGCCGTATATGATGTGTCCGTGTCGAAGTCAATGCGTGTGTTCAGGAGTAAAACCGGTGTCGTTAACTATGTACTTGAAACGACTTGTAGACAAACAAACTCTGGTAAATGGAACGTTATTTATTTAAGTGTTGAGATGAATAGTCTTCGTAGTAGATGAGAAGTGCAGCGAGGATCGTTATAAAATACCTGCAGGTGTAGGTACAAGAAGAGAACAGATTAGTGATACCCCCTCATATGCCATTGTTTGTACTTTGTGTATAAATAGCAAGCAGCCATGCATTGATATACGGCTGATTTGGAAGAATGTGTCTGATAATAACGTTCTTGTCCCTACGCGAAACCGTTTCATCCTCGACAGAATGTTTGAAATCGTCGGTTTCCGCAAGCTGAAGCCTATATTAGACGCACGTGTTACGGATATGTTTTATTTTGATACGGTTCTTGGGTATGCATACACAGCTCTGCTCGACGGGTTTACCGAGTGTAGGACTGAACAAGGCGAGAATGGTCTCGAACTGGATGCTTATTTAAAAGGATTAGACTCTTCGAAATATCATGAACTTTGGTACAAAGGACTTGAGCGGTACAGGGCTGAGCTCACCTACACCGTCACCCTGAAGAATTGTTTCTTTATATAATGAACAGCTGTAGTTACGACTTAGAAGATTATTTCAACTGCCGCTATGCATTGTGAAGAAGAGTTCACGATTGAAAAGCTCGGATCGGTAAGAATAAACCCTTGATTGGAAAGGAGTGTTTATAAACTTGAATTTAATAATGATGTTGTGGCTAACGATGCCCTCTTTTTGCGTGCTTTTGATTGTTTCTGTCCTTGTTTAAAGATAACTTGGCAACCAAATGTAAAGTGGGCACAAAAATAAATAGTGTTGAACGATATGAAGGCCCTTTACATCGAGTATAGGCATCCCTATAACTTGAGCGGTGAAATAATGTTAAATCGTATTTATTGCATTGTGCAAAGCAATAATGATGTAACTGTAGACTCGATCACGTGCGAGTTTAATATTTTAGTTAAACGCAGTAGGACATAAAGTGTACGTATTTTGATGTTTATATATTATTTTTTATTGTATATATATTTTTCGTTCAACTTGCGTATTTCTTATCTTTTATTTTTATTGTATATATATACACCCTCTATATTCTTCATTTAAACTGTGTTTCTTATACAATTATTATTTTTTGAATGTGTATATATATTCCTCGTTCAACTTGTGTATTTCTTATACTGTTATTATTATATTATTATATTACTATTATTATTATATACTGTATATATATTCCTTGTTTAAACTGTGTATAATATGAACTATTTTGATTGTGTATTTATTTTCTACATATTTCATGAGATTAATTCCAATAATTCGTCTAATAAACCGAATGATGTAATGGTGTTTTATTTAATTCTTTTGGTTGTATATATAACCGATATTATTTATATATATATATATATATATATATATATATTATTATATACACCAAATGGCTGGTTACGCCTTCTAAGCCGACTGGCTGCCTAAGACAACGGGCGGTTTCTAAGCCAACTGTCAAGAATATTTACTTTAATTAAATAAATAGAGCAATCTGGCAACTCAAAAAATAAAAAATAATGTACACATGAACAAGCTATTTACGCCTACTAAACCAGATTAATCCTTCTAACCCAACTGGCGGATTAAACCAACTGGCTGATTAAGCCAACTGGCGGATTAGGACCTTCTAAGCCAAGTGCAAAGACCAAGAGCTTTATTATGCGTCTGGCTGAGCCAGGCAAAGGATGGTCTCTCCCTCTCTCTCTCTCCTGTCCCTCTCTTAGGTTAGGTTGATTCCCCCTAGCTTGTGGCAGCTGGGGGACTCCACCTTGCTTCTTTTTTTAATTTTTTTGGCACCCTGGGTGGTGGGGTGTTGCAACAAGGGGGAAGGGGCTGGGTCTTGCAACAAGGGGAAGGGGAAGGGTGGTTTTGCAACAAGGGGAGGGGAGGGATCTTGCAAAAAGGGGAAGGGGTCTTGCAACATTGATCAACATTTGCACCATTGCAATTGCACTCTACTATTTTCAGGTCATACTACTGTTCCCTGCATAGTCGATCTAGACTGCTAGAGTTTTTGTCCTGTCTTCCAGAAACTCGGTCATTTTGTGTGTTTATTGTTGAAGCGACCGTAAAGGTCTTCTCGTCGCTGAATCATATTTTCGATCTAACAGAGCACGACATTTTTGAACTCTTGCTTCCTTATTTGATGCAGAGAGCTCATGAACTTCGACTCTTTTAAAACATTTAAGACCCACATCATCTTTTACTATACGACGAACACTAGAGCGAGAAATACCAGTAGTTTTTAAAATTTCTCTAACGGACTTGTGGGTGTTGGGCCGTTCACTTTGACTGCATATCATGGATGAAACCGTGTCAATATTTTCCTCAGTACGTAATGTTTTTGGCCTTCCACTGCCTTCTTTTCGTTTGGTCAACCCTGTGATATCGATTTTCTTTAAGAGATATTAAAGTCCAGGTATCGTCCATCGTTTATTTGGAAACTCTTTCTTTATTCGTTTTGCATTCCAATGTTTCTCCTTACGCATGTTCATTATCAATGCTTCTTCTTCCAATGAGTATTTCATTATGTTATAACTTGTTCACCAACTATAGCAGAATGATGGTCTGAAATGAGAAAGGAAATAAATTATTTTGTGTAAAAATTAGGAAAATTAATTATTTATGGAGAAACTGACTGTCATCTGAAGTATCAGTTGCTGACTTTGACCGTCTTTCAATTAAGCACCATATTCTGATACCTCCCTCCAGTTGTGAGCCTGTACCTCTACTCCTAGGGCGTTGAATCTAGATTCAAAGCCAGCGTTTGAAAGAGTAAAAGTATGGGTACAACATACGGCCTCAGCAGTAAGTTGGGTAATAGTTTTTGGCCCAACCTGTGTGTGTATATATATATATACAGAGAGAGAGACATACACACACACACACACACACACACACACACACACACACACACAAAACCTTGGGGAAGACTGGGAGGGGAGAATGTGATGCTAAATCCTTCTCCGGTTTTCCCTTAATTTGTTTACTAAATTTGGTGCAAATTACCCTAGCCGTTTAGGGGGTGGGGGGCCGCCGCAGTTCCCCATAGGTGGCAACTGAGATGGGCGGGTGTGTTACTAAAACGTTTATATGTATATATATATATAAGCTCTGCGCATGCATAGAACTACCTGACCTACCCCACTTATTACACGTTTCTTGATCTTCTCTATCTTCCTGCCAAGTTTTGCTGAGATCGGCCCAAGGACCTCGGAGTAGTTAGGGGACAAACAGGCCAACACACAGATATTTGTGTTACTAAAACGTGTATATATATATATATATATAAGCTCTGCGCATGCGCAGAACTACCTGAACTATCCCACTTATTACACGCTTCTTGATCCTCTCTATCCTCCTGCTAAGTTTTGTTGAGGTCGGCCCAAGAACCTCGGAGTAGTTAGGGAACAAACAGACGAACACACAGACTTTTGTGCTTTATATATACAGAAATACTGTGTAAACCACTCGCGAAAAAAATATTTGTGTTTCTCTTTTTTCTTTTCGTTTGCGATAAGGTGGTGAGTTTGGCATTTGTGTATGACGTATAAAGCAATAGTACCAACCTTAACTCAAGAATTCAGTAATATGAAGTATTTTAGCTATAATAATTTATAAATATTTATAATTTAATGTATAAAGTTAGGACAAATTTAATTATACTGAAACACAAAAATATTTACGTCGATATTACGAATTTGCAGAAATAGAGTAAGTTAAAATAACGTTGATGAATATTTATATTGCAGAGGTTTCAGAAAAAAAAGGTGTGAATTACGTCTACAAGAAAATTATCGAAAGGAACACTTTTTTCCGCACCTTTTGTTTCTTGTTCTTTTATTCAAAATATAACATTTTTTTCAGACATTTTTTCTTCAATTTAATATAATATCATCTTAATAATTATTATGTTAGAAAATTTCAGATTAGACGCGTACAGTAAAATATAAGGAAGAGATAATCTATGTTGGTTATTATTTTTTATCTGTTGCAACGTCAAAGGCTGTATGATAGGAAGGACTTACAACTGAACCTGGATTCAGAATCAAGGATGGCTACAGAATTGAAAAACAGTACATTAATCTTCATTCAATCACCTTTTTTTTATGCAGGAAGGAGGGACCAAGTGCGAGTGCCCCCTAAAGGCGCCCCCTCCCCATAAAAGAAGATAGCCAAAATCGAAGGTTCAGGGTTTTTGAGGGCACAGACACTCTGCATTTGAACGATTGGAAGTCATAGACAGGGGGTAAGATGGATAGAGGAAGATTGTTTCAGAATTGACCGGTTGAGTAGAAGAAAGATTGAAAATACCGATTAACCCTTGCGTTAGAGAGTTGGATAGAAAAGGAATGAGAATGTTTTGAAAGTCTAGTACTGCGTGCTTTCCTTAAAGGAGGAGGCATGCAGTTAGAGAGTTCAGAAGAGCAGTGTCCGTTATATTAACGATAGTAAAGTGAGACTGAGGCAAATTGCGGCGAAGAGAGAGGGATTGAAGACAGTCACTAAGAGGCGGAGAATTGATGAGACGAAAAGCCTTTGATTTCACTCGGTCAAGTACTGCTGTGTGGGTTGAGACACAAACCCAATGTCGCTTTATTTAGCTGATCTCACTGGAAGCGGTTTGAAGACGTAAGCCATTTATACTTCTCAATTTAAATTATAGTGATACAGTTATCAAATAATACATGTCGGTAGTACTAAAAAAATCCTAAAAACGGTCTACAGGTCGTTTAGAATGTGCTCATAAGGAATGGGAAAAACCTTTTCCATTTTGTTTAGTTCATGTGACAACTCAAAACCAACATAATATGTAAGTAGTATACCCGCAAAACTGTAGAGTACAAATCAACTAAATGCAACATGATCAATAATGGGGGAGACGGGGGTAGGGAGGTTATGCAACAAGGGTGAAGGTTTTTTTAGACCCTCCAAGGGGGAGGGTGGTTAGCCCCCCAAAATATGTTGTGTGTGTATTAATTGTATGTGTATATATGTGGGTGTGTATTCATGGTTGCATGTATAGAAAAAATAAAGCGAAATTTACTTTATATATATTTGAATTGTGTGTATATATGTGAGTGTGTATGCATGTAGCTTTGTATACAAAAAGTAAAACAAAACTTTTATATATATGAATTGTATGTGTATATATGTAGCGGAGGGCCTAAACTACACCCTCCAAAGGTAAAGTGCGTAAAGGGTAACCTAATCTAACCTAAAATAAAGCACAAGAAGGAAAGAGAGAGAGAAGATCCTTTTAGAGGCATGTCTCACCGCATAATGGTGTCTTCCATCCTGGAGGGGCTTAGGATCACAGCCAGTTGGCTTAGAAGGCGTACGGAGTAAATGGCTCACAACCCGTTTCTTTAGAGGGACGAAAACAGATAGACGATAGACATACATACACACACACACACACACACACACACACACACACACACACATATAATCTTTAGGAGCACGGCTTAGAAGGCGTACGGTGTAAACGGTTCACATCCAGTTTCTTTAGAGGGACACAGCCAGTCAGTCATATATGACTTAAATACAATCATGGCATGTACACATACATTATATAGTTATTTCCTTGTACGTACGTATAAAGGAGAATTAATATCGCTCCACCTCAAAAAAATAACAAAACACAACACATCGTATATGACTTAATCGTACACAAATGCACGTAAAGGAGAATTAACACCGTTGTCTCAAAAAATAACAAAATACACGCATATACTTACATGCGACCAAGCCTTCCTTAGACTACATCATAATCCCCTTCATACATAGCCACATTTAAAAAAAATAACAAAATACTCACACACACACATACACACACAATTATATATATATATATATATATATATATATGTTAGTGGTGGACCGGATATCCACATCATTTTTAACATCCGCATCCGTACTTCTGACTGGACTGTGGATGTTATGCGGATGTTACCTCTAATAAATTATGCAATTTACAATTAAATTAGCTTATAAAGTAGCCTATAAGGCCCAGTCATGCACATTTCATGTAACGTATTAATTATTAATGAACAAACAAATATATAAACCTCAAAATATAAATACCTGGTAACAGAAAATTGAATGAAACTTGTTTCATTGAATTTTCTCTGGCTGAAACTCTTGAGAAAGTTATTATTTTTATCATAATGAAAACATTATTATTAATTTTAATTCTTATGCATTGCCTGCCATAATAGTAATATCACTATTAATTTTAATCTTAGCATTGCCTGCCATAATAGTAATTCACGATTTATATTACATTGATAGATTAACTAAATATCCGCATCCGCAAATGTTGAAAACTGACATCCGGTCCACCACTATATATATATATATATATATATATATATATTTATATATACACATGCAAGCATGCCTTCCTTAGACTACCTCACAATCCCCTTCATACATAACCTCCCCAGCCATCGGCAGTATTAGAGAACCAACTAGCCACAACCACCCATTAGACCAGTAAGGTCTCAAAAACCGTCAGATAATAGACAAACTATTTAATCTTCTCGTAGCGGAATGCCATTACGGGGCCAGGATTGTAATATATTAGAATGCTAGCTGTTCTTTCAAAGAAAAACTGAAACATGATAAACAAAATTTAAAGCAAAAACAAAATTTTTGTCTTAATCTAGAAATATATTTTTAAATCTTACAAAAATATTCATTTAATTTTATAATGAAACTAGATTTTATTTTTACGTAACATTTATTTTTATGAGAATTCCTTTTACCACAAATTCTTTCGAATTATGTAAAACAAATTTCTTGCCTTAACCCACAAATATATCTTCTAAGCATATTATAAAAAAAATATTAATTTAAATCAGTTTTAGAACTAACTTATTTATTTTTATTAAAAAAACAACTTATTTTTGGTCGGAACCAGTATTTTACAGTATAAAAATCCGCAAACAATTTATTTTATAAAACAGAAATATATATACATATATATACACGAGGAGTGATCAAAAAGTATCGGTAATTTTATTGCTACGGACAAATGAATGCAAATAAGAAACAACCGTTTACAAATGTGAGTCTTCCTGCCCTTTGGCGTCTGCAGTCTGAAGCAAATTCTGCTACCATGAGTCAGTAGTTGGTTGGAGCGCTTAAAGGGAGGGTGTATTTTTGCAGTACGTCGAAATCTCGGAAATGGAGCAACGCGCGTTCGGAGACGAACGAAATGATTAAAACAGCTTTTGGAAATGATGTTCTCAGTGTAACTAACGTCTACAAATGGCACAAAAGTTTAAAAATGGAGAATCATTTGCTCGTACCAGAGATCGAATCTGTTGAACATTTTTACCCGTTATGAGAAGTGGAAGGGCGGCCACTGCGTTCCTTGTCTTCAAGCGATGTTTCTCCACTTTTAAACTTATTGTGTCATTTGTAAACGTTAGCTACACTGAGAGTATCATTCCCAAAAGCTGTTTTAATCATTTCGTTCGTCTCCGATGCAGATTTTCCAAGTTTGGCACACGCGTTGCTCCATTTCCGAGATTTCGACGTACTGCAAAAACACACCCTCCCCTTAAGAGCTCCAACCAACTACTGACTCATGGTAGCAGATTTTGCTTCAGACTGCAGACGCCATAGAGCAGGAAGACACATATATAAATGGTTATTTCTTATTTGCATTCATTTGTCCGTAGCAATAAAATTATAGATACTTTTTGATCACTCCTCGTGTGTATATATATACAGGGAAAATATGTAAATACATTTCTTTAATTTCTTTAGTAGGTTGCAACACATTTACGAATGTAAAAACAGAATATTAACTGTCCAATATTTTTACCAGAGAAAGCAGATTACCCAGGATAAGCAAACATCACTGCTATTCTACTACTAGATCGTAACAAGATACCTCTACTCCACATAAACCGTGCAATTTTCTCATATGCTCTGACTAGCTAACACGATCGAAAGTACAAAACAAAAATATTTATTTTCAATCAATCCGTATTGGCGTCTCTGGCAACTTCTCCACCCGCTGATGAGAAAGTTGCCAGAGATGCCAATACACAGATCCTATCTAATAATTGTATCTCAGAGTCAATTAGAAGAAATGAAAATAAATTGAAAGTCAAAAACTTTTAGGAAAGATGCTACGAAGCAAATCTTTTCATATTAACTTAAATAAACTTATATTTAAACTTAAACTCTGTAAACTTTCCTGCCAGTAAGCCTTACATTTTCCGTCAAATGCCGTTTTTTGTATTTCTGTTCGATTATACAAGTACCAAGGGCTGCTTATTGATTACAAATAGCGTACGGGAAGCCATTTATAAATCTTGGAGCTCTTAATAATAAATTCAATAACATTATGGCGAAGAAGTTAAAGTATATGTAAGTTTCCCTAACGTTTTATCTGTAACGAGATACATTCATGCCATAGCTATTATTTATTACCGCTCGATTTCTGGCAGTTAGCCCTCCATTTTCCGCCAAGTACCGTTTTTTGTATTCACATACATACAGGCAGGTCTAAAATTTACGTTGAGCAACAAATGGATAGGGCACTGGTTACCCCTAAAACTAAAATCTATTTTTATTTAACAATTATATTAATATTTTTTTATAATATTTAAAGATATTATTTTTTATGTTTACAGTTCCAGCTATTACATTCTTTTACAAAGATTCTAATCCTCCATTCAGAGAATGTTTGGATTCAGTATTTATAAGTTTATTAGCTCTGCACACTCCAAGTACCTGCAGTTGCTCAATTTTTTACGAATTTTAAAAGGGCATAGTTAAATTAGAGACAGAAATTTATTTCTTACTTCAATGAGAAAAGCCCCCAAGCATAATAACAAAGGAATTTGGTAATGCAGGAATTCTTTTATAAAGATTCGAATCCTCCTCTCAGAGATTGTTGGGATTCAGTATTTATAGTTTTATCAGCTCTACATACTCCAAGTACCTGAAGTTGCTCAATTTTAAAAGGGAATAAACAAATTGGAGACGGAAATTTATTTATTTATTTAATGAGCGAGTTTTAATTCAACGAGAAAAGTCCTCAAATAGTATAATAACAAAGTATGATTCGCCATTCTATATTAGCATATCTGTCAACTTTCCCATCAGCTGGCAGAGAAGTTGCCAGATGCGTCAATACACAGATCCTATCTAATAACTTTATTTAAAATGTACAATTATTTACAGAAAGCGCCCTTCTCTCTCTCTCTCTCTCTATATATATATATATATATATATATATATATATATATATATATACATACATATATATATATATATATATATATATATATATACTATATATATATATATATATATATATATATATAATATATATATATATATAAACTTTTATATATATATATATTATATATGTATATTTATCCCACAACATACCAGCTGGTGAGAAAGTTGCCAGGGATACCTTTAAGCAATAATATTGCCTAACCTTTCTTTATAAAGATGCTTCTCAAAATATGTTAATGAATTTATGTAAACCTATCATTCTTTAAATAATTTTAGATACATGGGTAGCTATATTTACTAAATTTTACCTAGAGAAAGCTGTTAGCATTTATTCAAGAAGCCTATGACATGAAAGCTCATCAAATAAGTGTGTGTACACACACACACACACATATATATATATATATATATATATATATATATATATATATATATATATATATATATATATATATATATATATATATATATATAAAAAAGCTATTGACTTCTCCTTATGGAAACGGAGCTTACAGATGAAAAGAAGGACCAACAACAGCAAACATTTTCGTTTATTTTTTATACTTCAGACGTCTCGACAAATCTTTTGTCATCATCAGTGAATTATAAGTCTTAAAACCTTAAAACAAAAATAAGAATAATGAAAATTACATCAATACAAAATAAAATTAAAATCATTAAAATTACATCAATACAAAAGAAATTAAAATCATTAAAATTAAATTAATTAAATTAAAATTACCTCAACTGGCAAACACAATGTTTACGCCAACCTCCATATTTGGCAGAAACAGAGAAAATTGTATGGTCAGTTAATTGGAAGGTATATGTCTATGAAAGTTGGTTCGTTAGTTAGAAGAGCAGTAATTTGTAAGATGAGCTATTATTGTTAATGGAGGTTTGTTTCTAAAGATATACAAAGATTCTAAAATTCGGAGTTCTGTAAAGTTATTGGATCTAGTTAGAATTTCGACCTGAGTTTTGTGAAGGGGATGGCTGTTTTCATTACTATCGTTTCTAATTGTCCCCTCAGTAGCCCACCACAATCTGACGAAAGTCAGACTTTTCACCCAACCCTAGACCTACGTTTAACGGAGAATCCGGACCTACCCGAATTGTTCATTCTGACGAAGGTCAGACGTTTCACCCACCCTAGACCTACGGTTTAACGGGGAATCCAGCACCCCAAAATTTCATCATTCATCTCTTATACAAAATGCCTTCAAAACATTTCTTTTTATTCCAAGAAAGACAAAGAAATATCCGAATTGCTCATTCCGTCGAAAGTCAAACTTTTCATCCCACCCTAGACCTACAGTTTAACGGAGAATCCGGACCTACCCGAATTGATCATTCTGACGAAGGTCAGACTTTTCACCCCGCCCGCCTTGCAACGCTTGATGAGGGCAGCGGTAGGGTTACAGTTGACGAAGGCCGAACCTATACTAACGTTCAAGACGTTAGTAATTTGAAGGGTGAGGTGAGGAACCTAGTTTCTAGTATAGGTAGCTTATCGGGAAGGTTAGACAGAGTTGAGGAAGGGGTTAACGTTGGTCCGAGATTAGTAGATGGGGAGGGATTTCGAGAAGTTAAGGGTGGAGCTAGACCACGGACGTTAAGTGATAGGAATCACCCCTTATCGAGGTTTCGAACCCTTTCGCCCAGTTGGATAAGGTTGTGAACGAGGGGGAAACTATTTTAATTGGGGATTCTTTAGTGCTCATATGGATAAAGAGTTCGTTGAACGGAATCCAACCAATAGGAGGAGGGTCTGTCTACCAGGGGCCAGGGTTGACAGAATTAGAGACGAAGTAGATAGAAATGATGTTGGCTCCCGTCACTCAATGTTGGTGACGATGGTAGGGGGCAACGACTCGTAAAGGCCTGATACGAGAGTGCCTGACCTTTTGGAGAGATATCGGGGTTAATTAGGTCCCTGAAAGCAAGGTCAGATAGGTCTTTAGTTCTAGATATTACCCCTAGGGACGGTTTGGGTCTTAGGATTACGTCAAAAACAATATTTTTGAATACTAAACTAGAAGAGATTTGTGCTGAGGAAAATGTACCCTTCGTAAAGCTGTGGTCAGAATTCAGTGATCCTAGCCTTTTTATAAAAGATGGGGGTGCATTTCAATGAAGTAGGGACTGCTAGGCTAGGTAGATTAATCGATGAGAACATTCGAAAGCAGTATAGGTCGAAGCTTTCTTTAAACGTTGTGGGTCCGGGAAACGCAGGCCCGACGTGAAAACTAGTTTCAAACGCCGATCCTTGGTAAAAAATAATTCAAACGTCTTTTATTGTAACGCGCGGAGTATTAGAAATAAATTGAACGAATTTAAGGCGATAATTTATTCCGGTAACTACGATATAGTTGCTATAACCGAAACGTGGTTAAATACTGTAACTCGGGACTTGTTGGGGGAACTTGATATAGCGGGTTTTAAACTTTTTACTAATGATAGGTTACATAGAATTGGTGGCGGCGTTTTGCTGTACATTCGTAATTCCCTTAGGGCTATCGAGGTTAAGATAGATTTTCCGGCAGCAATTACAGTAATACGATATGCGTTGAAGTTAGATTGCGTAGTATTAGCTTCAATTTTGTTGTTGTTTATAGACCGCCCGTTCAACCCCTCGATATTGATACTAGGTTTTACACACTTCTTGATAACTTTATTAATAATCGGGATAGTATAATTGTCGGAGACTTTGACTGTCCGAACGTTAATTACGAGACTTTTACTGGTAATGAGGAGGATTTGAGATTGATTGAATTTATGGAAGATAATTTTTTACGACAGATAGTTACCGAACCAACGCGCGGTGACAATATTTTAGACGTGGTGATGACGAACGGCGAAAATATAGTCGAAGGTTTAGAAGTAGGTGAGAGTTTGGGATGTAGTGATCACCAAATTATTAGGCTGAAGCTATTGATAGAAAACACTAAGGATAGTAACGTAATAGAAGTCCCTGATTTTCGTAGGGCCAATTTTGATAGTTTTGCGGACAGGAAGAGAGTAGTGGACTGGGATAAATTATTTATGGGTAATGACGCAAATTTTCATTGGGAGGCGTTTAAAGAAAGTTTTTTGAATATCGAAAGGGAGTTTATTCCTCGTAGGCCCAAGCGCGCTAGAAATCATGGTAGGCCCAAGTGGTGGACTAAGGAAATAGACGAGTTCATAAACGAGCGTAACAGAGCGTATAGACTTAATAAGCGCAATGGCACGGTAGATAACTTTAATAGATATATCGAGCTTAGACGTTAGGTTAAAAGATCAGTTAGGAATGCTAAGCGTAATTTAGAGATACTTATAGCTGCGGATAATAAACATAATCCAAAAACGTTTTTTGACTACGTGAATAATTGTAAGCCGATAAAAGATAATATACGCCCTCTAGTGGACGCTAACGGCACTTTGGCTTCCGACGCTCAGGCGATGGCGGGTATCTTCAATAACTTTTTGGCGACAGTTTTACCGTAGAAGACGTAAATAATGTCCCCGATGTGGACGATATCGTTCCATTTAGTAGCGAGACTATTTTAAATGAAATAACTGTTTGCGAGGGTGAGATTGCGCATCGTATCCATAAGCTAAAAGTTAGCAAGGCTCCAGGCCCTGACGCGCTTAATCCTAGACATCTGAAAGATTTGAAAGACGTTATCGTAGGCCCCTTAACGAAGATTTTTAATTAGTCGCTGGAAGCGGGGATTATTCCTGAAGACTTCAAATTAGCTAACGTTACGCCCACTTTTAAAAAAGGCGACCGCACGGTAGCTAGCAATTATAGGCCTATTAGCTTAACGTCAATTGTCGGTAAACTCTTGGAATCCGTAGTTAGGGATCGTATCATCGATCACTTAGAAAGTCGCGATTTGATTAATAGTAGTCAGCATGGGTTTCGACGCCATAGATCTTGTTTAACTAATTTGTTAGAATTTTATAACGAAATCGTGCGCGAATATGACAGATCTACAGAAGCTAAGGCTAACAAAGACCCTAAGATCCACTCTGAGGTTAGCCGAGAGAAAGGAAAGAGAAGGGGGTTAAAAGAGGAGAATAAGGGGTTAAGTAAGTAGCAAAACCTATCGTTCGTGGGTTAACATTCATTCAGAAAAAGAGAAAGAAAGACTTCACATCATCATCCGCCGGCCACTGCCGACAAGTCGGAAAAATAGTCGAAGAGAAAAGGAAAGGGGTGAAAGATGAAAAGAAATAAAATAAGAACGCTTACAAGCCATGCAAACACAGTCTTAACTCAAATACTAACATACCACGCAAACTACAGATATGCAAGTAAAGAGAGTTACAGACATGCAAGTAAAGAGAGGATAAGAAAAAAAGTAGGTAGAGTATAACAAAAAGTGGGTTAGTTTACGCTACGAACAATATCTACGTTCGCATTAATCTACAGTAATTTTTTTTTAATAATAATTTTATTATTGGCATATCACACGCTGTCATGTCACAAGCTGGCATTAATCGTCAACAGACTCATCCTCGACCATCATCCCCAGAGCTCCTGTTGCTAATTGTCTTATTATTTTAAACAACGTTAATATTTTTAAAATGCCTATCTAAACGGTTCTTAAACATATTAACGCTGGTAGAGTTCACGACGGGCGCGGGAAGATTATTCAATTTATCAATTACTTTAAACGTAAAAAAGGTTTTAACGATGTTAGTAATGAAACGCCTGCCACGCAACTTAAATCCGTTATTACGAGTATTGCTATTATCGAAAGTGAACAGTTTGTCAAAATTTATGCTATCGATTTTATTAACGATTTTGAAAACTTCAATAAGCTCCCCCTTAATCTCCTAGTTTCGAGTGAATGCAAGTCTAACTCTTAAATCCTATCTTCGTAAGACTTGTTGCGCAATGACGGAATTAGTTTCGTGGCGCGACGCTGAACCCTTTCCAACCTATCAATATCCTCACGCAAATACGGGCACCAAAACTGAACGGCTTATTCTAAATGAGGCCTGATTAGGGACTTGTAAAGGTGCAATATAATAGTCTTTGCATGGTATGACAGTGTTTGTGTTAAGACTATGTTTGCATGGTTTGTAAGCGTTCTTATTTTACTTCTTTTCATCTTTCACCCCTTTCCTATTCTCTTCGACTATTTTTCCAACTTGTCTGTCGGCAGTGACCGGCGGATGATGATAGTGAGTCTTTCTCTTGTTCTGAATGAATTTTAACCCACGAATGATAGGTTTGCTACTTACGTAACCCCTTATTCTCCTCTTTTAACCCCTTCTCTTTCCTTTCTCTCGGGTTAACCTTAGAGCGGATCTTCGGGTCTTTGTTCGCCTTAGCTTCTGTAGATCTGTAGATCATGCTCAAATTATGGAAGTGTCTAGTCCTACCAATAATTGAGTGTGCTCAGAACTCACAAGCCCATACAGAAAACGATATATTGCGAACATTGAAGCTATACAAAGGACTTTTACGTCTAAGATAAAGGAAACGGAAGGTGAAGACTACTGGTCTCGACTACAATCCCTGGAACTCTACTCTCTCGAAAGAATGCGCGAGCGGTACACAATAATATACATATGGAAAATACTTGACGGCTCTGTCCCTAACCTTAGAAATGAAATAGAAACAAACTGGAATGAAAGAAGAGGCAGATTTTGTACGGTCCCAGCTGCGGTAGGACAAGGGGCCATGAAAACGAGGATGGAAAATACCTCAGAATGCGAGGCCCAAGGCTTTTGAATGTTCTACCTAAAGAAGTGAGGAATCTCCAGCACACCGACCTGAATAACTTCAAGAACCAGCTGGACAGATTCCTGTGCAAAGTTCCTGACCAGCCGTGCGTGGCTGGCTACGAGGACAGGAGGAGATCAGACAGCAATTCCCTCCTTCACCAAATCCTGCAAATGAGGCGGGATACTGCAGAGGGGCCGACCGCAGGTCAATCCTGAACCGTCGTTCAAACTTACCTAAAGTAACCACCAAAAGTATAATTATATCAACGGTGGCCAAACCCCGGCTCGAGAGTCGCATGCGGCTCTCGAGGTTGTTAACTGCGGCTCGCGAAACAATTTTGGTTTTTATTGTATTTATCATAAAAGACAAAATTCATAATACAAATATAAATTTTTTTCACGTAATAAAAAAAATATGAAAAAAAAAACCCAAGGAAAAATTGAATTGACAATAAAATGCGTCATACGTACGACAATTTCTTTTGCGTGACAGGCACTAAGCCGGATAATTACGTAATTAACACTAATCGCCACACCAGTGTCCAGTACCCCTCGAGCTACCCTGCGGGCTGCGTGTAGTAACGAGTGAGTGTGTTTTAAAATTGGCTTCTTAGATCAAATAGTGGCTATTTTTCTCAGTTATACGAGTGAAAGTCATACAACCCCTTAGTTGATTAAAATTCTTGAGCAGACAAAGTGTAAGAAACGGAAATATGAAGAAGAAAATAGAGTTTTTAAACAGGAGTGGGAGAAGAGCTTTGCCTTTACTGTTAAGGGTGGGAAACCTGTGTGTCTTATCTGCCACGTGGCACTCAATCACTTTAAAGCCAGTAACTTAAAGTGTCATCACGAAACTAACCATAAGAATTTTATTACGGAATTTCCTCCCAAATCAGAATTGCGGAAGACTAAGTTAACAATGTTGAAATCTAGCCTAGTGCCAAACAAACTACTTTCATCATTGTGTAAGACAGCTGACTTAACTACTGAAGCTAGTTTTGCTATGGCATGGAATATTGCTCGTGCTCAACTTCCCTACAATAGTGGAGAATTTGTGAAGAAGAATATTGTCGATGTTACTGCAATTCTTGTTCCAGATAACACAAAGCTTCGAGAACAAATAGCAAGTATTTATATTTCCCGCCACACTACAGAGAGACGTATTTCCCAGATCAGTGCTAAAATTACATGCTCGTGGCAAAGTGATTTGAAGAATTCTGTTGCATTCAGTTTGGCCCTCGATGAATCCACAAATATTAAAGATAACCCTCAACTGGCGATATTTGTTCGTTATGTTGCTGGCGATGGAAATGTGAAAGAAGAACTCTTGGACTTAATGACCCTAAGAGAAACCACCAGAGGGGTTGACATAAAGAACGCACTTCACGAGGCATTATCAAATGCTCAAGTACCATTGAATAAACTTGTCAGTGTTGCAACAGATAGAGCACCAGCTGTGGTAGGACAAAATGTAGGCCTAGTTGGGCTCTTGACACGCGATCCCAAGTATCCTGTGTGTCTCTTTATTCACTGTACCATTCACCGTGGTCATTTGGTAAGCAAGTACTTTAGGTATGACAGTGTTATGAAATGTGTTCTAGAAATTGTGAATTTCATTCGTTCAGGTGCAAAAACGCACCGAGTGTTTAGAAATTTTATCGAGGAGCTGGATCTTCAAGATAAGCCAGATGACCTTTCATTCTACTGTATTGTAAGGTGGTTATCAACTAGTAATCTCCTGAATAGGTTTGTTGCACTGTTGGAGCCTATCATTGATTTCTTAAAAGAAAAGGGAAAGTCATACCCACAACTAGAAGATCACGAATGGGTGCAGGATCTGATGTTTTTTACTGATGTAATACACCTTCAAAATCTAAATCTGGCACTTCAGGGAAAGGATAAGGTCATTTCTGACCTTACACAGAGAGTTTTCAGTTTCCAGAATAAAATAAAGCTCTTCCAAAAAGATCTAGTAACAAAAAAATTTGACCACTTTCCCCATCTGAAAAAACGCTTTTCCTGATATCGAAATAAAAGATAGTAAATTGGAGGAATACAAAGGTAAATTAGAAGGACTAATTGATGATTTTCAGTTCAGGTTTGATGAACTAAAGAAGCTAAAACCATGCTTCGAATTTCTTGAAAATCCTCTTCTGATTGATGTCGTTAACGATGGCTGTCTTGTTACCATGCCTTTTGTTACGGAAGCTGCTTCAATACAAACAGAACTTTTGGAGCTACAGGAGGACGTGGGTTTAAAGTTGATACATAAAAGCTTATCTGCAGTTGAGTTTTGGAAGCAAGTACCAGAGACAAAGTATCCTCACCTCAGGAAAACCAGTTTCCGACTTATCTCAGTTTTTGGGACAACTTATTGCTGTGAAGCACTCTTCTCGGTAATGAAGTTTGTAAAGTCAAAACATCGTGCTGCCCTCACTAACGAACACCTGACTGAGCTTCTTCATACCGCCTTAACATCACATCAGCCAGACTTTAAAGCATTAACAGCCAAAATGAAGACCCAAACTCAGCCTTCTACAAGCAGTAATTGAACAATTTAATAATGTGAGTATAACTATATGTATATGTATATGTTTTTAATAATTAAATTCTTTTTAAAATATTGTGCGGCTCTCGTACATCTGAAAAACGTCGTTTGTGGCTCTTGGGTCCAGGAAACTTGGCCACCCCTGGTGTGTGTGTGTATATATATATATATATATGTATATACATATATATATATATATATATATAGATATATATATATATATACATATATGTGTATATGTATATATATATATATATAGATATATATATATATATATATATATACAGGGCGTCCCAAAAAAATGTATACACACTTTAAATAATTATAAAGGCAGTGTTTATTAAAATACATTTCATTTTCAAAATGTAATAGAATCTGCAGACATTATTTAATTGTTTTGTCAACGCCTGTTTTCAAACTGACGTCCGTTCTGGTCCAGGCACTGCTGATAACGCGAAGCAATGGAATCGCAAACATCACGAAACATTTCGTTTGGTATTTGTGTGCATTCTCGTTCAATGGCTGCTCTCAATTCAGCGACTGTTGCAGGTTTTATAGCGTAGACTTTGTCTTTTAAGTATCCCCATAAAAAAAGTCTAGTGGTGTGAGGTCTGGTGAACGCGGAGGGTATTCTACGAAACCCCTTCGTCCAATCCACATCCACATCGTGCCAAGTACCACTCGCAATACTCCACTCTTCGGTCCGGATCATCTTCATTAATAGCATGGACTAATCTTGGAATGTAACTTTTCCATTGACAGCGCTTCAAAATGCGTTGGACAGACGATTCTGAAATTCGTACCTCACGACTCGCTTGCCGCACAGATTTTCTTGGACTTTGGTGATACGTTTCCAGTACTCTTTCTTGCTTTGTGGGGCTTGTCGATGTCCGTGGTCTTCCTGAACGCTTCTTGTGGACATTCTGAACAGTTCCATCGGCTTCAAACTTATCTCTAATTCGAGTGATGGTAAGTCGCGTTGGTGGATCTGTTTGAAACTCCCTCCTAAACTGTCTTTGCACTTCAACTGCGTTTTCACACTTCCAGTAGCATTTTAGAATGAATTTCCTTTGTTCAAAGCTTAGTCTGACTGCCATTATTAATTCTAATGGGTTTAACTTGGAAAGAAAGAAACATCAATTGAGCTATCAGCTGTTAAAGTGTGTATACATTTTTTTGGGACGCCCTGTATATATATCCATCTATTTATTTCTGTTTTATGAAACAAAGTATTTGTGGACTTTTTATGCTGTAAAATACTAGCTCCGCCCAAAAATAGTTTTTTTTATAAAAATAAATAAATTAGCCATAAAAATGATTTAAATGAATATTTTTTTTTTATATGATAATATGCTTAGAAGATATATTTGTGTTAAGCAAAAAATTTGTTTTAAATAATTCGAGATTCTTTAATGCGTGGTAAAAGGAATTTTGATAAAAATAAATAAGTTACCCTAAAAATAAAATCGAGTTTTATTATAAAATTAAATGAATATTTTTTATAATAAGATTTAAAGATATATTTCTAGATTAAGACAAAAATTTTATTTTTGCTTTAAATTTTGTTTACCATGTTTCAGTTTTTATCTTGTTGGAAAGTATATCTTTCACCACTAATTCGTCGAATATCAGTTAGACCGTGTGAAAAATATACTTTCCAACAAGATGGAGCCCCTGCTCACAGAGCACGCCCAACTGTCACATTCCTTGAAAACGAAACACCGGATTTTATCGAACCCAATATGTGGCTGGCTAGTAGCCCCGATCTTTCACCACTAGATTATGGTGTTTGGAAAGCCCTGACATCCAAAGTTTACATCCCTGGTACCAATATAAGAGACATAGATGAACTACGCGAAAGAACTCTGCTCGGCTGGGAGGTGTCTCAAGGATACGTAAACAGGTGTATTGATCAGTGGCGTCCACGTTTGGATGCCTGCGTTGAGCAGGAAGGGGAACACATTGAGCAACTTCTCAATTAAGACGAACAACATGCTAAGGTAAGCATCTATGAAGTTTGGGAGCTGTAGTCCCTTTACTTTTTTTAATATGACAGTTTACTTCTAAGGGGTCACTTTTTTCACCCACCCTGCATATATACCTGTCTCTTTCGACCTTCGGTTTGTTCCTTAATAACGTATCATTTAGGCAGTTATTATATTTGAATGCCACATTAGTGCCTATTCTCTGGCAAGTTTTCTTTAGCCTTTTCAAGGTTTTGTTACAGGGGAGGACAATGCTTTTCTCGTAATCCTTGTTTACAGTTGACATGCCAGTATAAAAGGTTTTTGGCTGCCAAATGAACGTTAAAAATGAACCTTTTGGGATAATACAGATTTTTAAATATATTGTTGATTTTTGTATCTCCTCCTCAACATAAGAAGGGTGACAGATTCTATATGCTCTTAGGAACATTGAAGATACAACTGATTTTTTCATCATGAAATGAAAAATAGTGAATGTAAGAGTTTGAATTAGTCTCCTTCCTATACACAGACAATTTTATGTTGTCATTTTCCCTACTGATGAGAACAACCAAAAAGGGTATTTTTCAATCTCTTTCCCATTCACATTTGAACTTAATTGAGTGATGAAGGTTATTGAGTTTCGAAAAGAAGTCATCAAAATCCTTATTAGGTGGCCATACTGATAATATGTCAGCAACATATATTAACCAGATTTGATTGGGGAAGGATATCCTAGGCAACAATTTTGTTTCGAAAAACTCCATAAATAAAGTGCCCAAAATGGAGGAGAAAGGATTGCCCATGGTCATTCCATACTTCTGTTTATAGAACGTGCCCTCAGCTATAAATACATTATCCTCGACACAGAGTTTCACCAATTGCACTGTAAACAAGGATTACAAGAAAAGCATTGTCCTCCCCTACAACAAAAACTTGAAAGGGCTTAAGAAAACTTGCCAGAGAATAGGCACTAATGTGGCATTCAAATATAATAACTGCATAAATGATATGTTAATAAGGCACAAACATAAGGACGAAAAAGACACAGGTGTATATATATTGCCATGTAAAGAATGTCCTGATAATGTATGCGTAGGAGAAACGGGAAGGGACCTCAGTAAGAGAATTTATGAACACAAGAAAGATGTGAGGGTGGGGAATGAAAAAGTGCAGTATTCTGTCATGTTAGGGACTATAAACATGTAATAGATTTCAATAAATGCAACTCTTTTCAAATCTAATAATTATGTTAAGCGTAGAATTGTTGAATCTAGTCTTATAGGCTCTATACAAAATTTTAATCTATCCGATGGTCCGTCCTCTTTTAACAATATTATGGGTAATAAAATTAAGAATTTCGTAACATTACCCTCCAAAATTCCCCAGGCAACAAAAGTACATCCATCAGTTCAAAGCTG
Organism: Bathynomus jamesi; assembly: GCA_023014485.1. Taxonomy (NCBI): domain Eukaryota; kingdom Metazoa; phylum Arthropoda; class Malacostraca; order Isopoda; family Cirolanidae; genus Bathynomus; species Bathynomus jamesi. The sequence continues at coordinate 258,381 of JAJOZX010000016.1, read as the reverse complement.
AGTCGGAGGGGTCACTTAACTATCCTCTGAGAAGAGGATGGGAAGGTTCAGTCAGCTAATCCCTGATAATTAACTTCCAGATGTACTGTATATAAACTCTGTTCTCTGTTTATACGGTCATTACCAATTGAGAAGGGCTCGCGAGGAGCCGAAACTGTATTGGTGTTAAGAAATAAAAATTTACGCTCCTCCTGAAGTGTTTCCTTCTCCATACTTCGTCGCGACAGTGCGTTATTTTATATATATATATATATATATATATATACAGGGTGGGCCAAAAAACTATTACCCAATATTTGAAAAATATTGTGGCTCACCCTCTATATTGATCTTACTGCTGAGGCCTATGTTGTACCCATACTTTTACTCTTTCAAACGCTGGCTTTGAATCTAGATTCAACGCCCCAGGAGTAGAGGTACAGGCTCACAACTGGAGGGAGGTATCAGAATATGGTGCTCAATTGAAAGGCGGTCAAAGTCAGCAACTGATACTTTCAGATGAGTCAGTTTCTCGATACATAATTAATTTTCCTAATTTTTACACAAAATAATTAATTTATTTCCTTTCTCATTTCAGACCATCATTCTGCTATAGTTGGTGAAAAAGCTATAACATAATGAAATACTCTTTGGAAGAAGAAGCATTGATATTGAACCTGCGTAAGGAGAAACAATGGGGTGCAACACGAATGATGAAAGAGTTTCCAAATAAACGATGGACGATACCTGGACTTCAATATCTCGTAAAGAAAATCGATATCACAGGGTTGACCAAACGAAAAGAAGGCAGTGGAAGGCCAAAAACATCACGTACTGAGGAAAATATTGACACGGTTTCATCCAAGATATGCAGTCAAAAAGAACGGCCCAACACCCCAAGTCCGTTAGAGAAATTTCAAAAACTACTGGTATTTCTTGCTCTAGTGTTCGTCGTATAGTAAAAGATGATGTGGGTCTTAAATGTTTTAAAAGAGTCGAAGTTCATGAGCTCTCTGCATCAAATAAGCAAGCAAGAGTTCAAAAATGTCGTGCTCTGTTAGATCGATTCCCAGACAGAGAAGTGTCGAAAATGTGGTTCAGCGACGAGACCTTTACGGTTGCTTCAACAATAAAAACACAAAATGACCGAGTTTCTGGAAGACAGGACAAAAACTCTAGCAGTCTAGATCGACTTTGCAGGAAACGTCTGCATTTTTCTCAAAAAGTCATGGTTTCCATCTTTATTTCAAAGTTAGGGAAGTCAGAGATTGTTTTTGTTAATCAAAATGCCAAAATCACTGCTACTTATTACCCCCCAAAAAATCCTTGATGCGGTACTGCCGTCGATAAGGGAGAAGTCAAGGTTGCAAGCGTGCAATGATAATGGAGGAGGGTACATTCCGTATAATGAAAATAAAAACCCACTCTAATAGACAGAGTTTATTTCCACAACAGTTTCGACGCCCACTGGCATCCTCCTCGGGTGGATACACCCGAGGAGGATGCCAGTGGGCGTCGAAACTGTTGTGGAAATAAACTCTGTCTATTAGAGTGGGTTTTTATTTTCATATTTTGACCTTCACGTAGAAAAAAGTGAAGTTTTTTGCATTTATTCCGTATAATCTTGAACTCAATTAGGTAACTGTACAGAAATTTTTTCTACACGTGCCTGTATAACAGCGAATTACAAAATAATTGTTACAGTTATCAAAAATCCAACTTCACCACGAATAGACCATGAAATTCTATACATGACACATATATTGATTGTACAAATAACATTTGATAAAGGTAAAATTATATTGTTCAAATTCAGCGTAAGTATTTTTTGGCCCACCCGGTATATATATATATATATATGTTTGTGTGTGTGTGTGTGTGTGTCGCGCGCGTGTGTGTGTGTGCGCGCGCGTGTGTGTGTGTGTGTGTGTGTGTGTGTAGAGGGTGGGCCAAAATGTAAGGAAAAACGTTTGACGGGCCATAGTTTTGCTTCGAGGTTGCACGTTATACAGAAAGCTATATTCCGAAGGCGACTTATACGATTTAATCACAGACTCACGAATATAGGCGTCAAGAAAAGTCCAAGAAGCCAGACTGAGATGGTGTGGGCAATGATGAGAAGAGAGGAGGATTACGCGGGACGTAGGGTGCTGGAAATGGAGGTGCCGGGACGGAGAAGAAGAGGTAGACCGAAGACGAGGTGGAGGGATTGCGTGGCGGCAGACATCCGGGAGAAAAATTTGGACGAGGACTGGTGCGTGACAGAAGAGAATGGAGGAGACTCATCAAGAACAGCGACCCCATATAGAGATGGGGTTTAAGCTGCAGAAGAAGAAGAAGACTCAAGAATATAGGCTTGGCTACGTATATTATTCTTCACCATGGCTTAAAGCTCACGGTTAGCTACGCCTGAGTGAGTGAACTCAAGTATTCAAGTTGAATACAGTGGTAGGACCTACACCATGGGTTCTTAACCGGTGGGTAATTACCCCCCAAAGGGGTAATTTGGGATATTCAGGAGGGTAATGGAAGCCATACATATTTTATTTAAGAGTGGTGTTTAAAGACAATTGTATGAGTATAAACTACTTCTTTAACTCTTGGTTGATTTACGCGTCATTAGGGGTAACGGGGTGGGCCAATGCTTCAGGTGGGTAATGGAAGTAAGTGAGTTGAGAACCCCTGGCCTACACCATTTACCAGGATGCGGCTGAAGTTGTTCGTCAGTACCAGAAGCGTTATGGCCCGACTCCTCCAATATGTAAAAGTATTTTGAAACTTGCGAAGAGTTCTGGGTTTCTCCCGGGGTGGCGCCCCTTCCCCCAGGTGGTCCCCGAGTGAAAATGATGATAATCGCTCACTGCTTTTCTTCCAAACCATTACAACGTTCGTTGGTGGGTGTGAAGACACAATTTGTACTTGATGTTGTAGCGCGGACATTTTATGTTGTCTTTCTCTTTATATTACAGTATTTATTTCCATTTAATACTTCAACTGAGAAATTAACATTGTTTATCTTTGTAGTAATTTCAGAATTTACCTTAAACTGTTGTTTATAAAACAACTAAGTTTTATACCTTTAAACTACAAATATATATTTACACTTATTATGAAACACAATTAAGTTTTTATACTTTTAATCTTATGTTTCTCACAGGTTAAATTAAATTTCATGTATATTATACAATTAATAAAGTGGATAGGTATTGATCAGAATTTAAAGAGGCCTAAGGAAATGAATAATATGACCTAGCGCGGGACAAGAATATGCCTAGGGCCTGAAGGAAAGTTTCCTTCCAGTAGGCCCTAGGGTAGATTAAATGGGTTTGCTGTAATGACTTCATCTTAAAAGTGGGCCCGAATCCCCACGGGCGGCACGATGGGACTATTAAAATAAAAATGACAAGGGAGGGAAAAATGCGAATTTCTGATGGACTGCTGTACGACTCTTTCTCTATGACAACTTCTTCACTATCTTCCGTTTTTTTCTGTGTGCCCTCTTTCTCCGTCCTGTTCGTAGTTTTCCATCAGTGAATGCATGTAATGAGAATATTTCAAGACTTTCTTCTCATAAACCTGTAACTACACAAAACTTTAAAACGCTTCATTCTATAAATTTTACTAATTTCTAATTCTTTATATTCTTTTAACTTGTTTGGTATATTTTATGGTATTAAATCCTATCATTATATACATGTATATTAAGTGTTCAATGACAATTAAATTGTTTATTAATATTTGATTGAATGAAATAAAGGTGTGACATCACGTGACGGCTATACTTATGCCTGTTGGCTCAACTCAACACGTCTCATTTACAAGACAGAACCTATTCAATTGTTTACATGCCGATCGTCACGTAGCCCTTTTTGTGATTGATTTTAGACCTACATGAAATTTTTATAATCTAACTATTAAACCTAACTTATGTTTTCTTTGATATATTCCAGATTCTATTATTTTATATTTATTAATAAACCCCAATTTTTCAATTCCAACACTTGTGCAGAAGTTCGATAAAACCGGAAGTATCCACAATGAACCCAGGAATGTACGACTTTGAACGAAAAACGAAAATTTCCTGGTTTGTTGAGTAGGTCAATTGATTGGTCAGCGCGGTCACAGAATCTGAATCCGGCAGACTTCCTTTTATGGGGGTACAATCAAAGACCTCATGTATGCAGTGAGTTCGGACTCTTCCAGCCCTCAAGGATGCTATCGTTGCTGCAACATGGAACTTGCCGTTGGAGTTATACCAACGGGTCTGCAAAGACTTGAACGGTGGACACATTAAATTTTTTTTTTTGTGAAAAGCTTTCATGTTATAAATAGTCCAACACTTTTTCTTCTATAAAAATTTTAACTCTATTTCTTACCGATAAAAATAAATGTTATTACAATTCCATCCAATCGTGTTTCCTTGATTTTGGTCCAATATATATATATATATATATATACACACGAGGGTAATTCAATAAGTATATATATATATATATTATATATATATATATATATCTACACACACGAGGGTAATTCAATAAGTATCCGCACTTTTTATTTTCACAATTTTATTTTCACATCTGATAGATTATAAACACGTCACTTCTCAACATAGTATCCCTGTTTCTCAATACACTTAGTCCAGCGATCTACAAGCTTCCTAATGCCATCACAAAATAATGTTTTTGGCTGTGTGCATAGCCAGTCATGCACCGCCTCCTTCAGGTCATCATCGCCTTGGAATCGCTGACCTCTCAAAGCGTCTTTTAGTGGTTCAAACAGGTAAAAATCCGAAGGTGCCAGGTCTAGACTGTAGGCTGGATGGTCGAGAACTTCAAATTTAAGTTCTTGAAGGCATTTTCTAGTCTGTGCAGCGGTATGAGGGCGCGCAATGTCGTGTAACAGAATAACACCTTCCGACAATCTCCCTCTCCGTTTTGTGCGAATTGCTTGCTTTAACTCATTCCGAAGCATGTCAGAATACGATGCACTTGTTACTGTAGTTCCACGCTCTAGATAATGTTCAAGGATAGGGCCTCGTGTATCCCAAAACAATGTTAGCATAACTTTACCTGCTCACGGCTGTGCTTTGAACTTCCTTGCAAGGGGAGATGTTGGATGCTTCCATTGCATGCTCTGTCGTTTGCTCTCTGGTTCATAGTGATGGATCCAGGTTTCATCTCCAGTGATAATGCGCACCAAAAAGTTTTCACCTTCATTATGACACCGCGCCAAAAGACGAGAGCAGACGTCCATACGATTACGCTTGTGCTCTTCTGTCAACTGTTTGGGCATCCATCTTGCACAAACCTTGTGAAAGCCAAGAAGGTCATGAACTATCAAATAGGCTGACCCTTGACTGATGTCTAATGAAGATGCAGTTTATTTTATTGTTAATCTTCTGTCATCGAAAATCATGGCTCTGGCTTCTTCCTGCTTGTCACCACTGATTGATGTTGACGGTCGTCCTGAGTGCTGAGAATCTATCACATATGTCCGACCTTCCTTGAACATTTGAATCCACTCGTACACACTTCGCCGTGGTAACGCATTATTCCCATACTGAGCACATAAACGGGTGTGAATTTCGGCTCCTTTCACACCTTCTGCCCACAAAAAACGAACCACGGATCTCTGTTTTTCCGGAGTACAAATTGAAAGCGGCGCAGACATGCTCACTGCTCGTACGATATGTGACAGCAACGAGTAGCCTAAATAAGCTATACTGTTGCTAGCCTACATAAGCCTATACTGTTGCTAGCCTAAATAAACCTATAGATTTCAGTTTGGCTCGTTATTACGAGTATATATTATATATATATTATCACTAAAATAAAAAGTGCGGATACTTATTGAAGTACCCTCGTGTGTGTGTGTGTGTGTGTGTGTATATATATATATATATATATATATATATATATATATATATATATAGGGTTATGTGAGGTAACGCAAAGGTCATATGGCGGAAGGAGAACCATATCTATGCGTGGGATCCGAAGCACGGGTCATACTATACCATCTGAACAGACCCAACGTTGCTTAATATATATATCGTACGTAGCAGAGAATTTGGTGTACGTGTTTTTTCCTGCTTTAACTTTCAATAACAATTAGGGATAACAGAGAAAGCAAACCAATAAAACCTTAACGAAGAAAAGGCGGAAAATTTCCCCCACTCTTCTTTATTGCCACAAACACCAAAATGAAAACACTTCCGGGAAGTATTCTTTCGCCTCAAATTCTCCACTAATGAATGATTTTTCTTTAACCATTATTACTACACCGTTAATGAAATGCATTTTTCATTTCATGGCAGTTAAAATACGGGGGGCTGTACAAAAGTAATGCCTTTTATTGTATTTACAAACTGAAAAATAAGAGCATTACTTTCGCACCAACCCTCGTAATATAATTTAGACATTAAAACTAATTTCCTTAGAACGAAAAATCCTCCAGCGCCCGGGCTCAGTCGGCAAAATCATTTCATTATAAGTGAAGGCACTGAAGTCTGGTGTTTGACTCCGGATGGTGGTGGCTAATAATAATCCAGGAGTTAACGCAATGGTTGCATTAGTCTGGCCCGACCGTTGTGGTAGAGTCTGTCTTTCCTTTCTGACTGTTATTATTAATGGAGATGGCATAACGGTATTAGTATAGAAATGAAATATGAATAAATCAACGTGTCCATACAGTATATAGGTATATAAATAAGACAGTTGCAAAATAAAATTAAATGTTAATGAGGTATGGTATAGGTACAGAAATTTAATTACATACCTATTTCTATACTTGGGTCTTACTATACCAGTGTTTCTCAAACGGTGGGTCGCGACCCCCCCCCCCACCGGGTCGTAGTTTGTTTACCCCTGTAGTAGTGATTTGTGCGCAAAAAACAAAAAAGAACCCGCTTCGCGAATTTGTTTACTCCTGTAGGATGATAAGGGTCCCGCCGACCGAAGACCCTGACACAGGGTTGTGGAAAATGCGACTGAGAAACATTGTACTATACAGTATACCTCGAGAGTCTCTTCATCTTACGTTGCTAAACAAGTGATGATGTGAGAATACTTATCGATGTTTGTTTACTTTACGATTTATAGAATCGAATCGATACTTGTTTCCAAACATATTTAACCGTTTAAGACCGGAATTTTTGTAGGGTTAAGTTATGAATGTTAAGTTATGAATGTGTGTATTTGAAACGCTACCAATTTGTACCAGTCGTCCTTAAAGGGTTAATTGTTATCTAAAACGAGCATGAAATAAAGACTGGCTGTATTCAAATCCAATCATGTTTTGGTATCCCTCTGAACGACAATGTTTTGCTATTTTTTTTCAGTGTCGCAGGTTTGAAGATTTATTGTATAAGGTGCCCTCGTTAAATAACCAAGGGTGGGTTGGTTTCCCTATCATTATTGAAAAGCTTTAAAAGTGGGGTTCAGAGAAACGAAAATTAATATCTGCGGGTATAAACTAAAAATTGTTATGTAAAAAATTCTATTGCAAACGTATTCTCATTTTTTCCATAAGCCTACTGAGATAGCCCTAAACCTATTGGGCATACGCCAAAATCGTTGGAGCTCTAGAATTTAAAAACCATTGAAAAATATGTAGGCTAACTCGCTAAGAATAATAGTGCTTATTTGTAGTAGGTTTACAGAAATGACATTACGAAACCTTTAATTACTGAAGGTCAAGAAAAGAATAAAAAGAAATACTTTTTAAGATTTAAATGTGGAACTGTTTTTCTGGTACTTGTGGGTTATCTGTCGCCACTTTTTAATATTTTTTTTATTTATTTATTTTTAATATTAAGAGAAGAGGATTCTTTATACTGTACGGCATTGACGATTGGTTAGGTTAAGTCGTGCTAGTTTGGTTAAATAAAAAACTTTTTAATATTTTTTTTATTTAGTTATTTTTATATATTAAGAGAAGAGGATTCTTTATACTGTACGGCATTGACGATTGATTAGGTTAAGTCGTGCTAGTTTGGTTAAATAAAAAACTTTTTAATATTTTTTTTATTTAGTTATTTTTATATATTAAGAGAAGAGGATTCTTTATACTGTACGGCATTGACGATTGGTTAGGTTAAGTCGTGCTAGTTTGGTTAAAAAAACGGTATTTAACCAAACTAGCACGACTTAACCTAACCAATCGTCAATGCCGTACAGTATAAAGAATCCTCTTCTCTTAATATATAAAAATAAATAAATAAAAAAATATTAAAAGTGGCGACAGATAACCCACAAGTACCGTTTTTCTTTTACTGCTTATTAATGTAACATAAAAATATTCATTTACTAACATTTTGCTTAAGTTGTAATTAAACTATTTACTAACCAAATTTGTTCGATTAAAAGACGACATATTTGATATGGCTTACTTATGAAAAATATTACAAACAAATAATTTTAGTTCGAGCAAGCCATGTTAGGCCCCATGTGGTTTCTGACTGCAGTGCATTTTAGAAGGACGTCATGGATAGAAATGACGTCATAATTTTTAGATTACACTGGGTAACAAAATTTGAAAACATTTCTGTTTATTGTGATTTTTCTGTCGTTTCTTAATGATTTCGGGGCGCTGATTCCAAAAATTATATTGGTTTTGCTCTATCATTAACCGTTTCAAAAATATAGGTTATCACACTTTTCATATGGCAAAATATATAAAGGCTAACATAATATTTTCTGAAAATAAAAACATTATTGGAAATTAATGTGTTATTGAGCCAAAATGTTTGACAAACCCAAAATGGTGCAAAAGATATAATATATATCATGAGGAGAACCGATAAGAGAGTAACAAGCCTCGTTATGCGGTGTGCGTTCCTTAAAAATGCACTGAAGAACGCGACTTCCGCGTATGAATATTCTTATCCTTCTGATCAGCGACCATACGTAGTCTCCCATCATGGAAGCATCCCAATGGCCCTGGTACCTTTTCTCCATCGTTTGAATATCTTAATGGAATCTTTCGCCTTGTTCTTCACTCACATCGCCCAGGTTATCACGAAAAAAGTCTAGATGTGAATGCAGATAGTGTAATTTTAAAGATATACGGCACCCCATTTTGCCATAGCACTTAATCAAGTTTGACACTAACTCCTTATAGTTTGGTGCTTTATGGTTGCCTAAACACCCACGAATCACATCACGGAAAGCACACCAAGCTCTTTTTCGATCGGAGTCATCTTGGCTTCAAGGTTCTTTGAATTCAACAGCGCCTTGACTTGTGGTCCTACAAAGATGCCAGCCACTTTGGGCTCAGAGAGTTTAGGGAACATGACCCGAATCTGTTGGAAAAGTTCCCCTCCAAAATCTAACGCAGTTACAAACTGCTTAATTAGACCCAACTTAATATGGAGAGGTGGTAGCAGAACTATGTCAGACTTCACAAGAGGTTCCCTGAGTACATTGTACTTTCTGGTTGCAGTCCTTCACGTGGAGGCCACTGAATGTTTTATAGTGCTCAGTTGAAGCCCTGCTATCCCACAGGCAAAGAAACATGAATACTTAGTAAACCATCCTTGTAACCTAACAGGAAACCAATCATTTGAAATCACCACACACGTCCCAGTTATATTGTTCATACCTGATTTGAGTGAGCAGTTGTTTGACATTTTCATAGTCCTCTTTCATTTGAACAGAATGTGCAACTGGTATAGATGGATATTGTTCCCATTGTGGAGTAGAACAGCTTTTAAACTCCTAGTTGAACTGTCAATAAACGGGCGCCACTCTGAGGGTATAGTGTTAACCCAATAGCTGTGAATATTAACCTCGCTGCAGTAACAGAGAAAGCCATTGACATCGTAGAACCTTGCAAACTCTTTATGCCGCTTTCGGTATACAGTGCTCTTGCAGTCTTCTCCAAGCAAATTCCACTCTTTGAGTCTGGAGATCAGAAGCTCAGACCCTGATTTCGTCAGACCCAAATCTCTAATTAAGTCGTCCAATTCCCTCTGATTTGGAAAGTGAGGGTTTGTACTGAAAGTTACTGTATATTCTTCATCATGACTGGCCTCACCAGCCGACATCTCAGATGAGCTAGCTGCATCCTCATTTTCAACCTGCAAAGCAAAGAAACAAAATATAGGCATAGCTATATATGTAGAAGAGCATCAGCACTAAGAAAAATCGACACAAAATGACCCACAGTCTGTAACTACAGAAGATAAAGTAATGGATAGATACCTGTTCTGGTGAACGTGGTATTGGAAGACCTTCGCCATGTGGTACAGGAGCTATGGACGACGCTATGCTTGGATACTGAAGAGTCTGCCTTCCTTTAACTTTTCTGTACTTAGAAACATCTACCATGCAGTAGTAGCAATCGTCGTGGTGGCTCTTTGGTTCTCTCCATATTCTGGGTACCGCAAAGGGCATTGCCTTGCGTACTCACCGCAGCCACCCTTCAAGTGTGGAGCGGCAGCTTCCACAGATCACATGGGGTGCCCAGGGCTTATCTTGGTCACCCGTAGGCATACCAAAATAGAGCCGATACGCGATCCAGAACTTGGTGCCTTTCACAATCTTGTGCGATACTTGTTTGGGGCCTATGTAATACCCACAAACGTAGCAGAATATATCCGGCGAGTGTTTACAAGCTCTAGTTGCCATTCTCTTTACCAAACTGTACTACATTAATCATAACCTGCAGATATAGAGAGAAGAGTTATTAAATCTGCAACAGATTACAGATTCCAGAAAAAAGATGTATTCACAACACTGAAATAATGTTCGCAATAAAAAAGGATCGATAACACTCAAATCGTCAGCAAAGAGACAGAAACACAGTACCTCAGTGCTGGTAACCATCAGACAAAGAACCTGCTTTCTTTGTGTGCTCACACTTACTGACTTCTCAGACTCTGCGCTTCTTTTATAGCACAGTGGAAGTTTCGGGTAATTTCTAGAGCAAGAAACTGTCAACGAACATCCGGATTGTTCTCAACAATTCTTGATTATTCTGATATTGCTGCGCCATAATAACATTATAATGGTAAAACATGAAAAATGGATTATCTCTGAAACCATTGATGATACACACAAACCAAGGCCAGATTTGGACTCAGCGCCACAAATGCATATAAAAACATAAAAAATTCTATATAAACAGAATCAGTGTTACACAGTGTTATATATATATATATATATATATATATATATATATACATTCAACTGCAAAGAACACGCAGTATAAATAACGTAAAGAACGACGCTTGTATAGGAGATATTCCGCGCAAGACGAGAGAGAGAAAACGGAACAAATGAAAAAATGAGGTAACCACCCGTTTTCTCTCTCTCGTCTTGCGCGGAATATCGCCTATACAAGCGTCGTTCTTTACGATATATATATATATATTATATATATATATATATATATATATATACACCCCTCAATTACAGGCTAAATGTACAAATTTGCAGTATAGGCCTGAAAAACCTAGACCTGAAAAACGTTTGTTTACATCCATAGAGCCACGCATTCGAAGGGTTACAGAACAATGTCGATCTGCACAATATCGACACACTGTTACTGTGACACACATAATGCCAACACCAAAATTCCTGAATTCACATAGTGTTGAAAATCTCGACCTTATGCGTGTCAGTGAAATTCATGTTAAGGTAGTTTAAATTAGGTCAGGTTAGTTTTAGTTTGGTTGGGTTGGGTTACATTATGCCCAGTTAGGTTAGGTTAGTAAGTGATTTTCATTGAAAATATGAAATGTATGTATGGGTTAGTCACTTTCAGTTAACAATATTGAACAAACTTTTCATTTTCACTTGAAATCCATATGCTCGCATAATGTCGATCTGGAATAAGGCCGACTTGCATGTAGTCGAACGTCGACATTATGAAATTCGATTTTGTTCATGTAATCCCATCCGACTATATATATATCCTAAAAAAGGTACAGCATGGAAAGACGCAACCTGATGCACCTCGAGATGGTTCGTGGCATCATCGTTTTGTCAAAATTCATACCTATTAAACGACAAGATGCATGACCACTGACTTTAACAGTCAGTTTAAACGTCAACTTAGTATCCTTGCATCGAAGTATCGACAGATGGTAATGTAGTTCTTGATCTGAAAAAAAATATGCCATTATTTAAGAAGAGCCTAAGCTTCACAGAAGATTAGATTAAAATATGGTTAGATCTGAGTTAAGGCAAGTTAGATTTGGCTTGGCTCATTTAAATTGGATTAGGACAGTTAGGACTAAGTTAGATTGCTTAGGCGTACCGTAGTCGTTAGGCATTGGTAGGTTAAGTTAGCCGAGATGGATTTTGGTGAGAAACTTCAGCTTCAGAAGCAAACTTTATTTGACCATAATTATGACCTTTGATGTTGCAGCAAATTACCTGTAAATGGCTGATATCATATCAAAATAAATTAAAGTACGGTATAGGTACAGGTATAGAAATAAATCAAGGACAATGTATAGGTATAGGTATAGAAATAAAACATTTGCAAGATATAGGTATTCCTTGGTTTTGCTTCCGCCCGAATTGTTCATTCTGACGAAGGTCAAGCTTGTCATTCTACCTTAGACCTATAGTTTAACGTGGAATCCGAACCACGCCCCACCAATAGCCCAGCGTCTTAACCACTAGGTTACCCATGTACCCATTTAACCACCAACCAATTTCTTTTTATTGTGTGGAAGGATGAACAACTTGGATTTGCTGCGCGCCGCCTGCTGTCAGTGGGTCTCGATCCGGGAGCCGAAGGATTCGTAGTCAGCGACGCGAACCACTACATTACAGAGGCTTATATAGGTATAGAAATAAAAATTGTAAGTAGTATACTGTAGGTATGGGTATAGAAAGTCATTTCGGTAGCCATCCCTGATTATAACTAAAGCTTCCCTCACGCCACTTTTTCAAGAATGCATTATATACAGTATATTCTAGGTCCATAGTTTTACTGCAAGAACAGTAATACACTTCTAGAGTGCGTATCGAACAGCATCAATCAAGAAACCGCAAAAGGTCACCCTTACGAAGGCGACTTTCGCCCTCTGTTCATTTAAAGCACAGTAACTCAATTTGTCGCGGTTAGTAAGATCCATGCAGATCTTCGTTACATTCGAATTAACGACCAAAAAGGTAATTTGGCAGGTACAGAGGATGACCAAAGCCCACATTACTTTTGTAACCACCTGAACAGATGTCAGCATAATAAAACATTTCCACGATACTGTAAGTGAGCTCCAAAGTCTTCATACCAATAAAACAACCACTAAGTAAGAATCCTTCTCAGGACTACAAGGTTCCAGAAACCGAAGCGTTACACGAAACTTCGGTGAAGAATCAGAAATATTCATTCATCGTTCGTTTCTACTGTCAACGTCCTCCTCAACTGATCTTTTTCCGCGTCTTATCTACCCTGTGCGCAGTCCAGCATGCTTTCAAAGACACATTTCTCTCCCTATTCCTCCCTATACATGCATGCATCTTACACACTGCACAATATTTTCAAATTAAAAAAATATTAGCATTGTTTTTAAGAGCATTGGTGTCCCCACTTCTGGCTCCGCCGCTACTTTTCATTAATTTCTGCAACATTCGTGGCCCTTCCTCAAATTTCGAATCTGTCGAACACTAGTTCTCCCCTAAACTTTACCTTCTCTTCTTCACTGAAACTCAGGTGTCTGAGACGACTGACAGCAACCCCTTTTCTGTACCCTCTTACTTTCTCAATTCCATTTCAAAGGTGGATGTTGCGTATATATACGCAATCACCTAACTTTTTCTCGTATTCCCGAACCTGAATCTTCCGAATTCTATACCCTCTGGCTACGGCTTACATGCCAATCTCAAACTAACTATACCTACGCTGTCTACCTTTTTCCTAATTCTACTGACTGACCAAAACTCTTTCACGACTTCACTTCTAAAGTGGAATACATTTTATCCCACTTTCCTTTCGCTGAAATCTTCATTTTAGATTTCAATGTTCACCACCACCTTTGGCTTTCCCCTCATTCTACTGACAGCCCTGGTGAACTAGCTTAAAACATTCTGGATTTATTTCTCACCACTCATCCTTCTTCTTACTCTGTCAAACTTTTTTCTCATTTGGGCTACTCCGACCACAATCTTACATTTATTCATGTCCTATCGCACCAATTCGGACTTTGGATCCTCCCAAAACGACGTGCCTTTGGCACTTCTGCGCCGCCGCTTGAAAAGCCTTAGGCACTACTTCTCTGATTTCCCATGGAAGGATTATTGCTTCCGTGGCTGGGGCTCCTCCGAGTGCGCTCAGCGCACCAAGGAGGTGATTCTCTTGGGCATGGAGGTGTACATTCCCTATTCTTTTCCTTCAACTTATGCAGAAAAACCTTGGTTTAACTTTGCTGGTTCTAATGTTCTAATGTACCTTTGGGAAGGTACCGTCGCTATCTCTGACTCTAATTCAGCTTATATTTCTGTCAGGAATAGTGCAAAATTTGTTCTTCGACTACTAAAAATTCCTTCATCCGACAAAAATGCGAAAACCTAATTTTAATTCTTCGGGCTCTTTCTGGCACATGCAAAATCTCTCCAACAACTTCTTTCTCTCCTCTTTTCCATTCTGACGGCTCATTTGCCGTCTCTTCTGATAAAGCTGAGCTCTTTGCTCCCAACTCAACCCTGGACGATTCCTGTGCTGTTCCTTCATCTCCTCCCCCATCTGACTTAATTATTCTAAAATTAGAATCTCTTCCAAAGATGTTTTCCTACCCTCTCTAGACTCAACTCTGGGAAGGCGTATGGTCCTGATGGGGTCCCTTCTGTTGTTCTCAAGAACTGTGCTTCTGAGCTTACACCCTGCCTGGCAAACTCTTTCGTCTTTGTCTTTCATTTGGTACTTTTCTTTCCTGCTGGAAGTTCGCTTCCATTCAGCCTGTCCCAAAGAAAAGTGACTACTCTCAACCCTCCAACTATCGTCCAATTGCCTTGATTTCTTGCTTTATGAAAGTTTTTTAATCTATCCTTAATAGGAAGATTTTTAAACACCTCCATTCTCACAATCTTATTTTAGATCGTCAGTGTGAGTTCCGCAGGGGACGGTCTACTGGCGATCTCTCTGGCTCTTGATCATCCTTGTTTCGAGTCATCCTCTTATTGCGCTAGATATATCTGGCACGAAACTGCCCTCCTTTGGTTTCTATCCTTCTATCGATGCCATCATCTCTGATTTCCTTTCTGGCCGATCTATAGCTTCTTCTAAAGCTATTAATAGTGGTTTTCTCAGGGCTCTGCCCTGTCACTCACTCTTTTCCTTTTAGTTGTCAATGACCTTATTAGTCGGACTTTCTGTCCTATCCACTTATGTTGATAATTCCGCTCTTCGCTTCACCCGTTCACAAAGCGAACCCACTCAACAGTCACTCCATGCTTCGTGTGAGACGGCCATGGCATACCTGACCTCTGATCTCTCCACTACCTCTGATTAAGACAGAGAAAACCTTGTGGTTGTCAATACCTCAAAAACCCAGTTCCTTCATCTGTCTACTAGTTATAATCTTCAACACGACTATTCCCTTATCTTCAGCAATTCACAACTCAATCCTTCTTCTTCTCTTAACATTCTTGGTGTTTCCTTTTCTCGTAATCTTTCCTGGAAAGATCACATATACTCTCTTTCTAAACAGCCTCTAAGAGTCTAAGAAGTTAGGTGTACTCTACCGGCTCCGCAGTTTCTTCACCCCCATTCAGTTGCCTCTGTACAAGGGTGTTGTCCGTCCATGTGTGGAATAAGCTTCTCATGTGTCGGGTGGCTCAACCCACATAGCTCTACTTGACCGGGTGGAAACAAACACTTTTCGTCTCATCACTTCTTACTGACTGTTTTCAATCCCTCTCTCTTCGCCACAGTTTTGCCTTTCTCTTTACTATCCCTGTTATAATGGACACTGCTCTTCCGAACTCTCTAACTGCATGCTTCCTCCTTTAAGGAACGTACGCAGTACTAGACTTTCGACGCATTCTCATTTCTTTTCTGTCCAACTTTCTAACGCAAGGGTTAATCGGTATTTTCAGTCTTTCATCTACTCAACCGGTCAACTCTGCAACAATCTTCCTCAATCCATTTTCCGCTCTGTTTTTGACCTCCAATCTTTCAAACGGAGAGTGTCCAGGCACCTCAAAAAATCTGAACCTTGACTCTGGCTCTCTCCTTCTCTTTCTATTTGAAGGGGAGGAAGAGGCATTTTTGCGGGCGGTGCCCTCGGCCCCCTCCTTTCTCCATAATTTTTTTTTGTCAGTAAGCAGTAAAATATAGCATATTTAAGCATTTTCTACACCAAAAAAAAGTTCTGACTTCTTATATCACTTGTTTTTATTGAGTTCAGATGAGTTTGTTGGGAATGTGCCTGGCTAAAAATAGGAATTTGAAATCAGGATGCAGGAATTCCACGTTTTATTATTCAGAAGTTGATAAAATTTATTTTACATGAGGAATTTGCATTTCAACATTCTGGGAATTTCCTTCTTGTGAAATAACCAGGGATTAAAAGAAATTTCAAGATTTGGGGTTTCCCATTTCATCATATCCAACTTCACGCTTTTGCCAGATGCAAGTATCATTGTGAAGTGAATCATTTACATGAATTACCAACTACATTTTGAATTTTTTTTTTAGCTGCATTATTCTGTACTATTCTCAAACAAATAAATTGCACAGAGTTGCCTGATTCAAGAATACGCCCCTGTTCGTTTTATGAAAATTAAACTTTTTGAAAATTGTCAAAAATTACCCAAAGTTTCCGAAAATTCCCAAAATTCCAACGGAAATTTACCGCTTTCAAAATACCCAAGAATTTTACAACTTTAATCTAGAATGTGATTTCGGTTGCACGTGATGAAATGATCGCATCAAATTTGATATTCAAACGAAAGATCGGGAAAAATATTTATTGACTTCTTCCTCAGTTATTATTCAGTATTATTTCTCATCTTATTCTTATTAATTCCCTCATTATTTATTTTTATTATTATTATTATTATTATTATTTATTTTCTGTTATTTATTGATTATATTTACTATTATTTATTCCTCTCCCTTTCTTTCTTCACTGCTATTATTATTATTATTATTATTATTATTATTATTTGTTTCTCTTCCTTCGATGACGGGAGAACTCGTATACACACAGTATATATGACCATACTTATTTACTTACCAATCCTCCTTATAACCGATATATATATATATATATATATATATATATATATATATATATATATACATTTAATTTATTTATTATATTCCTTATATTTTATTACAATTATTGTTATTATTTATTACACACGTTCAAGTAGACAGGTCAAACAATTAGATAGGTGCAGGTCGACAGGGTAAGGGAGAAAATAACCACATTCTTCTTATTATTATTCCATTTATTTCCTTTATCTCTTTCTCTGAAATGACACTAAAGCACTAGCATATTATAAAGAAAGGTCTCTCTTGTTTTACAATACTGTAATATACTCATTTCTCTGCATTATATAAAAAGTATTTCTCAACCGTTTAAATAACATATATATATATTAGTGATGTAGCGGATGTCATTTTTTTCACATCCGCGGATGCGGATGCGGATGAGGATGTTTGATTTCAACATCCGCGGATGCGGATGCGGATGTCTACATTTTCGTTATTTTTTAGGATATATTCGAGATTTGTTGTGTTTAACGTATATAATAAGTTATTATATAGAGAGAGCTGTAGCTATAATGTAGTATAATTGATTAATTGTACAATAATTGCTGTACTTTTCTCTGAACATATAAAATAATATCAAGCATCTAACTAATATAGAAATCAATTAGTGAATTCGTCTGCAAATAAATTCGTTATATTTTGTTGAGTTTCAGCCACAATTAGAAACCATAATTGTGTTACCAGGATGCGGGACGTGAACCCAACTCAAATGCACCCCACCGACCTCTTTCCCCAACCTCCACCCTTATAGAAAGAAATCTTTAATTAGCTTGATAACTATTTATATTAAGTTTAAAGTTTTATTAGCCATATTTATAAATGAGTAATTAAAATAAAGTAAACTAAGATGTTCATCGTTTAATGTTCAAACTTAATTATAGGAAGGTTATGCTTAAGGAACATTAATTTTTCTGCCTTTTCTGCTGCCAGTCTGTTTCTCTTTTCATCATATATTAATCCAGCACTGCTAAATAATCTCTCGCTTGGTACGTTTGTTGGAGGACAGGCTAAATGTTTCCTTGCAAGTTTACTCAAGTATGGATAGATATTCTGCGTATTTTTCCACCAACTAATAGGATTGTCACATGCAGCCAGGCGTTTTTCTTGGTGATAGCTCTCGATCATTTTTACTACATCTTTTGACATCGCGTAGGTCTCGTCATTGCTGCTTGACTCAAGAAACTGAGAGACAGATTCTGTGATAGATTTGCTTGTTGAAGGTGTTGGTTCTGTCACTGAAATTTTTATTCTTTTGGTGGGTGGCGAAGCGACAGATTCAAGAGATTGAAGCTCTTCAACTGCTTTGCCAAGTGATGATTTAACTCGTTCTAATGTACTAGGTGAAAATAACTTAGCTTTGTAACGTGGATCTAAGTAGGTTGCAAGAGAGTAACTTCATACAAGAACAGCCTCTCGTCTTGTCGCTTGCATCACTTTTGCGCACAATGAACTAGTTCTATTAATATAGTAGAATTTGATAATTTCCGATTATTAATGACGTTTTATCTCAACGGTCCACATCCGCACGACATCCGCAGTCCAAAGTGCGGATGCGGATGCGGATGCGAGAAAATGTGCGGATGTCCCGCGGATGCGGATGCGGATGTGACCTACATCACTAATATATATATATACATTTTAACTGCAAACACGCAGTATAATTAATGTAAAGAACGACGCTTGTATAGGAGATATTCCGCGCAAGATGAGAGAAAGAGAACGAAACAAATGAAAAAATGAGGTAACCACCCGGGAATCGAACCCGGGATCTTCCGATTGCCGGTCAGATATGATAACCACTACACCATGGGCCTCACTCCTTCAAATGCCGTAATTCTTCTACATACGCGCAGAAACCAATGCCCCAAGGGGGCACCTCCCGCATGCCGTAACATTATATATATGTAGTGGTTATCATATCTGACCGGCAATCGGAAGATCCCGGGTTCGATTCCCGGGTGGTTACCTCATTTTTTCATTTGTTTCGTTCTCTTTCTCTCATCTTGCGCGGAATATCTCCTATACAAGCGTCGTTCTTTACATTAATTATACTGCGTGTTTGCAGTTAAATGTATATAATGTTACGGCATGCGGGAGGTGCCCCCTTGGGGCATTGGTTTCTGCGCGTATGTAGAAGAATTACGGCATTTGAAGGAGTGAGGCCCATGGTGTAGTGGTTATCATATCTGACCGGCAATCGGAAGATCCCGGGTTCGATTCCCGGGTGGTTACCTCATTTTTTCATTTGTTTCGTTCTCTTTCTCTCATCTTGCACGGAATATCTCCTATACAAGCGTCGTTCTTTACATATATATATATATATATATATATATATATCAGTGGCGTGCACTCAGGGTAAGCTAAGTAAGCGCCGCCTACCCTAATAAAAATTTTATTAACGACATTAAAGACAGTACCGTATTTTTCAGAATAGTCTACAGTACATACCCACTAGCCAGTTATGAAGTTTATCATTAGTTACTATAATTACTATAATTATATAATATGTACATATAATGTATGTGCCAGCGAGCAATACCGCTTACCCTGTAGACGTACCGACTGCACGCCACTGATATATATATATATATATATATATATATATATATATATAATCAGAGCTGGGCACTTGCGGTTTTTTTTGCGGTACTGCGGTACTACCGTGTTGGTCGGTACCGCGGAAAGTACCGCGGGAAATTTGAATGCGGTAGCGGTACTGCTGTACTTTCAGCGATCCTTTGCGGTACTGCGTTATGCGGTACCGGTTTGGTAGTGCGGTAGTAGTACCGCAGTACCGCAGTACCGCAAAAAAACGCGCAAAAAAACGCAAGTGCCCAGCTCTGATATATATATGTGTGTGTGTGTGTGTGTGTGTGTGTGTGTGTATTATCCATATAGACATATTAGCGGTTTAAGGGTGGTAGAAAAATACACAGACAGGAGATGGAGTTATATTCCGTTACGTTTCGGCACAAACCTGTGTGAGCATGGCTTTGTGCCGAAACGTAACGGAATATAACTCCATCTCTTATCTGTGTATTTTTCTACCACCCTTAAACCCCTCATATACAGGGTTGCCAGATGCAAACCTAAGTGATAAGCCAAACTATGCACGAAAAAAAAGCCAAAAAAAAGCCAAATAATTTTAAGTATAGATCACATACTCACATTACATGAAAAGCTCCAGATCCTCTTCAGCAGTGTCCTCCACATTAGAACAAGTAGCCTCGACACCATATACTTTTTTTGATTTGAGAGGTTACTCATTCGTGGAGCAATATTGCAATGACAAAGTTTGCAATAAGCTGAATCTGAGCCATCAACAGACTTTTTCACCAAACAAACGTTTCTTCCCACTTACTATGTATTTACGGCTGCTGTCGTACGATAGCTTCCACTTCTGTGATGACATGGTTGTAGAACAAAAACAAAATTTACATAAACTAGAACTTTAACTAAACTGGCTCACTCGAATGATAGCCAAGTTTTACCGTCTACACACGCACGACGCACAGTACGATCCGCACCGATGCTAAGTGTTGACTGCTTTCCCGCCCGCGCCCCGCGTCCCGGCATCCGTTCCGTTTGAACAAGTATCAAACGTGTATGAATCTCGAATGTAACGCCACGGACAAGACTAGATTCACTATACACGTTTGGTACAAGGGAAAAAACACGTGCTAAAAGAGGCTAAACAGTATAATGATATTATAAAGGCAAAAATAAAAAAAGATCCTGGAAAAAGCCCAAAAATCAAACTGATACTATAAAACCAAGCAAGTTGAAAAAAGCCAATAAAAGCCAAAAAGCCAAATGATATTATAAAGCCAAGCAAGTTGAAAAAAAGCCAAATTTATGGAATTTGGCTTTAAAAAAGCCAATCTGGCAACCCTGCTCATATATATGTGTGTGTGTGTGTGTGTGTGTACACACACACACACACATATATATAATATATAATATATATATATATATATAGATATATATATAAATAAATTTTAGGGTGATTCAAAAAAATCAGTTTTTTTTTTTAATTGTTCAACCTGTATTTTTGTTCCCTATGACAAAAAAGTAGTGTATGCCAAATTTGGTGAATTTTAAATAAAATTTACTATGTGCTACCAGGCGTCAAATTTTCCCTCTTTTTCAATTTGTTTGATTTTAGAACGTATGATTTTATGTTTAATTGTTTATATTTCAGAATTTTTAATTAATGGTTTATATACTAGCTTGCTTTTAATTGTTGCTTGGAACTCGTAATTTGATACCAATTAATCGATTATGGAAGCTAGGCCTAACTCACCATCACCCAGTTGTTCATTTGGGAGAAGTTCTACAAGAAAAGAAACTGAAGTATGGCTAATTGGGCAGCCCTCTGCAGTACTAAAAACATCCGTATTACCATCAGAGAAGGAAATGATGGCCCTCTTCATGCACACAGAAATATTAAAAAGAAGACATTAGAGAATCATGCTGCTCTACTGCAGATGATGTGCTAGCAGTTTGGAAAAAAGCAGGAATACCAGCAAAACAAAGAATACATGTAGTAGATAAAATTCAAGGAATACTGAAGGAATGACAGCTGCTTAAGAAAAACAAAGCAAACAAATGAAAAGATCACAAAATTTAAATAATAAAGAAGAAAAATGGAAAGATAAACTGGAAAACTTATTTGACATTGCTCATGAGAATGCTATGCAGTTTATAAAAATAGAAGATGATAAGAAATTCTTGAAAATGCAACGTGAGAAAAGGACGTCATGGAAAATGGGTACCATGATAAGGCTGTTGCTAAAAAAGAGCAAAGAGCAGCAGAAGAAAAGCAACAACGTTATGAAAAGAGGAAAGCAGAAGAAGAGATTAAAGAAAGAAGAGTGAAGAGGCTGTCATACTCACCAGTACATCATCAGAATCAGAATCAGAGGAGAGTAAAAGTGATGAATCTGGTTTCTGTGTGCACAACCTCCAACATGGAAAAGTAAGGTTGGCAAACGTAGAAAATTGTTTGATGATAAATTATTAGGAAGTCTTGATGTTGCAAAATTGAGTGACAGAAATGCGTTCTTTTTAATACAAACAATCAGACATCGCTTGAATGGGACATCTGCGAACAAATAAAATGCATGTGTTTCAATACAACGGCAGCCAATACTGGTCCTAGAAAATGGTGCAGCTATTCTTCTAGAACAAAAATTTGACAACGATTTATTGTGGCTGGCATGTCGACACCATATATTTGAAATTATGCTGGAAGCTGTTGTTTCAAAGTCTTTATCACCATCTTCTGGCCCAGATATAGTCCTTTTTAAGAAGTTCAGAGAAAAATGGTCAAGCATTAATAAGGAGGACTACGAGACAGCATTATCAGATCAGATATCTATGAAAATATTCATGACATCAAAGATGACATAATTATATTTGCAACAAATCAACTGGATACATTCCAACCAAGAGACGATTACCTAGAACTATGCAGTTAACAATTATTTTTTTGGGAGGTGAACCAAAAGGTGGAATCAAATTTAAACATCCAGCGGGACTTCATCGGGCTAGGTGGATGGCCAAAATTACATATTCATAAAAAATTTATGTTCAAATCTCAGTTCAAAATTTCAGTAAAAGACAAAAAGGACTAAAAGACATCTGTCTATTTGCTACTCGGTTATATGTAAAGGCATGGTTTACAGCTCCTGTGCCATCTTGCGCTCCTCGTCTTGCTCTGGAATTATTACAGAATCTTGTAGTATACAAACAAATAAATGACACAATTGCATTTGTTGCTATTAAAAAACTGTTAGGTCACCTCTGGTACCTATCAGAAGAACTGTAGCCTTGGCCTTTATGATAATGAAGTGCCTACTGAAACGAAAAACAAAATTGTAAAGGACTTGCAAAATACAACAGAAAACTCTTCCTGGAAAACGGACTTTTCTAGATCCTGCACTTATTCCAACGAAGAAATTAGAAGATTTTGTCATCAAATACTCAAAGATTTTTACAATAACAGAATTTAGTTCAAAATTTTTACTCAAAGATGCTAAAGAATGGCATAATGATGAAGAGTATAACTCCGCTAAGAAATCTATCAAACAGTGGAAAGTCGTGAATGATATAGCGGAAAGAGAAGTAAAATTAAATGGATGAATATAATAAAATACTAACACATGACGAAGATCAAAAACAATTTTTGCAACAAGTAGTGAAAAAACTACAGGGCTGTTTACCCTGATAGAAAGAAGAGAAACATTGATGAAGTAAGGACAGCTAATGTCTCAAATATCATGCTAGTTTAATTATGCATGGTGGTTATGGTAGGACCTACGGGGAGCTTTCCACATTAAAAAAAAGCAATGCGCCTTGTACTGTACCCCCTGGGTGGTGTGGGAAAAATTTGACAATTTGAGTCGTTCTGTCAATTTTTAATTGCTGGTAGCAACCCCTAAAATTAAAAATTTGCTAAAATATTTAGGATAGTTGTTTTTATGTGAAATGAACCATTTAAAGGGTTGAACACATTAAAATATAAAAAAAAAAATTTTACCCCCATATTTGAATCACCTTAAATTATATATATATTACGACTTTTGGAGTCTCACCCCTTTCCGCTTCCCCTCTCTTTTTACTATTTTCCCTTGTTTTTCCGTTCGACCACTTTTTATGTCTCAAGCAAGTTTCCTCTCAGGGGCACCGACCATCACACGTTTCCCGAACTCCTCAACTGGTCATGAACGATTACTATATTAGTGGAACAATTAATGGTCCCAAATTCTAAGGCCATAGCGATGTTGCTAAATCCATGTCTTGCGTTGAATTTAAATATGAAATTAATGATTATATTCGTCGTTTAAAATGCCTTTCGTCGTTGAAATATGCCCGCCATGATGCCCATGTTTTGAGTTCATTTCGGCCACGGCAGTAGTATACCCACAAAAGTCCGAGTGCAAATCAATTGCATCCAACATGATCAATAATTGCAACATTGCACGCAACAAGGGGGTTGACCCTCCAATGGGTGAGAGGGTTATGCATGAAAAGGAGAAGAGGGTATGCATGAAGGGGTAGGGATTGGATAACCTAACCTTACAAGGGAGGAGAGTGGGGGGTTAAGCATGAAGAAGAACGGGGCTAGACCATCCAAAGGGGGAGTTGGTAACCTAACCTAACAAGGGTAATAAAACACAAGGAGGAGTGAGAAGAGAGAGATGTGAGAGAGAGAGAAGAGAACATCCTTTGTGGGTATATCGGGGCGTATAATGGAGTCTTCACAAGCCATCCTGGGGAGCTTTAGCATCACAGCCATTTGGCATAGAAGCCAGCCAGTCGTATGGCGTAATCGGCTGTCAGACAGTTTCTTTAGAGGACACAGCCAGAGAATACAGCCAGTCGCCTTCGTTTAGTGACTTATATATACATATATAGGCTAATTGGAACGGCACCTCCTCTCACAACAAATTCTTAAAGTATAATATGGGCTTCCTGGTGGGCTTCCGAGCTTCCGCCAGTCGAAACAGCCAGTCGCCTTAGATACACATACACACACAAACTGTATCGTGTGTATATATAGAGGGTGGGCCGAAAGTCTGGATCCATAAAATATTTATTTTAATACATAAATTAACAAATGGTAAGTACTTAAAATGAATATCAACTTTAACTCGTAAATGCGTATCCGTGATACTGTACAGTGGTTCGTACTCCAGTACAAACAACAAATTATAACAAATGCTCAAATTGGCGGTCTCTGACATCGAGACACTTAGAGATGGAATTTATGATTTTTAATAATTCTTCGAATTGACGTTCTCGAGATGCGTGTTTCATTTGATAATCTTCTTGTTGACTTTACTGGACTATTCGTTAAAGTTTCACATACCATTGCAGAGGTATTTTCATCAGTTGCAGTTTTTGGACGACCAGAACGCCGTCGATCATGTACACTTCCTGTTTCTTTGAAACGTTAAACAACTTGCCAACAGTCGCATGTGTTACTGGATGCTTATCAGGATGATTTCTATTGAATTCGGTAGCAACTTCTCTGTGTGTAGCGCCCTGTCTTGCGTACATGAGCACAAGTTCTACCCGGTCTTTTGTTGTTAGATTCGAAGCCATTTCTGTGCTGAAATAAAAAAAGTATTTGAGTATTTATACTGGAGTACGAACTACTGTACAGTATCACGGATACGCATTTACGAGTTAAAGTTGATATTCATTTAAGTATTTACCATTTGTTGTAATTTATGTATTAAAATAAATATTTTCCTATGGATCCAGACTTTCGGCCCACCCTGTGTATATATATATATATACGCACCAAAACAACAAATAATACAGCTACTATAGAAGAATTCTATATACAACAAAATCAGAATACACAACACTTGTTTAATATATATATATACACGGTGAACCAAAAGTAGGTGGACAGTAGGTTGAATAGGGTTTGTGTTATATTATATTATAACTATGGTGTTCATTATAACTATGGTGTTTGTGTTTATATTATATTAAATATTATAACTAAATTTATTTAAATTTTATTTTGTATTATAGTATACAAAAAATTAAATATGTATTCTCAAAATAAACGTTATCATTTACTGTCCACCTACATTTGGTTCACCCTATATATATATATATATATATTATATATATATATATATATATATAATATATATACACACATTTCAACTGCAAAGAGCACGCAGTATAATTAACGTAAAGAACGACGCTTGTATAGGAGAACATTCCGCGCAAGATGAGGAGAGAGAACGAACAAATGAAAAAATGAGGTAACCACCAGGAATCGAACCCGGGATCTTCCGATTGCCGGTCAGATATGATAACCACTACACCATGGTGTAGTGATTTAGCGTTCTACCCTTCTTATCTAAATCTGTTCTGAAGGAATTCAAAACAACAGGATCGAGTTGAAAAAGACCTTTGCTTATGTTGACGTTATTTGTAAGTTGGATAATGGCAGACTCAAGAATATTTCTATTAACAATGTTGCCAGAGTGAAATAAAACTGAAGCATTATTCCAATCAATACAGTGGGATAACTCTGACAAATGGACAAAAAGGGAAATGGACGACTGTCCTGTTCTAACGGAATATTGATGCTGTTTTATACGTGTGTGCAAATCCTTTCCTGTCTGACCTATGTAAAAGGAATCACATTGTTTACAACCAATTTTATAGATAATGCCTAAATTATTGGTAGGGCTATTTTTTACTACGATATTTTTCACAATATTGTTATATGAAAATACTACATTAATATCCAAAAGTTTAAGTATATTACCAATGCCTAAAAAGCCCGGGTAAAATGGAAGTACTAAAAATTTTTGGACAAAGTCCGAGTGTTATTATTCACACGATAGAAAGTTCGTTTTGCCTTGTTGAGACAAGATTCCATAAACGCAGATGGATAACATAGATCACTTCCAATACCGTTGATTTTTTCCAATTCGGCATCGATGTATTCCGGACTGGCGATCCTAAGGGCGCGGAGAAACATTGAAGAGAAAATGGCATTCTTAATGGGGGTGTCATGTCCCGAGTAAAAGTGTACGTAGACAAATTGTTTTTTTTTTCCCGATAGATACTAAACTTAAAACCTGGGCTTTCCCTATGTACACGCACATCCAAAAACGGGATTGAGTTGTCTTGTTCCATTTCTAAAGTAAACTTAATGGAGGGGACTTGCTCATTTAACTGAAGGAGGAAGTTATCCATGTCACGATTCATGGGCCAGATACACAAAATATCGTCGACGTACGCAACCAAGGGATGCCAACCCCAGGATTCTCGGGATGTAAGTAATTTCGAAAAACTCCATATAAATATTGGAGAGGAGGGGCGACAAGGGGTTGCCCATGGCCATCCCAAAAACTTGTTGATAATACTCGTTATGAAAGTGAATTTACAGTCTTTGATGCAAAGCTTAATAAGTTCCAAAACAATGTGTGAAGTAGTGGCAGGTCATACTTATGTAATTCTCGGGAGAGAAAGTCAAGCATATCGTCAACCGGTACTTTTGTAAACAATGAACAAACGTCAAACTGATCAATCTATCGTGGTTTCAGTACGTGCATTATTCAATTTTCAGTAAGATCCATGGAATTTTTTACATGTGAATCAGAGATAGTTCCGAGAATGGGGGACAAGACTTTGACAAGCCATTTGGAGAGTTACTTTCACGTGTTACTTTCGTGAAATAATTTTCATATGATGAACACCACGCGTTCCTTCGGCTTGCTGTTCCTCTCTTGTCTCCGTTTGTGTCCGTGTTTTCTTCTACATTAATGAAGGGGCATGCAATTCGTATCCAACGAAAGTTTCTTACTAATTGTCTAGAGAGCAAGTTCTTCCCAAATCCCTCCTTCCGATTCGCCTCAGACAAATTGACGACCATCCGTTAACAACTTCAGCAGATTAATTTTAAAGAAACATATTGAAGTCACCAGACAAAATGAGTGGTCCGCCTTCAAAAATGTAAGCATTGCCAAACGTAATTTTGTGACCGTTATTCCCCAACCGTGGATCCAACCTTTGTTTGATGAAATTTACAACGAGTTGCGTCGGAGAACTTCTTCACTCGTAACATTTTGGATCGAAAAATTAAAAGTCTCATTCGAAATAGTCAGTGGAGTAAAAAAGCAAGCTCAAAGTGTGTTTTGAACCTTTCTTCGAAAAACATTAGTGACGATGCAAAAAGTGCCCTTGAATATGGTATGTCCTTTTTTATTGTTAAAAAACCTTCGGCTTTACAAATTTGTTACAGTCTCGCTTGTTTTGAAAAACAGTGTAATCTCCCTCAGATTTGTTTAACATAGTTAAAGGCCTTGTTTATAGTGCGGCGAATAGTAGTTACGAAGATAACTTCCTAAACGTTTTCGCAATGGCCTCTCACAATTAAAAAAAGCTGGGGAGCTCCATATTACTAAAGCAGACAAGGCTAACACCATAGTATTATGGACAAAGTGGACTACATCAGAAAGATGAACGAGCTTCTCCAGGACCCGCCACATACAGCAAACTTAGGAAGAACCCGCAGGATGACGTCATCAAATCATTGAATAGTGGCTTGAAACGCATTCTCAAAGATCATCAGGACTTAATTCCGCTTTCATGTCCACTTCACCTTCTCTGCCCTACCTTTACGGTCTTATTAAAACCCACAAACTGGCAACCCTATGCGCCCTATTATTAGCTCGGGGGCTCTTTACTTACAAACTCTCCAAATGGCTTGTCAAAATCTTGTTTCCCCATTCTCGGAACTATCTCTGATTCACATGTAAAAAATTCCATGGATCTTACTGAAAAATTGAATAATGCACGTACTGAAACCAACGATAGATTGATCAGTTTTGACGTTTGTTCATTGTTTACAAAAGTACCGATTGACGATATGCTTGACTTTCTCTCCCGAGAATTACATAAGTATGACCTGCCACTACCTTCACACATGTTTTGGAACTCATTAAGCTTTGCATCAAAGACTGTAAATTCACTTTCAATAACGAGTTATCAACAAGTTTTTGGGATGGCCATGGGCAACCTCTTGTCGCCCTCCTCTCAATATTTATATGGAGTTTTTTCGAAATTACTTACATCCCGAGAATCCTGGGGGTTGGCATCCCTTGGTGCGGTACGTCGACGATATTTTGTGTATTTGGCCCATGAATCGTGACCTGGATAACTTCGTCCTTCAGTTAAATGATCAAGTCCCCTCCATTAAGTTTACTTTAGAAATGGAACAAGATAACTCAATCCCGTTTTTGGATGTGCGTGTACATAGGGAAAGCCCAGGTTTTAAGTTTAGTATCTATCGGGGAAAAAAACAAACAATTTGTCCTACGCACACTTTTACTCGGGACATGACACCCCCACTAAGAAGACCATTTTCTCTTCAATGTTTCTCCGCGCCCTTAGGATCGCCAGTCCGGAATACATCGATGCCGAATTGGAAAAAATCAACGGTATTGGAAGTGATCTGTGTTATCCATCTGCGTTTATGGAATCTTGTCTCAACAAGGCAAAACGAACTTTCTATCGTGTGAATAATAACACTCGGACTTTGTCAAAAAATATTTTAGTACTTCCATTTTTCCCGGGCTTTTTAGGCATTGCTAATGTACTTAAACTTTTGGATATTAATGTAGTATTTTCATATAACAATATTGTGAAAAATATCATGGTAAAAAATAGCCCTACCAATAATTCAGGCATTATCTATAAAATTGGGTGTAAACAATGTGATTCCTTTTACATAGGTCAGACGGGAAAGGATTTGCACAGACGTATAAAACAGCATCAATATTCCGTTAGAACAGGACAGTCGTCCAGTGCCCTTTTTGTCCATTTGTCAGAGTTATCCCACTGTATTGATTGGAATGATGCTTCAGTTTTATTTCACTCTGGCAACATTGTTAATAGAAACATTCTTGAGTCTGCCATTATCCAACTTACAAATAACTTCAACTTAAGCAAAGGTCTTTTTCAACTCGATCCTGTTGTTTTGAATTCCTTCAGAACAGATTTAGATAAGAAGAGTAGAACGCTAAATCTTTGGTAAACTTGTATGCTTCTCTAATAACTTTTATTTTTCAATTTATTTTTATAGACATCGAACTTTAACAAGAAGGGCAGAGTGCTAAAACCCGGGCAGATTCCAGTATAAATTGCATTTTTATTTTTTTAATTACACTGGTATGCATATGAATTTTTTTGTCTGCTGTGAGGGTTTTTTCAACTCATATTATATAATTCGACCATGCTGAATTCGAAAATGACATTGGTTTTCCTCAATCAGGTCAGGTTTTTTCTCTATTGGCCATTTATTATAAGTCCAATTTTATCCCCAAATTTATTGATTTTTTTAGCTTAAACACTGTAGATACGAGTAATATTATAAGAACACTCGTGAAAAATGAAAACATTGTGTGAATAAATACTTTTATTCATACAATGAATACGGAAAAAAGTTTATTGAGGAAGGAATGAAGTTTTTTGGCTTTTCCGTCTGTGTTTTTCTTCGGGCACGTCTCGCTTCAAACACCAGCAATAGTTCGCCAGCATATTGATATCCAGTTTCCCTGGTACCTCTCTTCCATTATTTTGATATCTTGGTGAAATCGTTCACCCTGTTCCTCACTATAATCCCCGCAATTTTCAGGAAAATAGTCCAAGTGGAACCACAAAAAGTGCATTTTTATGGACATGCGCGACCCATCAGCTTTGAAAGCTTCCATCAAGTTTTCGACAACGGACTCGTATTCTGGACTTCTACGCTTGCCAAGAAAATCAGTAACAACTGATTTGAATGCCTGCCAGGCATTCTTCTCAGTTGGAGTCATTGCGTTTCGAACTGAGTATCCTTGATCAAAGTTCGAATTTGAGGACCATCAAAAACCCCAGCATTTAGTTTAGCATCAGATATATGAGGAAATTTACTCTCGAGATATCGGAATGCTGAACCCTCCTTATTCATTGATTTGATGAAATTTTTCATCAAGCCCAGCTTAATATGAAGTGGTGGGAGCAAAATTTTTGTTGGTGGTACAAGGGGCACTGAAACGACATTATGCGACCCAGTTTCAAAATTCTCTCTGGATGCCCATTCACGCTGTGCATAGTGCTTCTCATCCGCTCGGCTATCCCATTTGCAGAGGAAACATGGGTATTTCGTGTATCCCCCTTGCATTCCCAATACAAATGCCACAATCTGAAAAAAAAATGAAAATATTTAAAGAATTTAGAGAATTTGTTCTATCAGATAAAAAAATCTATGCATTGGACTGCATCACTTCTGTGGGGAAGTTAAGTGTTCTTATACGCTCTCAAATAACCTTTGGAAAAACAACATAGTCAATAACAATAGTTTACTTATGATACTAGTGTTACCCTCAAATCTCCACAGATCCTCCAGTTATGTTGGTCGTATACGAGAGCATCCAGTAAAATTTTCATGTTATCGTAGCTATCAGTAAGTTGTACGGAATGTGCTACAGGGACTGATGCAACCCTATTCCCAATGTTGAGAAGTACTGTTTTCAAACTTCGTTTAGACGAGTCTATAAATAGCCTCCATTCTGATGCGTTATATGGCAGGCCCAAGGATTCGATTAGCCCCTCAACATTGCAGCAGTACACTAAGGAAGAGGTATTTTCGTGCACTGCAAAAAACTTGCGGAATTCTTCCTCTCGTTCCTATACCAGGAGAATGTTGTTCCCGGAGCCAGCAAGTTGTCCTCTCGAAGTCGTGAGCCCAAGATCTCGGCAGCTAATTTGGAAAGTCCTAAATCCCTGGTAAGATCATTAAGTTTGGCCTGGTTGAGAGGCCTCGGCTCATTTGAAGCGGTATTTTGAGGTATATACGACTGGGACTGGTCATTGGCATTGGTCATTGATTCATCATCAGAATCATCGAAGTCCAGGGTTTGAGGTGGGTCGGGTATTGGAATTCCAGGACCATGGGGTACAGGTCTCATAGCAGAAGGAATGTCAGGGTATAGAACAATGTGTTTATTCTTCTTGTTAACTCCTGAAAATAGAAACACAGAAACATGGATATAAAACTTGCATATGAAATAGAAGAAGCATTCAGACAGTGGCGGCTCGTGAGGGAAGGCTGCGGTCTGTAAGATATGAAATAGGTCGATGGAGTCTGTATATTTTCTTTCTTTTTCATTCATATTGTCCCGAAGGGACAATATGAATGAAAAAGAAAGAAAATATACAATCATTGTATATGTAAATGTAACTTGTATAACAATATGTATGTGTAAATGTATTTTCTATAACAATATGTATATGTAAATGTATGATTACCATTATGGTGAATATTGTGCTATATATGGTGAATATTACATGATGGTGAATATTATGTCAAGTTTCATACGAGGATTTCAAAATATTTAAGAAAAATAAATTTATAAGCCCACCTTGGAGGTTTGTCATGCAGAAATAGCAATCTGTCACGTGATCCTTTCCTTCTCTCCAAATCATGGGAATTCCAAAAGGCAAAGATTTCGCTCTGCCTTTGCTCCATCTCAAATTTTCAATGCACGTCTTGCAGCACATATAAGGGGCGAAATTTTGTCCTGGTCCCTAGCTTAATTCCAAAGTATGCTCTATACATTGTCTTCACAAATTTAGTGATTGGGACTGGTTATTTGGCATGGTAACCGTCCCACATATGTAGCAGAATCTATTGGGATCATTTTTACACGCTCTATTCATTATGAAATATTTTATCTATATGCCTGAAAAGTAAAAAAAGATATTATACAAGTGAAACAAGTGACGATAGATGTTACTGTTCCAATTCCGCTTTGACAAAATCACGAGAAATTCTATTTTACTTATGAGGCCATAGCGCATAGCCGGATAACCTGAGCTGATTGAGAAAAACGGATTGCAGATTCGAAATCAGCAGGAAAAACTCTAAAAGAATCACTTACAAAACCCTTGACAGCAAAATTGATGCATACCAGTGATAATCTATAACATTGGTTGGAAACAATTCATTTGATCTTGTGCTAAAAATCGGTAGTTTTTCCTTACAAATTTGTATGCTTCTCCCACAATCCTTTAATGTTTAATTTTATATTTTTTTCTCTCCGTTTATTGTATATATATATATTTTTTTTTTTTTTTTGGACCCCTATATATAGGCTGTAACTCTTTATGTACTTCAGTGTTCCTGAGGATGTCATTAGACGAAAGCGCTTGAGCACCATTCTGTGTTTCCTTTCCTTCGTGGTTTATTCATCATAGATATATATATATATATATATATATATATATATATATATATATATATATGTGTATATATATATATGTGTGTATATATATATATATATATATATATATATATATATATATATATATGTACGCATAAAAGTGGGAAGATGGAAATACATGCTTTAAGGTCAGTTTCTACTACGCTTAAATAAAATAATAAACCCACACGTAATGGAGTCCACATTTACATCCTCACTGCTTTGTACTACACAATAAATGCAATTTAACATTAATTCACCACTCAAAGTATGCGGGGGGTCTATATTCAATATAAAAGGCTTTCAACTTGTTTAACACTATTTTTGTACCCAACTGGGTGCAAAACTATCACGCTCCTTAAACACGGATAGTATACAATCAAAACCACGCACAAAGATCGCTTGCTATAACATCACCATTAAATTCAAGTTTATAAACACTCCTTTCCAAACGTGTATTTAATCTTTCCTTGCTGGCCTTTTCAACTGTAAAATCTTTTTCACATCTCATATCGGTAATTGAAGTATATTTCTAAATCGTGCCGACAACTGCGTCTTATATAAAGAACTAATTCTTCAAGGTGAACAGTGAAGGTAAGATCAGCCCTGTATCGCTCTAGTTCTTTGTACCAAAGTTCATGATATTTCGAAGAGTCTGTACCTTCTAAATATATATCCAGTTCCAAACCATTCTCACCTTGTTCGTCCCTACACTTGGTAAAATCATCGAGCAGGGCTGTGCACGCGTATTCAAGCACCGTGTCGTGTCAAAATAACGCGTATCAGTAGCATGGGCGTCTAATATAGGTTTTAGTTTACGGAAACCGACTTCAAACATTCTGACGAGGACGAAACGGCTTCGCGTGGGGATAAAGACGTTATTGTCGGTAGTATTCTTCCACATCAGCCGTATATCGACGTATGGTTGGTTGTTTGTTGGTTTGTGCTGACCAAGAAGAGGGTGCGAAGCCTGTGGTGATTCATATTATGGAGACATATCTCCGCGTACGGCACGTGAAATTAAGCTCTGCTAAGCAGATGGAAAATGAAAAAAATTTACTACATGCCACAGTGAAATACCCAATTAATAGAGTCCAGATGAAGCTGTTTACAGTCCTTTCAGGTTTAACATCCAAGCAAATAGAAAATGAGAAAATGTTGCTCTTCGGATTCTGCCTAAAAGGATATTAATTGGAATGCAGGAACACGCTTCTGTGAATGGAAAATACAAAAAATCCGCATTTAAATTCGAAAATTTCGATACTAAAAATGTAACTCTGTATGTCGACGGGGTAGCTTTTTGGTGGGACAATGGAAACGAGTTATTCTACAGATGGCGAGCTTACACTTTGCGCGAGAGCATATAGCAATCTAGCGCACAGCGTCGGTGTCTGTGACGGTTTAGGAACGGTGTAACGCAGAATGAATTTATCGAGAGGGCCAACCTGTACCCTTTAGATCTCTCACCCGACTTCAGCGGGAGTATAAACACCCACGTAAGTCCTCAGCAGAGCCGAAATATCTCACTCAGACTTGAATTCGACACCGCGATAGTCGCTCCTATTAGCATAGTAGTTTATCTTGAGTCGCAAGCACTAATAGAGGTTGACCACTTTAGGAGAGTTGTGATGGACTTTTAAAAATGGATACGGTTACACTCCAGAGGGTGATGAAGAGCTCGCTTCACCGTGCCAAATTTATCGGTGTTTGCGAACAATGAAACAGTGCAACTTCCACCCATGAGAGACTACGGCGAACTTATCGTGAATACAGACGTGAGCAGTGGAGAAGGGCTCCATTGGATACCCGTTTATCTTAAAAATAAGGAGCGAATGTACTACTTTAATTCATTCGGTGAGCATCCAATGAATGATGCTATTATTGTAAAATTTCTCGAACTCCAAATTCCACAAACAGTTTGGAATCCCTATCGTTTCCAGAGTTTGTACAGCAACGTATGTTGGCAATACTGTTTGTGTTTTCTCATGCATATGGCTCACGGGAACGAATTTACAAATTTTTAAAAATTATATACTCGTGTAACCGTGAGAGTAATAATAAAGTTGTATGCAGTCAGATAAAAAAGCGGTTCCCTTTTGTAGTCACCCGGTCTGATATGTGAAGTTTTATGTATATATATAATTATATATATAATTGTAACAACAAATATCTTCAGCAATTAATTATTTTAAATTGTACCAAATATGCACCGTGTGCTGTATAGCTTTAATCTTATAATGTGTAAACTTAAAAATGTACCATATAATATTAATTTCTGTAACGCTTAAGGATGAGTATTATGTTCTGTAGCTATATTAAAAATGTATAAAACATAAAAATATAACAGATGTTTATTCTTATCCTTTTCGACTAATAAAGAGAAAACACATTATTTCCGCATTTAATTCGCATTCGCTTTGTGGTTCTCTACAGGGCTGACGATTGTGTTGTAAAACTTCTGGTCCTTCACCCTCCACCATATCATTGACGCTAAGTTGGATTACCCTCACACCGTTCCCGAACGCTTCTGCAAAACGCGCCATCTCATCTCCACTGCTTTAAAAAAGAACAAATTTATACCCTTCAAAACAAATTTTACTCACAATTCAAAATAAATAATTAGTTCTGCTATTTAGTTGCATAATAAAATGTCGATGACTTCGATAATATATATATATATATATATATATATATATATATATATATATATTTATTTTCAAGGTTACAGGAAAACCTATATGGGAAGCGTTTTATCTATCCTTCAAAAGATTTTTCTTTCAGGTTGACGAATAATAATGATTATAATGTTAGTAATGCTTATTGTTACATAATATAATGCTATAATGTTTCAGACCAACAAAGACCCTAGGATCCACTCATGGCTGGTCTACCTAACTGTGTTCGTAATCGTGTATTGTGTATGTCCTCCGTGGTGGCGGAGGGGACCTACAATTTTACGTGGGTTCCGAACCACAAGAACATAAGAAATTTATGTAAAAGATAAGAAATTTATGTAGCACATATACGTCATATATTTAGCACATATACGTCATATATTCAAAATTCTATAGTTGTGGGAAATACATAGTTCTTATTACAGTGAAGTACGTAGTTGCACTTAGTAATTGTTGCGCCAATTGTTAGAGCAAGTATATATATATATATATATATATATATATATATATATATGTTTGTGTGTGTGTATATATATATATATATAATATATATATATATCGGCTATTGATTGGTGGCGCGGAAGACGCAGTTTATTAATAAACAGGGACACCAGAGAAAATACAAACATCCTTCAAGGTTTAATAGTACCAACGTTTCGGAATGCACTAATTCCATCTTCAGGGCTAAAACAATAAAATTCCAAATCACATACAAAATACAAATTGCTTAATAACAATTTAAAATAAACTTTAAAAAATTATTAAAAGTAGCTAAGAAATTTGGAATTTTATTGTTTTAGCCCTGAAGATGGAATTAGTGCATTCCGAAACGTTGGTACTATTAAACCTTGAAGGATGTTTGTATTTTCTCTGGTGTTCCTGTTTATTATATATATATATATATATATATATATATATATAATATTTTACTCAGAGTACTTTCAAGGTTTATAGTATAGAAGTTGAGGGTATACAAAATTAGTACAAATTGCAGT
Source organism: Bathynomus jamesi (assembly GCA_023014485.1). Classification (NCBI taxonomy): domain Eukaryota; kingdom Metazoa; phylum Arthropoda; class Malacostraca; order Isopoda; family Cirolanidae; genus Bathynomus; species Bathynomus jamesi. The sequence goes on along the minus strand of JAJOZX010000016.1, from coordinate 221,712 downwards.
ACTTCTTTGTCACAGTAACACAGTAGTATTGAATGTTGACGATGGTGAGGTGCTGTACCCAAAAAGAAAAGAAAAATACAACGACGCTTTATATATCTTGGGTTTTTATATACGGAGCTCATCCAAAAATGTCAAGATTATATACATGTATGTTATAATGTTATAATGTTCAGACCAACAAAGACCCTAGGATCCACTCATGGCTGGTCTACCTAACTGTGTTCGTAATATACACCGTAAGATGGGGTAAACTGGGCACCTGCAGGGGTAACTGGGCACTATTAAGTTTAAGATAAATTTCGTTATTAATTTTTCCATACATTTTACGTACCTATACATATACATAGGTAGCCCCGCAAGGGGGTTCTAAGCTCGTGCTCTTTGTGCGTGCTTGTTCCTGGAGGTTTCACGTGCGCCCTCCCGGCCCTAGCACCCAAGGATGATGGGACTCGACCCTGCAGTCCTTGTCATCCTTGGTCTTTTTCCACTTCGACTGTCCCCTCCACCCTTTCTTTTTCCTCTGTCTTTCCTCTCACTTTTTCTTTGTTTTTCCGGCCGAGATATGCCCTTTTAAATAGAGGCGAATCGGTTCTTCCCGAACTTAAAAAAAAAAAAAAAAATATATACATAGGTAGATACCTACAATTTATGGAAAAAATTCATACCGTTATATAACGAAATTTACCTTAAACTTAGTAGAGCCCAGTTGCCCCTGCAGGTGCTCAGTTACCTCATCTTACGATATATATATATATATATATATAAATATATATACACACACACACGAGGGTAATTCAATAAGTATCCGCAGAACAAGTGGGGAGGATGGAAGTGAGTCGTGCTCTGAATAGGATGAAAATAACAAAGCGACTGGCCCAGACAGATACCAGCCGAGGCATGGAAGGCACTGGGAGATGAGGGGGTGGATCTGGTGTGGGATCTAATGCAGAAGTTGTTTGACCAGGAGGTGATTCCGGATGAGTGGCGGACCAGCATCATAGTGCCTATATTCAAAGAGAAGGGAGATGTACAAGATTGCACGAATTATAGAGGGATCAAGCTAATATCACATACAATGAAGATATGGGAGCGAATAGTGGAGAGTAGGTTGAGAGACGAAGCGGAAGTGTCAGTGGAACAGTTTGGATTTATGCCGGGAAGGAGAACGACAGATGCAGTTTTTGCATTGAAACAGTTGGCAGAGAGGTACAGAGAGGGGCAGAAGGCGTTTGCACATGGTTTTTATTGACTTGGAGAAGGCATATGATAGGATACCACGGCAGGAAGTTTGGAGATGCTTAAGGGAAAGATGGTACCGGAGAAGTATGTTAAACTGATCAAGGGGATGTACAGGGGAGTAACAACTAAGGTGAGGAGTAGCGTGGGTGTGTCAGAGAGCTTTGGGGTGGAAGTTGGTCTGCACCAAGGATCAGCTTTGAGCCCCTTCCTTTTCAATGTGGTATTCGATGTGTTGACGGACAGGATTAGAGGGAGGCGCCGTGGTGCATGATGTATGCAGACGATGTTGTGTTGAGTGGGAGACGAAAGAGGAGGTGGAGCAGCAGTTGGAAAATTGGAGAGAGGAGTTGGAAAGTAGGGGGATGAGAATTAGCCGAAAGAAGACCGAATATATGAGATGTGATGTGCAGCAGGACCGAGGAGGGGAAGTGACATTGAGTGGAGAGCGTGTTAAGACGGTGGAGTATTTTAAATACTTGGGGTCAACAGTGGATGCAGAGGGGGGAGCAGAGAGAGAGATAAACTGTAGAATACAGTCGGGGTGGAAGAACTGGAGAGACGTATCAGGGGTGCTCTGTGATAAGAGGGTCCCAGTGAAACTGAAGGGAAAGGTATTCAAAACAGTGGTGAGGCCGGCAATGTTGTATGGAATGGAGACTGTGCCAATGAAGAAGAGCAATGAAAGAAAAATCGAGTGGCTGAAATGAAGATGTTGAGATGGATGTGTGGAGTGACGAGGAGGGATAGGGTCAGAAATGAGCATATAAGAGGGACAGTGAAGGTGGCGGAAGCATCTAAGAAGGTGCAGGAGGCCAGGCTGAGGTGGTATGGACACGTCAGGAGAAGAGAGGAGGAGTATGTGGGGCGCAGAGTGCTGGAGATGGAGTTGCCGGGACGGAGAAGAAGAGGAAGACCGAAGACGAGATGGAGGGACTGTGTGGTGGCGGACATCAGGGAGAAGGACTTGGAGGAGGACGTGGTATACGACAGAGGAGAGTGGAGAAGACGAACCAAAAACAGCGACCCCATGTAAAGATGGGATAATAAGCTGCTGAAGAAGAAGATAGCTTATAAACACATCACTTCTCAACATAGTCTCCCTGTTTCTCAATACACTTAGTCCAGCGATCTACAAGCTTCCTAATGCCATCACAAAAGAATGTTTTGGCTCTGTGTGTAGCCAGTCATGCACCGCCTCCTCCAGGTCATCATCGCCTTGGAATCACTGACCTCTCAAAGCGTCTTTTAGTGGTCCAAACAGGTAAAAATCCGAAGGTGCCAGGTCTGGACTGTAGGCTGAATGGTCGAGAACTTCAAATTTAAGTTCTTGAAGGCATTTTCTAGTCTGTGCAGCGGTATGAGGGCGCGCATTGTCGTGTAACAGAATAACACCTTCCAGTTGCAAGGAAGTTCAAAGCGCAGCCGTCAGCAGGTAAGTTATGCTAACACTGTTTGGGATACACGAGGCCCTATCCTTGACATTATCTAAAGCGTGAACTACAGTAACAAGTACACTCGTATTCTGACATGCTTCGGAATGAATTAAAGCAAGCAATTCGCACAAAACGGAGAGGGAGATTGTCGGAAGGGTTTTATTCCGCTACACGACAATGTGCGCCCTCAAACCGCTGCACAGACTAGAAAATGCCTTCAAGAACTTAAATTTGAAGTTTTCGACCATCCAGGCCTCCAGTCCAGACCTGGCACTTTGGATTTTTACCTTTTTGGACCACTAAAAGACACTTGAGAGGTCAGCTATTCCAAGGCGATGAGACCTGAAGAGGCGGTGCATGACTGACTACATTCACAGCCAAAGACATTATTTGTGATGGCATTAGGAAGCTTTAGATCGCTGGACTAAATGTATGAGAAACAGGAGACTATATTGAGAAGTGATGTGTTTATAATCTGTGAAATAGAATTGGAAAATAAAAAAGCGGATACTTATTGATTTACCCTCGTGTATGTGTGTATGTATATATATATATGTATTATATATATATATAATATATATACTTCAAGAGCTTTATATGTGTTATTATAGTTTTCTATTTAACTGTCTTACGTGTAGCCCATAAGAAACACTTCTTTCGCGCTCTGACCATTCTTTTTTTCTCTCCCTTGAAATTTATAATATATATACTGTATATATATATATATATATATATATATATATACAGGGTGAGTCAAAAGTAGCGCCCGATTTCTGTTTTTTCGGCTGTCAGATTCTTTCTGGGAAGTCATGTTGTTAATAATTGTCTTGCAGATATTAATTTTCTAGTTTATTTATTTTTGTTTTTTGTTTTGCAGGTTATTGCTGAGAGTTTGGAAAGTTACTGAATTTGCACCAAATTGAACCATGAATTACCTTTCAATGAATCAACGCATTGCGGCCGTGAAACATTACTACAAATGTAATGAACAACCAACGATGGCGGCGCGCCGTTTGGCACAGGAATTCGATATTAACCACCCCAGGGAAGAAACATACGATTGATGTCGAGAAATTTGAAGCAACAGGGTCGGTAGCCACTGCAAAGAAATCCGGTCGTCCGAAAACGGCAACGAATGTAGCTGAGGCTGAAGAAGCCATCAGGAGACTGGAACAAAGTCCGCAAAAGTCAACTCGCCGTTTATCTGCAGAGTTGGAAGTGAGCCAATCAAGTGTTATCCGTATCCTTCACCAGAAAAAATGGAAACCTTACATTCCACGCTTACTGCATGCCCTTCATGATGGAGATGACGACCGCCGTCTTCAATTTTGCGAAGAGTCTTAGCTAAACTTGACGAAGAGGACACAATGCTAGACAACATTGGTGGTCAGATGAGGCATGTTTTAAGCTTAACGGCACAATTAACAGACACAATTGTGTCTACTGAGCTGCGGAGAACCCAAGAGTGACAGTTGAGAAGGAGGTAAATTTACCTGGCGTGACAGTTTGGGCAGCCATATCTCCATTAGGGATAATGGACCCTTTTTCTTTGAGGGATCTGTCACTGCAGAAATTTACCTGGATATGCTGCAAACCTTCTTTTGGCCCAGGGTACAAGATCAGGACTGTTATTTCCAGCAAGATGGAGCTCCACCTCATTATGGACGTCATGTTCGTCAGTGGCTTGATGAAAACTTTCCCGGAAAATGGATCGGCCGCCGCGGTCCGATCGAGTGGCCGGCACGCTCCCCAGACCTTACACCTCCAGATTTCTTTCTTTGGGGGCTCATGAAAGACCTTGTTTATCGTGAAAAGCCTCGTACCATTCAGGAATTGAAGGCTCAAATCACTGCAAAGTTTGAGGAAATTGATATCGAACTCTGCAGGCGTGTGTGCCACTCTGTGCCTGCTCGGCTGCAATTGTGCATCGATCACGAGGGAGGGCACTTTGAAAATTGCAAGTAAAACAGCTTGGTACAGTTCCGTAATAATTTTCCCCCGAATAAATGGTTGAAAAAACATCACATATAAATTTTTTTTGGATTGAACAATTTTTAGAGGTCGCCCCCGCTTATTAAAGTTCATAAAATATAGCTATTATTTATGCAATTAATATTTGAAATTACTAGCAGTTGTCAAGTATACTAAACATATGTTTTTAATTAATTAATCATCATATTTATGATGAATTCAATTAAATGAATATATTAGAGATAATTGTCAAGTTTGTAGCTGAAAATATTGCTTGATAAGACAAGATCAACCTGTTTAAACATGTTTCATCAAGAATGCTCCAGATTATGTTGCAATTGTTTATTTGTCATCATTCAGTGTTCTGCTGTCATAAGTAAAAGGTGTGTAACTGTGTATCACTATACTTCTTTTTTGCTATTATCAGATAATAAACTATGTTATTTATATTTTTCACAATTATTTATACTGATTTTGTTATTAGTGTTTGAAAAAAATTTAATGAATTTAATGAAAAAATTAGAATTTATGCTCTTATACACATATTATGAAGTTTTAAACAATGTTGCTATTTGTCACAAAGAATTTAATTTAGTTCAATGGAAATTTTACCTGACATGTGTTTCATGATCTGTGTTTCTATCAGTGGCGTCACTAGAGGGTGCGGGGGGTTTTTGTGCAGTGTTTGAGCAGAAATTTATTATTTTTTATAAAAATATCCCTGTAGTTAGTTATAACAACAAAAACATTTTTCGTAAGCCCAGCTTACATGTATCAATATACCTACAAGGCTAAAACTCTATGCTAATTTACTTTTTGAACCTTCTAATGCGCTCCGGTCAGAGCTGTCATTATTACCCAATTACAATGACGCTTCGAATCACGTGGTTTCGTCTGCACGCTCTACAAGCACGCGCTGTTGTTTTCGTTGCTGCTGGTGTTTTTATAGTCTGATTTTGTCAAATTTTCTGTTGTTTTAGCTACAATATTGTGGTAATTAGTATTTGTGAACCTATATCAATAACTTTTTTGAGAATGAAGTAGTAATTAAAGGAAAAGAAGGAGAAAAATAAAAAAAGGCTTCCGCTCAGTTGTTGCAGCCTCTGTCTTTATGATGTTGCAGCCTCAAATTTATGAGTATATTTCCATATGCATTTGTCTACAACTTCTACATTATTTGGGCCGTTATTGATTATGCAAACCTAATCCATTAATGTATCTCATGTAACGGTAAAGTTTAACGTTAAAATGAACATAATTTTGATGTAGTTCTTAAACGTTTTTACTTCGAATTCTATTGTTTTCTTACCGAATTTTCACTTTAACCACATGAAACTATGTAAATGTAAATACATTTAGGCTGTGCGTATGATATTGTAATTTAAAGGAGTAATTTTAATTTTGCTAGTTGTTTATGTCACTACTATTGCCATTACATTCAGTGATATACGGGAATTACGATTTACGAGTAACATTAGTACAAAAAACATTACTAAGGATTCTGTATGGTCTGGTACGGGAGGAGGTCCAGGGGGGTGGGTGACACCATGAGTTACCGCACTGGGTGACACCAACCCTAGTGACGCCACTGTTTCTATTTCCAATAAAATAGCAAAATATAAATTTCTACTACAAAAATATTTATTCCTTGTTTCTTAGATTAAAAAATAATAGGAATAATAATTGAGAAAAATACGTTAGATTTATAAAATAGACCAAATTAACTTTATGTCTACCAAATTTTTTTTTTTTTTGTAATTTAAAAAAGTCAAAACAGTGATTTAGCCCTGCTCTACAAAACCATAACACTACATTAATATTTTGTTTTCTTATTTTGCAGATGAATACAAGAAGACCATTCTATTTGCTCGGATCTACAGTAGATGATATTAAAGGCTCAAAGCTGCCCCCATATAGGCAAGCTTTTGGTTATTTTATGCACCTCCACAGAGAGAAAAACATGACAATCCGCGATGCTCTGCGTCAATCTATTCGAGCCACAATAGTTATCTGGGATAAGGCCAATATTCCTACTCAGCAGGAACCTCGTGCCATGAAGAAGTTAGAGAATTTCTTTAACGAATGGACTTGCTTAAAGAAGCATGCTTCCAGAACAAGCCAGAGCCATAAAACCAAGGAGGCTGATTTTGTAGAGCGATTGGAAGATCTCTTTGACATCGCCCATGGAGACGCTGAGAAGCTGATCAAGAATCGTGAGGACTGGGAGTTCCTTCAACTGCAAAGACAAAAAGGTCGTCCTGGCTCAATCGGTGGTGTGGACACTGTACATCTTCACCGCACAAAAAATGCAGTCAAACGGTTGGAAGCTGAGGCAGAGAGAAAAAGAAAGTCAGAATCTTTGATGGAGGCGTCTACTAGTCAAGTTGTACTGGCTTCTTCCACATCTTCCAGCAACACTGATGAAAGTGAGAATGAGGAGGAGGAGCCCAAAGGAGCTTGTGCTTTACCAAAATCTAAGAAAAAACGAGGCATGAAAAACATCATGACTATTCAGATGTCTGCTGCCCTGGATCGTACACAAATTTCCTCTAGAAAGGCAACATTTATCCTCGCAGAGGCAGCTAAAAGCTTTGGTTTGGACGCTTCAGATTACAACATAAACCAACATTCTATCCATCGCCTTCGAAATAAGAACCGAGCTCGTCATGCTAAAGAACTTAAGGAGCATTTCCATGGAGAATGTTCTATGACAGTCCACTGGGATGGCAAGATGATGGAGGACCTCACCTCGCACAAGCACATTGATCGTCTCCCAGTACTTGTGTCAGGACCTGGTGTTGAACAGCTGCTTGGTGTCCCCAAAATCCCAAACTCAACTGGAGAAGCACAAGCTGAAGCCGTCTTTAACTGCCTGAATGAATGGGGAATTACAGAGAGAGTAAAAGCAATTTGTTTCGATACAACAGCTTCAAACACGGGTCAATATAGTGGAGCCTGTGCTCTCATCGAAGCAAAATTGGGACATGATGTTTTGTACTTGCCTTGTAGACACCATGTTTTAGATTTATTGTTGGGAGCTGCATTTGAAGCAACATTGGGATCTACATCAACTGGTCCAGAGATATTGATCTTTAAGCGTTTTCGTGACAATTGGACTTCTGTTGATCAAAGCCAGTTCCAAACAGGTGAGACAGACACGATTACTAAAGAAGCAATTATCCAGTCTAAAACTGAACTAATTCAGTTTGCTAGATCCCAGGCACCTATGCTACGGGATGACTATCAAGAACTTTTGGATCTGTCCATCATCTTTCTTGGAGGTGTCCCCAATAAAGGCATCAAGTTTCGTGCACCAGGTGCCATGCATCGAGCTCGCTGGATGTCCAAAGCGCTCTATTCTATCAAGATGTGGCTTTTTCGAAACCAGTTCAAGATGACTAAGACTGAAGAACGAGGAATTCGAGATCTTTCCCTTTTTTCTGTTCTCATCTATATGAAGGCTTGGACAACATCCTCACTCCCTATTGAAACCCCATTTAATGACTGGCTCCTTATGAGGTCATTGATTAATTATCCTAACAAAAAGATTTCTGATGCAACTAAAAAAAAGCTCTCTAACCACTTATGGTACCTGTCTGAAGAAGCAGTTGGTCTTGCTTTCTTTGATGAGCGAATTACTACAGATGTAAAGAAACGCATGGTAAAGGCATTAGAAGATGAGTCCACTGATAGACCACCCAAGCGTCCTCGGATTCCTGAATCGACCTTCTGCTCTGGTGAAGGACTACACCAACTTGTTACAAGAAATACTAGAGAATTCTTTACTAAGCTGAATTTGCCAGAAGGATTTCTGAACAAGGCACCCAGCACTTGGACATCCAACTGTGAATATTTAAGGGCCAGAGCTATTGTTGCAGCTCTATCTGTTGTAAATGACCGGGCAGAACGTGCAGTAGCTTTAGTTCAAGAGCTGAATAAGAAATTGACAGTGGGGGAAGAGCAGCTCCAGTTCCTGCTCCAAACTGTTGCAAAACACCGCCAGAGTCACCCAGTTCCATCAAAAACTGTTCTTCTCAAAAAATAACCATCAATGAGGTCGCACCTTAAAATACACCATATTGTATAATCATTGTATATTAAATAAATGTTGTATAAGGAAATAATACTAATTAAAGTAATTAAAGTATGTAAATAGCACTGGCATTTTGAATTTATCTCTATATAATAAACTAATGGTTTTTTTTGTAGCAATGCTTCATTGCTGATTGTATATAAAAAAAGACCAGGAAGGATTTTGGATAGGAGAAAAAGGATTGGGATAAAGAAGGATTGAGGACCAAAGGATGGATTATAACAACATCAAGGATAGGTTAGAAAAGGATCAATGATAAAATAAGAAGGCCTATACTTATAAAAACGAATCAAACTAAAAAAAGAAGGAAGGAATTATGTGTATAATGAGCATAATCATATGTCAAGAGCTATTATGCCATGGTCACCATTTTTTATTAGCCGGGGGCGACCCCTAAATATGAGCCAATTTGTGTCAAACTTTCAAGTTTTAGTTTTTATGCTAAATGGAACTATTTTATGGGGCGCAGATAAAATAATTCAACATTTCAATTTTGACTACCCAATAAGAGACACCCTAAATTATATATATATATATATATATATATATATATATATAATATATATATATAAAACCTTGGATTAACTTTTGACCTTTGGTTAGCTTCCGCCCGAATTGTTCTTTCTGACGAAGGTCAAGCTTTTCACTCCACCTTAGACCTACAGTTTGACGTGGAATCCGAACCCCGCCCCATCAGCAGCCCAGCGTCTTAACCACTAGGCCACCTATGGTACCCATTTATCTACCAACCACTTTCTTTATTGTGTGGAAGGATGAACAGCTGGGTTTGCTGCGCGCCGGCTGCCGTCGGGTCTCGAACCCGGGGCCGATGGATTCGTAGTCAGCGACGCTAACCACTACACCACTGAGGCGCATATATATATATATATATATATATATGATACACTTAATATATAATTATATTATATATATATATATGAAAATTAGGGTCAAGACCCCCATGATGCGCCGAGACATGCCAGCGAGAACATTTCTTCTCTCTCTCTCTCTTTATTATCTCTGTTTGGTTAGGCTACCCCTTTGGAGGGACTTCCCCTCTCCCCCCTTAACGCATACTCCCTTGAGGTCTAACCCCCCTTCCCCTTGTTGTATACCCCCTCTCCCACCTTGGTGGGTGTAACCCCTCTCCCCCCTCATTATTGATAATTTTGCATTCATATGATTTGCACTCTACATTTTTGCAGGGATACTACTTTCATGGAGTGGGCACAACACTTGAACTCGGGACTGAAGACACTCAAATCAATTACACCTGCGAGGATACGAAAAGATTATCACTGGAATAAGGTACCACCCCAATCTCAGGGATCTGAGGGACCTTTAATGACAAGGTTGGGGGTATCCTTGTTGTGGTACGTCAGGTGAGACCAACGATTCCATTTACAAACCTCGGAAACTGCTTCCATTCCTCTCTGTGCCACATTTATATCAACTCAACGTTTATTCACGCATCTATTTATTACATCCTTCCACACTTTACGTGCTTTTTTAGACTTCTCACACCTACACACTCACTATTATCATTATTCATTCTCTCCACATGATTATACCAACGTATCATATTATCCGCTTTTCTCACCTTCAGTTACTTTTCATTGCACACCTTTAACGAACCTCTTCATTTCTCTTTCGATAAATCCGTTTTACACCAAACATAATTTTTAAATCATTCATTCTGAACTGTTTTCATTTCTGCTAATGAATCATCATGCCAATAATGTAATCTAATAACTGAAAACCCCAGTAATTATTTTCTTATCAAAACCAATACTGGGAACGTTACTGGGAAAATCTAAAGAGCAAGAGAAATAATAATAATAATAATAATAATAATAATATAATAATATAAGTATTTTATTACCCTGTCTTTACCTTTACATTTGAAACTATAAACCGTGTTATAATACAGAAGGTAGGTTAAATGATAACAGGTTCTCCGTCTGTCAATAGACAGTAACGAAGAAAACTTAATTTCCCCGTCGACTTGCCGATTAGCAAGACGGAAATCACATTAAAAATTCGTTACGACGGAGAAATTGCTTTTCCCACCGGGATTTAAAACTTGTTCGTTCGTGTCATTGCGAGATTCCCCCCAACTCATGCATCGCGGCTTCTAATTGGTTCATGTTCCAAGCGGGAATTTAAATTACCCAATAGAAAATTGAATCAATCGTTTTGATTGGCTGATGAGCATGACGTCACATTTTTTTTCTTTCGTTCAGCAGAAGGATTCAAGAAGGGTTTTGGAATTCTAAGAGGTTCTTGACTGCATAATTTAGGTCTCACGGTCCCTAGCGACATCCTCAAGACAATTTGATTAATCCTGACGTCTTCTTACTTCCGAAGGGAACGAAGAACTTAGTTCTAAGTTCCCAAGTTCCTAAACAAAACGTCGATCTTAGACGAACTTTAATTTTTGATCCAATAAAATTGTACTTATATTTCTAGATGTGAAACTGCATCTAAATATATAAATAAACTTCAATGTAACCTTTGAAAACACAACAACATTACGTAAGTTTGCAATTATTACTCCATAAAAACTTTAGAAACAAATAAATATTTAGTTTTTATTATAGAATTTTGGTAAACAGCTTCAGTTTAAGTTATTTCGACGATAACTTCATTCGCTCACTTTCAAAAACCTTGTCCATAATTCGAAATAAGAATGAACATTTCATTCACGAGAAAAAAAAAGAAGTCTGATCATCCCGTGTTCAATGGGCAACATCGTTTCTTTGTTAGCGAAACGAAGAAACTGAGGTCGGGGGTTCGACTCCTGATGGTGCTGGTAAATAATTCAGGAGTTAGCGCAGTGGTCGCATTTGTGGTCTGAGCGATGTGCCAGTTTCTGGTCCTCCGCATTTACTATTATGTATCACTCTTTCCTCTCAACGAACATGCAATTATACTTCACATAAACTCATGTTCAAAACTCGTGTTTTTTCCCCATATATATATATATTTATATATATATATAACTGCAAACACGCAGTATAATTAACGTAAAGAACGACGCTTGTATAGGAGATATTCCGCGCAAGACGAGAGAGAGAGAACGAAACAAATGAAAAAATGAGGTAACCACCCGGGAATCGAACCCGGGATCTTCCGATTGCCGGTCAGATGCGATAACCATTACACCATGGGCCTCACTCTTCCAAATGCCGTAATTCTTCTACATACTCGCAGAAACCAATGCCCCAAGGGGGCACCTCCGGCATGCCGTAACATTATATACATTTAACTGCAAACACGCAGTATAATTAACGTAAAGAACGACACTTGTATAGGAGATATTCCGCGCAAGACGAGAGAGAGAGAACGAAACAAATGAAAAAATGAGGTAACCACCCGGGAATCGAACCCGGGATCTTCCGATTGCCGGTCAGATGCGATAACCATTACACCATGGCCTCACTCTTCCAAATGCCATAATTCTTCTACATACTCGCAGAAATTATACTGCGTGTTTGCAGTTAAATGTATATAATGTTACGGCATGCGGAAGGTGCCCCTTGGGGCATTGGTTTCTGCGAGTATGTAGAAGAATTACGGCATTTGGAAGAGTGAGGCCCATGGTGTAATGGTTATTGCATCTGACCGGCAATCGGAAGATCCCGGGTTCGATTCCCGGGTGGTTACCTCATTTTTTCATTTGTTTCGTTCTCTCCTCTCGTCTTGCGCGGAATATCTCCTATACAAGCGTCGTTCTTTACGATATATATATATATATATATATATATATATATATATATATATATATATATATATATATATATACCGTCTGCCAAAAAAAAGGGTTCACTCTAAAAACATCCATGGAATCAACATTTTTAAACAAAATATGAAACTTATACACGTAAAAGATACATAAAACATCTACCTGTAAACTTATTAAATATTTCTCTAATAATACTACAACTGATGCTCGACATACTAATCAAGACTCCTTTATTTCCATTTTCACTTTTGTAAATTGTAATATACGATTTTTTTTGGCAGGGTTATAAAATATAGTGAATATGCCATTTTCAGAGGAAGATAAGATTATAGTTAAGCATTATAGACTAGAAAAGGGATATGGACGAACGAAGCTACGCTCCGAATTCCCCAACAAAGGATGGACTCTTGGTGGTTTGGGAAAGTTTCTAAAGAAAATTGACGAGACTGGGGATATCAAAAGAAGAGAGGGAAGTGGGCAACAAGACAATATTGACGACGTCGAAGAACGTATATTAAGTCAGGAAAACCAGCCAGGAACCCATATGACACCAGCTCGCATATCAAAAGAGTTACAATTATCAAAACTAGTGTGAGATGCATAATTAAACAAGATCTTCAACTAAAACCTTTCAAAAGAGTGCACGGGCAAAAGATTATTCAAATTGATGAGCAGAAACGAGTTCAAAGATCAAAACAAATCTTACGGCGAGTAACATGTGAGAAACTTTCAAAGGCTTTTTGCCACCTCGGAACAGTCAAAATGACAGAGTTTACTCGTACGTCCAATGTAAATACCTGATAGCAGACATTTTGCCACCAGAAGTCATTTCTCAGCTAGTGTCACGGTGTCAGTCGGCATATCAAAGTTAGGAAAAACATCCATTCATTTTATTGAGCCTGGTGTAAAAGTCATGCCGAGTACTATCGAAATACTCTGTTGCGAAACATGCTTCCCGAAATGGAAAATCTGGCCAACGGTGGTTATTATCTTTTTCAGCAAGACGGAGCAACGTCCCATACAGCAATAGCAACTGTGGAATACTTAAAAAATAATGTCCCAGAATTACTTGAACCCCAAAATTGGCCACCTAACAGTCCTGACTTGAACCCTGTTGACTATGGAATCTAGGAAAATTTGACACAGAAAGTTCACAGGAGTAGGGTGAGAAATGTTGATCACTTGCGTCAGCTTCTTGTGGAGAAGTGGGAAGAGATATCATAGGAGAAGATCGATCGAACCATTGATGAATTTCGTCCAAGATTGAAGAAAATTGTTGAAACAGAAGGGAAACACACTGAACAATATTTTTAATAGGAATTCCAAAAGAGTAAAATGTTAATTTGATTTCTTTTGTAAACTTAGGATTTAAGTTCTCTTTCGAAATTCAAAATCCATTTTTTTATTTTCATGGTTTATTAATGGAGACATTTCCTATATTTTATAAAGCCTATGATGTATTTTATAACTAAAATGAGAATAAAAATTTTATTACCAAAGTTTTACCGCCTTTGTGGACTCCCAGAATTCAAAACTGGAGCGATGTTCACCAACAAAATTTGTTGAACATAAACAATCCTCATTAAATCATTAATTTTGAATATAATAATCTGAAAATTGGTGTACATATATACCGTTTACATACTCAACACAAACATGCACAATAACACCAAAAGCGGCTGACCAACTATCTTTCAGGAAGATACTCACATGTCACATTTAATGGCAAGTCATCCAAAAACAAGCTTTTTCCGAACGGGGTCCCTCAAGACTCTGTTCTCTCACCAACACTCTTCAACTTATACATGCATGACATTCCAACACCCATAGATGACAAGCTTACCTTATCATCATATGCAGATGACATCACTCTAACATCCACCCACAACAACATCGACACCGCTACAAATAACCTTCAACCATACATAAACAGCATACAAGACTGGCTCACACACAATAGACTCAAAGTAGCGCCCACAAAATCAACCATCACCTTGCTTACAAGCAACACAAAAGAACACCAGAAAAATCCACAGCTTACACTAAACAACACCAACATTCCACACACTCACAAGACCAAAATACTTGGGGTCACATACAACACATCATTATCATTTTGCAAACCACATTCAGGACATTAAAAACAAATGTACGTCAAGACTTAACACACTTAGGGTACTAACAGGCACAAACTTTGGACACCAGCAGGAAACAACATCACTCATATACAAACAATATATTCGCTCAGTTATGGACTATGCTAGCCCATGCTGAGCACCCATTATCTCAAACACACACATAAACACCTTACAAACAATGCAAAACAACGCATTTCGTATCATTACAGGATGCACTCAAACAACACCAATAGAACACCTGCACACAGAAACAAAAATACTGAAAGTTAGGGAACATTTAGACATGAGGGGAACACAATTCATGGCAGCAGCGACAACTAACCCACAACACCCTTGCCACTACATGTACAATCACGCACCGACACCTCGCACCATTAAGGTAACACCAGAGAGACATTATAACTAAATACTCCATTCCATACCACGCTCCACAGACATCACACAGTACAGAAAACACATACACACCACCTAACCCACAAAGCACTGACACGACTCGGTCCGAATGCGGTCCTAGGTCCGAAGCCACCACCCACTGACAGGTCAGAGATCAGCCTGAGCAGATTGGATCGAGTTAACTTAGCACGATTCCGATGTGGACATCACCCCAACTTACGGACATATAAACACAGACTAGACAACTCCACAGGCGACATCTGCCACCTGTTAGGACACACCACAAACAATTGAACACATTATGACAGACTGTACCGCTCTAGCACAACATAGAACACAACACAACATCACTAGTGCGCTGAACCTCTGGTCCACTCCGGAGAGGGCGATCGGTTACCTGCGTGCCACCGGCTTGCTCGATCAGGGTGGGCTTATCGGCTAACCAACAACATAGTTTTGCTCTGGATGAGTTTCATTATGATTGGTTAATAAATGTTGATTTCATAGCTGTTTTTAGAGTGAACCCTTTTTTTTGGCAGACAGTATATATATATAATATAAAAAGAACTGGCAAACGATAAGTGAAGTTATAAATTAATCAGAAAGTTATTAAAAACACTGCCCGAAACAGTGTTTCGATAGTGAGGCTGTCCTCTTCATTTCTCTAGAAAAAACGGCTACATCATGGCCACATCGTAAAACTGCTTCCCGTTAAATCAACGAGGTTAAGCGACGTTGGGTGTATTCAGGAATTGGATGGGTGGGCGTTTTCCGTTACTGTGAAACAACTTGATACTATTTACGGAAGAAATACGCAAACAATTAACAATAGCGGAATTAAAGGTTTAAGAGTTTAAATGTTCGGCGAGACATTTGTTCGCTTTTCCTCTTTTACGCATATTCGTACAAATATGTGTGTGTATACATTTACGTATACATTTCGAATCTACTCTCGGCGTACGAGGTACACTGGGAGTGCGCATACCTTCGTGAGGCTTCGTCGTACAATGCGGAACTTCGACATATTAAGACTCTTCCATGCACCGAACTACTTTTGCCCTATAGAACACTTTCACTGAGCACTTTTCTCAATACACGAACCCATGACAGCTTGAAGCTTCTTATTTCCGTTTACTTTGTTTTTTTTGACAATGGAAGTGTTGGGCTCTTTAGGCTACTTTTATTCCTTGCATAAAATGTTGAAAAATAAACAAACTACATAATTCGCCCCTCACGAGGCTCCACTTTCCTCGCGTTACGTGCCCCACGACTAACAACATTTTGGGTATCACTGAACGTTGGACGAAAAACAACTTAAAAATATGAAAACACGCGGACGATATTAGTTTTTTCGGATCACCTGAAGATCAGGGCTCCCAGCCTTCTTTAGTTAGCTTATAAGGCTAACTAACGAAAATATCACGACCTAACCTAACCAGTCGTTGGTCAGCTGTACGCCCTTGACGATTGGTTAGGTTAGGTCGTGATATTTTCGTTAGTTAGCCTTATAAAGCTAACTAAAGAAGGCTGGGGGCCCTGATCTTCAGGTGATCTGTTTTTTCTACAAAGTGAAACGTTTAAACGAATTCCGATATGCAAATATCGTGTGATTTTAATATTTAGTTTTAGTTAAAGCAAATTTCAAAACGGCAGAAAATAAGTGCATATTATGCAGTTCGTCTCTGTATTCAAAATGGAATGACATTTTTCTGTAACTAAAAAAATTAGAAGTTGTAAACATTTTGGTAAACAAAAAAAAGAAAACAATAATAATATATAATATAAAATAATACGTTCCCAAACTTTACAATGAGTCATTATGAAAAAAAATAGTTTTTCTCTAAAACTAAATTCATCGTTCCTTTTTCAAGTCTTTTAATATATATATACATATGATGAATAAAACCACGAAGGGAAAAGAAACACAAAGGGGTGCTCAAGCGCTTTCGTCTAATGACATCCTCAGGAACACTGTCACTTTCACGTGTCACTTTCGTGAAATAATTTTTCATATATATATATATATATATTTTAACTGCAAACAACATGCAGTATAATTAATGTAAAGAACGACGCTTGTGGAGAAGAGCGTCCGCACAAGAAGAGGAGAAAGAACGAACAAATGAAAAATGAGGCCCTCCAAGGAATCGAACACGGGATCACCCAATTGCCGGTCGGACATGCTATCCACTACACCAAGGTCCTCGATCAGTCAGAAGTCGTAATTCTCCTACATACGAGCGGATGATCCCGGGTTCGATTCCTGGGAGGTGCCTCATTTTTCATTTGTTCGTTCGTTCTTTCTCCTCTTCTTGTGCGGACGCTCTTCTACACAAGCGTCGTTCTTTATATATATATATATATACATATATATATATAATATATATATATATATATATATATATATATATATATATACATTCAACTGCAAAGAACACGCAGTATAAATAACGTAAAGAACGACGCTTGTATAGGAGATATTCCGCGCAAGACGAGAGAGAGAGAACGAAACAAATGAAAAAATGAGGTAACCACCCGGGAATCGAACCCGGGATCTTCCGATTGCCGGTCAGATGCGAGGCCCATGGTGTAATGGTATCGCATCTGACCGGCAATCGGAAGATCCCGGGTTCGATTCCCGGGTGGTTACCTCATTTTTTCATTTGTTTCGTTCTCTCTCTCTCGTCTTGCGCGGAATATCTCCTATACAAGCGTCGTTCTTTACGATATATATATATATATATATATATATATATATATATATATATATGCCTATTAGTAAGTCTGTTTTGAAAGAACGGTATATCCATTATTCAATTACTTCTTTAGCAAAAGGGACATTATCTGTTCTCGGAGAATCCAATCCGTCAATTTTCACACATAACTGTTCCTTTAGATCCATTATATCCCTTTGAGTCCATTAACGGATCGATCCATTATCAAGTCAAGAGGTCGACATATGGTCCCAACACCGCCTCTGAAGTAGATATAATACCAAAGTGACGTCATACTTTGAGGGAAAAAAGATTTTCTTCTTTTGGGAACTTCGATCCGAAATTTTTTATTGCGTTTAAAACATTTTTTAAAAGAATATTGACGGTTTTGTGTCGCGTCAATTTAAATTCTGTACCGATTCATCGATTTGTTGTACCTGGTATTCCATACATTAAAACCAAGCTTATCCTCTCATCTGTTGTTAATTTCGCAGCCATTCCCTACCTAAAAGAAAAAAATAATATATTATAGTCAACACTGAAAATTCCTATGATGCGCCACTTTTGCGCCACCCTGTATATATATATATATATATATATATATATATATATATATATATGTGTGTGTGTGTTGTGTGTGTGTGTGTGTTGTGGATGGCACTTTTAAGCAGAGCGTGAAGAGGTGTTCCTAACGTAGTGTCGGTGCCTCTTTTCAGTTTCAGTCCTCCCCAATTATTTGTCGTGCAAGAATGAGAAAATCGAAAGTGGGAATGTGAAAAGAAGCAATTCTCAAACGATCCATTCTCATTCCCAGTGTAAATGATTTCCCTTAAATCAGATTTTTCATGAAAAAAAAAAAAAAGATACCGCTCGGGCTCGTAACTGAGTCACAATCTTCGTTTAATCCCTTCTCAAATCTGGAATTCCCACTTTGGGAATGGGAATGGCGTCACCAGTAGGAATTAATCGTTTATATCATAGTAAGCGTTGTTACGTGAGACTGAGATGAGTGTTTAATTAAGCGATGAAGATAAAAAGTTTTTAACTCGTAAAGCTAAGACTTTACTCGCTTCCGAAAGAGGGTGTTTTGGGTTCTCTTCAGCGATCGGTTCGAGGCATCGCTAGTCCTCATACTCATACTTAAAAGTTCCTATTTCTAAAATGTCACTAAGTTTCGTTTATACGAACCCTCAACTGGTTATGCCTCATTATTATTATTATTATTATTTTATTATTATTATTATAGCCATATATATATATATATATATATATATATATATATATATATATATATATATATATATATATATGTATGTATGTATGTTAATGTAGAGTAATAGTGGCCAATTTTTTTGTTTTATTTTAAAAAATAAAACGATCAATAAATTCCAAATAGCCTTTTATGCCATGAATAAATAAATGGTTTTAGTAAATAGAAATTGTAAATAAATCTATAAATAATAGTTAAACATATGGGACGAGTTCGTGTAGCGAAGAGACTCATTAGGTATTTCGATATCTGGGCGATTAATTATATGAGCCGAAATCCATATTGGGCTTCAAATAAATCTAACCTAACCTACCCAAACCTACCTAACCTAACTTACAAAAAAAACATCTATATGTGGTTTGTATGCTCTATTAAGTCTAATAAGCAATTTATTTTGTAAAATAAAACAAAAAATTGTCCACTATTGTTAACCTTAGCCAAATAAATAAATAAATAAATATATATATATATATATATGCGTCTCGGTGGTGTAGTGGTTAGCATCGCTGACTATGAATCCATCGGGCCCAGGATCGAGACCCGGTGACGGCAGTCTGCGCGCAGCTAAACCCAGCTGTTCATCCTTCCACACAATAAAAATTGGTTGGTAGATAAATGAGTACCCTGCGGTAGCCTAGTGTACGGGAGGTCGTGAAATCGAGTCCGGGTGTGGACTGTAATTTCTGACCGCCCGTGGTGGGGTGTGGTTCGGATTCCACGTTAAACTCTAGGTCTAAGGTGGAGTGACAAGATTGACCTTCGTTAGAATGAACAATTCGTGCAGAAGCGAAACCAAGGTTAACCAAGGTATACTGTATAGTGATGCAATGCTGCTTCGGTAATAAAAATAGTGCACTAAGTTTGGTCAGTATATATATATATATATATATATATATATATATATAATAAAAAAATAGTAAAAAATTTGGTTTGCTTACCCACTATGAAAATTCATAACTAAATTTTACTCCAATTTACAACCTGCCGGTTATTGATCATTTCCAATCAAAACTTCATTTCACAACTGCAAATGGCGTCACTTCTTTTAGGCCAATTTGTTTATTTGCTTTATTTTGTTACTTTATTTCTTGTTTTTCTCTCCAATATTTTAGGTGAAATTTTGTCAATTACATTTTCGATGTAAATATTGACTGATCCTCTCAATGTATTCTAATGTCATTCATTCCCTCAGAATAAAATCTTCGAAAATTCGTCATTTTTTGCGAGTTCAACTAAAATCAATAAAGTCTGCTTTACATAACTTATTTACTTAAAAATCCCCGTCCCCCAACCTCGTAATTGTGGCGCAGCAGATTCGATGATCTTTCGTTTTGGGGGTAATGGTCCCAACTCATTTTTCCAAATTTGTTCTAAATACTTTTTTTTATATTTTTCCCATTAACGGAAGAAGGTGCTTCCATTAATTTAATATAAACACCAAAAAGTTGCAGTTACCAGAAATTAGACGGTAACTGTAGGACTATATACGTGCTAAAACGTAACAGATAACCGAGCTGGCAACAGCTTTCTCATCTCAACCATTTGTTTTGCTTGTCATGCCTCTGTAATTAATCAGTGAATCATTTTTCAATAGATTTCTCTTCTTTCTGTAAAAGTATCCATTTAAAATAACGTTTTATATTTATTACTTAGGCGTAAAAATCTATTATTTTATAGCGGTTGTGTTTTCAGTCCCGGTTTAAGTCGCTCGTCATTCACGAGTTTATTAATTAGTAACTGAAAAATAGATTTTCGAGATCTTCATCTTTTTTGCCGGTGGTTATACGCGCGTCGCGATTGAATGATAACTTTCTTCTTAAGTGAAACTCCATCTATAACTAAGGATGGATTTTTATAAGTCACTAAAAGTAAAGCAACCGCAATTCAAATTTATGTATTGATGAACATTGCGTCAGCGACGGAACGATTCATTCCTTAATGACTCGTCAAAAGTGCGCTACAAACTTGTGGAGTTCATTTGTTTATGTTTTAAAATGTTCAATATTCACCAACAAACAAAGTTAAGTAAGGCAGAACATTTTATTATTATTATTATTATTATTATGACTGTATTGGCAAAAAACAAATGTTATTGCATTTCCATTATGTTGCTCAAAGAAAATACTGGTTCAGTATACCAAATTTGAAGGTTGCAAGATCGAGTTCCAAGCCAGACAGACCTTAAAACAGATTTCAAACACAAATGTTTGTTGTATCTTTTGTCTTGATCTTGCACAGAATTCTACATTAAATTGTACATCCTCGTTTGTATATATATGTATGTGTATATTAGATGTAGCCAACACAATTCAGCTGCTAAATACCATCCAGGAAATACAAAGTCAGCTGACAAATATAGGAATCTGAGAGCCGGACAAAAGGCACGCACAAAGACACTTCATGCGTTATCGGAACAACAGGTACGACAAAGATAAAGAGAAGCAAATTCTCGGAGGATCACAAGGCAACGAAACCGGTACCACCATTGGAAAACGAATCGGAACCACCTGTATGCGAAAACGATAGGGAAAAAATAAAAATAATCCTAGCCAACATTCAGGGCCTTAAATCAAACCATTCCCCGGACAAAGTTTTATACCTGAGAGGACTCATACAAGAAACCGGAACAGACTTTGCATGCCTCACGGAAACCCATCTAAAGGACTGCCAGGCGAACTGTGAAAACTGTGAGTTCTGTGTTGACAAAAAAGAAATACAAATTGACAACTATAACATACTCTAAGCCGACAGAATAGTGAGACGGAAAGGAGGATGTGCTATTTACATACACGAAAGGCATATGGCAGAAATGACTATAAGTAATTCAAACAGCTACGTAGAATGTATAGCAGCAAAAGTTGAAAAATTAAATATGGTACTAGTTGTAATGTACAGACCCCTGAACACGCCAACTTCAAAATTCTCAGATTCCATTACAGAAGTAAGAAACTGGGTAAAAGATCTACATTCTACAACCCCATATTTTTCTCTGGTGATTTTAACTTTCCATTCATGAAATATAAAAGGATAGAAAAAATATATGTATACACCAGGACAAGGGGGGCACACAGGAAGACCAGGAGCAGGTAAAAATGCTACTAGCTCTAGCCGATGAATTTATGTTAACACAATAAATAACAGAAAACACAAGAAAAACAACTGCCTAGATTTGATGTTAACAAACAACAGCAACCTAATTGATAACGTAGAAATATCCCCAACTATAATATCGGATCACAACATTATTGAAATAACAACCAATATAAAAGCAACAGGAAAGGAAAGAACACGAACAATAGAAAGAAGCAAATTCGAAATTTTTAATTTCCACTCCAAAGCTATAAACTGGGAAGGTGTTGCATCCAGCATGGAAGTAATAGATTGGAAAACTATCTTCAAGGCCAAGACAACGGAAGAGATGCTAATGACCTTAGCGGAGAAGACGCTGGAAATTGTGGGAAGACATGTCCCAAAAATGCAACAAAGAGGAAAGAGAAGCAGGTTCGAGAGACAAAAGAGGTCACTGTTCCGAAAGAGAAAAAAGAGTGACTGCAAAATTAAGTAACTACAAAGACAACAACATCAGAAAAATATTAAATGATAAACTGCAGAGTATAGATTGCGTCATGCAGGAACTAATTGAGAAGCATACAGAAAAAAAAGACGACGCTATAGAAGCGATAAAGGCTAACTCATGGTACTACTATAATTTTGCAAAATGGAAGTCGAAAAATCGCACGACTATCGGACCTTTGAAAAATGAAGACAATGCTTTATCTGATGATCTGACAAAAGTATCTGAAATATTAAAAGCTCAGTACGAATCATCTTTCAGTATCCCAAAAACTGACAAACTGATATGCGATAGAAACGCGTTCTTTGCAGAAGAGCTACAAGGGGAAAGTATCACGGACTTCGACTTTACGACAGATGATATTACACAAGCTATAGATAGGGTAACTAAAAACACACTCAGTGGCAGGACCGGACAAATGGAATGCCACACTGATCAAAAACTGCAAGAATGCAATCGCTGAGCCCCTATATTGGATATGGAAACGATCACTCGACACGGGAGAAATGCTAGGCATCCTGAAGAAAGCGAGCATAGTCCCAATATATAAAGGAGGAGATCGATCCGAGGCCAAAAACTATAGGCCAGTGTCGCTTACATCTCATCTCACTAAAATATTTGAAAAAATATTTAGAGAAAAAAAATCTGACTTTCTGGAAACTCAGAAAAAATTAAATGATAACCAACATGGATTTCGGTCAGGCAGATCGTGCCTCTCACAACTAGTAGAATAACATTATTGATGCATTGAAAGTAATAAAAACTATGATGTAATATGCACAGACTTTGCCAAAGCGTTCGACAAAACATAAATTGAAATATATGGGAATAACAGGAAAAGTAGGGAAATGGATATATAATTTCCTTAGTTAGCGGCAGCAAGTCGTTACAGTACAAGGAGTATCTTCATCAGAATCAGAAGTCCTCAGCTCGGTACCACAAGGAACAGTATTAGCTCCACTACTCTTCATAATCATGCTAACTGACATAGATGAGGACGTTACCAGAGACAGCACATTAACATCCTTTGCCGATGAAACAAAGATCAGTAGAAAAATAGGAAACCCAGAGGATATAGGATCTCTACAAACAGACATGAACAGAATCTACAAGTGGACGGAAGACAACAATATGAAGTTTAACACTGAAAAATTTCAACTGTTACGGTACGGAAAAAGGGAGGACCTAAAATCCATGATATACTATACCCTAAATGGACAGGAAATTCAAAGAAATTCTAAAGCAAAAGATTTAGGAGTTGTAATGACTGATGATGCGAAATTTGAAACACAAAATAAGATAGCAGTAAACAGAGCAAAGAGAATAACTGGGCAGATACTGAGAACCTTTAAACGAAAGGATAGGAATATAATTCCTCTATTGAAAACACTGATCATACCCAAGTTGGAATACTGCTCGGTCCTAACATCCCCATATAAAAAAGAAGACATTAGTCAGCTAGAAGGGATTCAGAGAAGCTTCACAGCCAAGATCAAGGGGTGGAAAGAACTAAATTACTAGGAAAGGTTACGCGAATTAAACCTATATTCACTGGAAAGGAGAAGAGAGAGATACACCATTATTTACACTTGGAAAATAATGGAGAAACTAACCCCTAATCTTACTCTGAACCCTATAACTCCCCAAACAACAGTGGAAAGTAGAAAAGGAAGACTGTGTCGTGTTCCCAAATTAAAGGTTTGACAGAGAACATCCTTAACCCTGAAAGAGAGTAGTTTTGTGGTGAGTGGACCAAGACTGTTTAATCAGCTCCCCAAAGAACTTAGGAACACGAATGGTGTTGCGGTGGACATCTTCAAAAGAAGGTTAGACGCCTGGCTCAGAACAATCCCCGATGAGCCGGGCGTACCTGGCTATGGGGAGTACAAGAAACCAACTCTCTACTTCACCAGCCAACTCGAGAGGAGGAGCGACAAGCTTGACTTTCGTGAAATGAGGAATCATCGCACGGAACATTTGAAAGGTATATATATACACAGGGTGGTCCAAAAGTTCTTCTCTATTTTGATGGAATAATGATATTTCTGTTTTATTTTTTACAGGCCATAGATGATCATGAATGTACAAGAACATGTGATGGTAGTAACACTACGTATCCAAAGGAAGAAGTGCAAAGAAATTCGAGAAAAATTCGAAAGAAGATTTCACAAACCAAGACCTACAGACAAAGCAATTCGAGAGCTGGTCAATAAATTTAAAAAAAACAGGATCTGTTCATGATGAGGCAAGATCTGGACGTCCAGGTACCTCTCATGAAAATGTCGAACTGATAAGAGATGCCTTTGAAACAAAAGAATGTCAACTCGCTCAGCATCACATAGACTGAGCATACCAAAAACGACTGTTCTAAGGATTTTAAAATCAACATTAAAAAAGAAAAGTTACCATATTCAAGTGCTACATGAATTACACGAAGAGGATCATCCAAAACCAGCCTCCATGTGCACAGAATTGATTGAAAAAATTCATACCGAAAACTTATTAAATCACATTCTCTTCAGCGATGAGGCGATGTTCCACACATACGGGAAGGTTACTCGACATAATTGTCGTATCTGGGCTAGTGAAAAATCAACCGAGTTCTACGAATGGGAAAGAGATTCTCCTAAAGTTAATGTCTGGTTGGATATGATAAGATCGAAGGTTTACGGACCTTTTTTTCTTTGCAGAAGATACGGTAACAGAGCCAATTTATCTTGACATGCTTCAGCAGTTCCTTGAATCCCAGCTTCGTTCAGATGGCATTCTCGACACTGTTCTCTTTCAACAAGATGGAGCTCCATGTCACTATGCAAATATCGTTCGAGCGTACCTTGATGAGCTCTTACCACATCGCCTGATTGGACGTTGCGGAAACAGGCCCTGGGCTGCATGGTCTCCACATTTAACACCATCCAACTTGTTTGCGTCGGGCTTTATAAAGTC
The DNA here is from genome assembly GCA_023014485.1 of Bathynomus jamesi. Taxonomy (NCBI): domain Eukaryota; kingdom Metazoa; phylum Arthropoda; class Malacostraca; order Isopoda; family Cirolanidae; genus Bathynomus; species Bathynomus jamesi. Next base: position 196,196 of record JAJOZX010000016.1, on the reverse strand, counting down.
TGAGGTATACAAAACAAGAGTTACAGACCTGCAGGATCTGTGAACCGCATCGTCGCGATAGTCGCTAAAATAACCCCAGAGATGTTTGAGAATGTGTTCCGCAATGCAGTGGACAGATTTGAGATTTGCAGAGACACTGATGGTGCTCACGTCGAATCTTAGACCTAAGTTTGATAAATTACGAACTCAGTTAGGTAGACCAGCCATGTGTGGATTCTAGGGTCTTTGTTGGTCAGAAACATTATAACATTATAACAAATAAATATACATCTAATTATGTTATTACATTTTTATCCTAAACTACTATTGTTTCAGCAAAATAGATAAGGCCTTCTGGACCACCATATATATATATATATATATATATATATATGGAATTAATCTCACAATTAAACACGTGAAATTAATGAATGAAGGAAACCCACAAGGAAAAAGAAAAATGATTCCAAGCCTTTCGTGTATTCAGAAGTACACCTCGTCACCCATTCCCCGACGAGGTAAACTTCTGAATACACGAAAGGCTTTGGAATCATTTTTCTTTTTCCTTGTGGGTTTGCATCATATATATATATGATGAATAAAACCACGAAGGAAAGGAAACACAGAGTGGTGCTCAAGCGCTTTCGTCTAATGACATCCTCAGGAACATTGAAGTAAATAAAGCGTTCAAGACTATACATAGGTTACAAACAAAAAATATATATATATATATAATAAATATAGAAATAAAAATTGTGGGAGGAGCATGCAAATTTGTAAGGAAAACTGCCAATTTTAGCACTTTGCCCGAATTCACAAGATCAAATGGATTGTTTACAACCAATGTTATAGATAATGCCTAAATGATATATAGGTCACAAAATAATTTTAAAAAATAAATAAATAAATAAAAAATAAAAAAAAAATAAAAATAAAAATTGTAAGAGGAGCATACAAATTTATAAGGGAAAATTAACAAAGTTTTAGCACTCTGCCCTTCTTGTCTAAATCCGTTCTGAACGAATTCAAAACAACGGGATCGAGTTGAAAAAGACCTTTGCTCATGTTAAAGTTATTTGTAAGTTGGATAATAGCAGACTCAAGAATATTTCTATTAACAATGTTGCTAGAGTGAAACAACACTGAAGCATTATTCCAATCATTACAATGGGATAACTCTGACAAATGGACAAAAAGGGCACTGGATGACTGTCCCATTCTAACAGAATATTGATGCTGTTTTACACGCGTGTGCAAATCCTTTCCCGTCTGTCCAATGTAAAAGGAATCACATTGTTTACAACCAATTTTATAGATAATGCCTGAATTATTGGTAGGGCTATTTTTTACTGATATTTTTTACAATATTGTTATATGAAAATACTACATTAATATCCAAAAGTTTAAGTACATTAGCAATGCCTAAAAAGCCCGGGAAAATGGAAGTACTAAAATATTCTTTGACAAAGTGCGAGTGTTATTATTCACACGATAGAAGGTTCGTTTTGCCTTGTTAAGACAAGATTCCATAAACGCAGGTGGGTAGCACAGATCACTTCCAATACCGTTGATTTTTTCCAGCTGAGAAACATTGAAGAAAATATGGCCTTCTTAATGGAGGTGTCATGTCCAGACATTATCTATAAAATTGGTTGTAAACAGTCCATTTGATCTTGTGTTGAATTCGAGCAAAGTGCTAAAATTGGCAGTTTTCCTTACAAATTTGTATGCTCCTCCCACAATTTTTATTTCTATATTTATTATATATATATTTTTTGTAACCTATATATAGTCTTGAATTCTTTATTTACTTCAGTGTTCCTGAGGATGTCATTAGACGAAAGCGCTTGAGCACCACTCTGTGTTTCTTTTCCTTCGTGGTTTTATTCATCATAAATATTTTTCACGTGTTACTTTCCTGAAATAATTTTCATATATATATATATATATATATATATATATATATATATATATATATATATATATATATGATGAATTTCACCATTAAACACGTGAAATATATAAATGATGCACATTCACAAAGAAAAATGAAAACAATTCCAAGGTCATTCGTGTATTCGACAGTACACCTCATCAGGAAATGAAGGGAAAAAGCAAATAACCGAAAGTAGTTAGAAGGGATTAGCAAAGAATTAAAAATTATTAATTGAAAGAAGAAGTATTTTAAGATGATGTGTCCCATTTTATAAGTTCCCGAACTGTTAATGAAATGATTTATAAAGTATATGAATGCATATTCCAGAATGTTCCTTTCAGTTACGTCTTTATTTGTAATAAGATTTTTAGAACTGTTCCAACTAATATTTTCACCATCAATCCATTCATAAAAGCTTCAATTTTTTTTCTTCAACATTTCTTATTGTATTAACAGAATTTTTACATTTTGATTCGTTTTCTGACGAGGTGTACTGTGTGTACTGGCACGAAAACCCTTGGAATCGCTTTTCATTTTTCCTTGTGGATCTGCATTATATATATATATATATATATATATATATATATACAGGGTGGTGCAAAAGTCTGGACCCATAGGCAATTTACTATATAAAAAATATCTTTCGATTTTTATAATCAGTGGTTTACGTTAACAAACCAAGAACAATACAAGCGCTAAAGGATAACATCACAACAGAAATTGAAGCCATAAGAACAAATATTACTATGCTTACAAATGTGCAAAGGTCTTGTGTCAACGAGTAGAAAAGTGTTTGGAAGAAGCTGGACATCAATTCGAACACTTATTGTAAATTCTGAACTAGAACGTTAAATTTAACATAATTTAGTCACTGGTGTATGGTTAATTAAATTTCATTTCATAATAAACTTCCTGCAGGCCACACTTTTTTTCCATATAAACCGACTATGGGTCCAGACTTTTGCACCACCCTGTATATATATATAATTGCAAAGATTATGCATTGGAAGCGGGTGAACATGTGTAAATGTCATGATTAAGCAATGTTTCAAAATCTCGAATTGCTACGGAAAATGTGCGACCTATTTATCGTCTAGAAAAAGACACTTTTATCGTGATTGAGCGTCGATAAAGCATTATGTTGTAATAATAAACATTTCAGCCATATTGGAACACTACGAGAAAATGGTCCAAATTATTTACGCCAAATTTTCGAACTGATTCATTAATCTGTACCCTGTTCTCGCAGTAACGTTTCAAAATGTTTCGATATTTTTCGCAAAATAGCGTACGTTACGCGCAAATATTTTCTGGGGCAGTGAACGTACCACAGTGAAAACAATTAGAAAAATTTCCCACTTCTTTCTTTCCATACCGACATTTTGCTTCGGTCGTTTTCAAAGCGTTTCGTTTAAAATAGCTTAAGAAGCATCGTGTTTGAACGAAAAGTAATTGCTTAAAACGAAATTTTGCGAAATAATAATGCATACGGAGAATAGGGTGAACATATGTGTTGCCATGTTGGTGCATTTAAAAACCAGTCTCGTCCGGCACTCATCAGTAACGCAGAAGGAAAGAATGAGGGCGTTATTCGAGTGATTGAATTAAAAAGAGGGTCTTTCTTCACGGTTCCTTTTCACTACAACAACACTTATTTCAACAACTGTTGATTGTATCATTTACAACTTACTCCATATTAATTTTCTGTGAAGAAGTTACAGCAAAATATGGAAATATTTTATAACAGTTATTCCGCTTTCCAGTCGCGTCACTACGTCAAAATTTGATTTTTTCCTCATACAGTACTTTAATTAAAAATGACTTCTTTTGCATATCCTGGCGCAGGCAATTACATTTATTAGGGATTAGTTAATAATAATAATAATAATAATAATAATAATAATAATAATAAAATCACAAATAACAAAGGTCATTCTCCCGACACTATATATATCACTAACTTTTGATGGCTTCGAACGACGGTTCAGGATCGACCTGCGGTCGACCCCTTTGCGGCGTCCCGCCTCATTTGCGGGATTTGGGTGGAGAGTTGTTTTCCACTGTCACCTTCGCTGATCAGGAACTTCTCACAACACCAGAACCTGTCCAGTTGGTTCTTCATATTATTTACGTTCGTGTGTTGAAGGGTTGTTAGTTCTTTCGGTAGCACGTTAAAGAGTTTTGGGCCTCGTATTCCGAGGGTATTTTAACCACCCTCGTTTTCATGTCCCCTGTCCCACCACCGCTAGGACCATAGAGAATCTGCCGCTTTTCTCATTCCAGTGTGCTTCTACTTCATTTCTAAAGTTTGGATACATCAATCCAGTATATTGTTGTGTGTCGCTTACGTCTTTCCAGGGAGCAGAGTTTCAGGGTTTGTAGCCTGTCTTAGACGTAAAAAATCTTTTGAACGGCTTCTATGTTATCAATGTCTCGTTTTCTGAATGGGCTTCTGAGAACTCAGCAATACTCAATTACTGGTAGGGCTAAACTCTTCAACAAGTTTAGCTTCATGTTTGCTTTTCTGTTGTGGAAGCCAGGGATGAGGTAATTGCAATTTCTAATTGTAATTGATTGTAATTACATTTTTTCATGTAATTGGCAAGTAATTGTAATTGACTACCTAAAATGTAATTGTAATTACATTTTTTCATGTAATTGGCAAGTAATTGTAATTGACTACCCAAAATGTAATTGTAATTGTAATTAATTACATTAGGAAACCAAGGTAATTGATACAATTACAGTCAATTACTTTCAATTACATGAATATTAAAGTTAATGGGTAATACTCATAGTTTAAACTACTTGCTCATAATGTCTCAGGGAGCTTTCTTTTCAAATATAAAATGTTATTCTTTTTATTTGAAATAAAATGTTCCATTTATTTCAAATGTTCCTAACTAGAGTGCCAGTTTTTTTGTCTTTATTATTTTCAAAATAAATGCGAGTTCTTATGTCTTATATTAGTATTTTTTGAGTGCCTTATCTTTGGTTTCATTAGACTATATCACATACATATATCCAGTGTCCAATTGTCCATAGCAAGAACTGCTTGATGAAAAATACAGTTCCGTGCAATGTTAAAAATATATATATTTTATTGACCTTAATATTATGTAGTTTTCATTGAAGATAATGGCCAAAACTGAAAATGGAATTGAAATACGTAGGTATCACATGATATAAATCAAGTAGTGTGTATTTATGAAAAAAATGCAATTCTTTGTAAATTACTTTGCAAAGTATTGTAATTAAGTATTTCACCATGTACAGTAAATGTAATTGCAATTGAGAGTATGTCAAGTAATTGTAATTAATTACATTGACCAAGTAATTGCGCCAAGCCTGGTGGAAACTCCTCCAGATAATTCCCATTACTTTTCTAGATGTTATAATTTTGATGTTATAGTGTTCCCTGAATTCTGCATCTGCCGATAATGACTCCAAGATCCTTGATTTGTGGGTTTGGTGTTATCTGTTTGTCTTGTAGTGCTTTGCATCCTTTATTCTGTAGCTCTTTCTTATTACCATATTTTATGAGGTGGAATTTTTCTTCACTGAACTTCATATTGGTGTCTTCTGTCAATTTGAATAGTGTTTCTTTGTCATTGTGCAAGTTTTCTTTGTCACCTTCATTTCATATTTCCTTATATATCTTTGTATCGTCAGCGAAACACGATACGACACTGTCATTAATATATACATCAACGCCTGCAATCATCATTACGAGTATAAACGGCAAGGGAGCTAATACTGTACCTTGTGGGACAGAGCTAATGACTTCTGAGACTTCAGATTTGACTCCATTTACTACCACTCTGTGTTCTTTGAGTCAGAAAATTAAATATCCATCGTCCCAGTTTTTCAGTAATTCCTGTATTCTTAAGTTTGTGAGCTATAATTTCGTGATCACATTTATCGAAGGCTTAACAAAATCGGTATATATTATATGTACAGTATATTTTGATCTCGACTCGACGCAATATTTCTGGTATTTTCTCTTGGTGATAGACATGATCTTCCAGCCCTGAAGCCATGTTGGTTCGGAGTGAATAAAGTCTTGTAGGATTGCAGCCATCTTTCATACTTTTACCCGCAGTGGTAGCGTTGCTGCCACTGCATCCATTTTTACTTCATATCTTTCCACCATTTTATTTGCACTCGAAGTAGTTTTTACCCTTCTCAACCTTCTCCCCTAATTTTGTATTTTCAGCGACTTCAGAAGCGCGCTGCAAGACTGGAGTACTTTAATCCTGTCCACACGATAATTTTACATTTTTTAAAATGGCGTCAATGATCACGATGTTGCGACACCAAAGGTATAATCTTCTTGGTTTTCGTCGTCGTCGTCGTTGGGCCTAGGCAAGCTACGGCTTGGACCGTAGCGCATCTATCCGGTATAGGTTAACCTGGATGATGTAGCCATAAGCACTGCCGCTGGTTAAGTGCCAACCAGTGATTATCTCACTAGCCGTATTGAGTCCGTTAGGCGAAACTGCGACAGTACCAAGGATGGAAAATATAACCCTTGGATTTCTATTATTTATTTGCAAAATGGACATGGTATTAGATTAAAATAATTATTTGAATATAAATAATGAACTGACAATTGTGATATATAATTAATTATGTTTACATACACTAAAATAATACAGTATACATAAAATTAGTATTAATGTTGTTTACAATTGAATTATGATGGGTAACTAATTTAAAATGAATTTATAGCTCTTCCGAAATTCAAGACGGTAAAATTAACATTTATCTTGAAACTAAAATAAGAGTATTCACTACACACTCCCCCACCAGAGAGGAAGTTCAAAGAGTTCCGAACGACACAGATTTCCCCTGGACCTTTTTGGTAGCTACATGTACCTCGCTTAAGGTTGATTCCAAAAACGCAGGCTTAAGACGATCGATAGAAACCTTGTCGACCTTGGAACCGCGCTGGATGAGAAATGATTTGCACGTACGTCGGAGAACTTCATAGGGCCCGTCATATGGACATTGGAGAGGCCGTTTTGGGACAGGCACACGAACGAAAACGTGGGTGCAAGACTGGAGGGCTGGGGAAACAAAGATGTTCTGTTGGCTAGTCAATCGAGGGGGAACAGGCTGAAGGGACTGCATGTGAGAGGAAAGTGTTTGAGCGAATTCCGTAGGATTACATGACTTATCCCCTGCAGTGAAGTAGCCACCTGGTAGCCGCAGTGTTGTTCCATAGACTAGTTCAGCCGCTGTAGTCTTCAGATCACTCTTAAATGCAGAGCGAATACCAAGCAACACGAGTGGAAGCTTATCCATCCAATGGGAGTCTTCGTGACACATAAGGGATGACTTCAGCTGGCGATGGAAGCGTTGACGAGGCCGTTAGCTTGCGGATGATACGCACAGGTATGCTCATGTACTGTACCCAACAAGCTGGTAAACTTCTTCCAAAGCGAAGACTCAAATTGGCGACCTTGGTCAGTGATGACTTTTGTCGGCAATCCAAATCTTGATACCCATCCATGAAGAAAGGCTCTTGCAACAGTGTCCGCTTGGATATCAGGAAGTGGGATGGCTTCAGGCCATCTGGAAAAGCGGTCGAGACAGGTGAGCAGATAACGTTGGCCTTGAATCACTGGAAGAGGGCCAACAATGTCTACATGAATTACCTCAAATCGCTGGGATGGGGACGGAATGCGTCAAAGGGGGACCTGGTGTGCCTTTGGACTTTGGCACGCTGGCAGGCAAGGCACGTTTTGGTCCAATGTTTGACATCCTTCCGCATCGAGGGCCAAACAAAGCGAGAGGTAACCAGGTGTTGCGAAGCACGGATACCAGGATGGGAGGGCTTATGAAGATCCGTGAAGACTGCTTGTCTGTGACATGGAGGGACATAAGGGCGAATAGCAGCTGTTGATACGTCGCAATAGAGGGGCACAGACAATCCTGGCATACTCATTTTCTTGAGGGAAAGTGAGTGAGTGGAGTCTTCTCTGAGCAGGTCTTGTAGTTCCGTATCCTTATCTTGATCCTGTGCAATAGCATTCCACAGTGTAGAGCTGAGGGTAACAGAAGTAATCTCTATTCTTGAAAGTGCATCCGCTGGAGTGTTCAAGACACCTTTGATGCGGCGGATATCTGTGGTAAATTGCGAGATATAATCGAGTTGCCTGATGACTCTGGGAGAGTGGTTACAGCTGTTTTTTATTGAAGACAGTGACCAAAGGTTTGTGGTCGGTAAAAACACAAAACTCTCGGCATTCAAGGAAATGTTGAAAATGCTTCACGTTTAAGTAAATAGCAAGAAGTTCACGTCCGAAAGCACTATAACGCGTTTGGGCTGGCTGCAGCTTTTTCGAGTAAAACGCGATGGGTGCTTGTTGACCGTTAATGGTTTGTTCCAACACCCCACCGATCGCAACATCTGATGCATCGACCGTCAGAGTTAGGGGGGCATCACTGATAGGAAATGACAGAGACAATGCACTATTGATAGCATTTTTGGCATTGTCGAACGCCTGTAAACTATCGCTACACCTTGCGTTTGTGTGTGATCATAGCGTGTAGAGGAGCAAGAACACTGGCACAGTTTTTAATGAACTTGTGGTAATAATTTACCAAACCTAGAAACCGACGTAACTCACGCTGATTATTTGGCATAGGGTAATTTTTTATCACTTCACACTTGTCCTGAAGGGGGGTAATTCCGTGCTGCGAAATCGTGTGACCAAGAAATTCCAAGGTTGGCTGAGCAAACACACACTTAGATGCATTAATAGTAACACCGTATTGTTCTAAGCGTTGAAAGAGGAGTGAAAGATGTTCCTTATGTTCCTCTTCCGTTGAGCTGGCCACAAGCAAATCATCGATGTAGGCATAAACAAAGTCTAAGCCTCTGGTGACCTCATCTATAAACCTCTGAAAGGTTTGCGCAGCATTCCGTAGCCCGAACGGCATCTTCACAAATTCGAATAACCCAAATGGTGTACAAACTGCAGTCTTGGGAATATCCGAAGGCTCTACGGGAATGTGGTGGAAAGCCTTAACGAGGTCTATTTTACTGAAGATAGATTTGCCGTGGAGAAGAGAAGTAAAGTCTTGGACATTTGGTACCGGATATCGGTCCGGGATGGTTGTCGAATTCAAAAACCGGTAATCCCCACATGGTCTCCAGTCTCCTCTGACTTCTTCTGGACCAGGTGTAGGGGAGAGGACCAACTGCTTTTGGAAGGTCTTATTATCCCAAGATCTATCATAAGCTGGAATTCCGATTTGGCAGCTTTCAGTTTGTCCGGGGCAAGACGTCTGGGTTTTGCAAACACAGGGGACCTTTTGTTGTAATGTGATGGGTAATGGTGTGCTTAATGGTATCACCCATCTGCATCGGTTGAAGAATTCCTGGATATCGCTGGAAAAGGCACTGGTACATGGAATTAGGGGAACGAGGGAAAGTGCAGAGTTCGAGGCGTCCGGAAGGGCAACCTGTTTGGCAAGAACAGAAAGCAGTGTGGCCTGGTCGCATAAGCGTCGCTTGTCAAGATCCACCAGGAGTTTGAAATGCTGGAGGAAGTCAGCGCCGATTATGGGATGCTGCACTTGAGCACAGATGAAAATCCACTTGAAGGATCGGTGAAGGCCCAAGTTTAGTTCACGCGACTGAGTACCGTACGTGGGTATGCGTGAACCGTTAGCAGCGTATAGAGGCGGAGATTCCGAGTGCGTATGACCAGATTTTTGAGGGAATACACTGACTGACGCTCCGGTATCGACCAAGAAATTGACACCAGAGTTCCTGTCCTTTATGAATAACAGGTTGGCAGTGCGAGTACTAGACGCCATTAGGACTCGCTGCTGGGGTTTTCCTACGAAAAATTGCAAGGGGAGATGCACTTCCTAGCCTTCTTTCCAAATTTAGAGTGGTAGAAGCAGATCTTCCCGGAACTCGAACGATGCCTCTTCGTAAATCTTGACCGAGAATGGCTTCTTTGCCGTTGATTTTGTAGCAGAGAACAAACGTGGTTGAGTTGTTGACTTAACTCTTCCACTTTCAACTCCAGTTCCGATTGTGTGTTCACGTTGTTGACCGGAGCTGTGTCAATCTCCACTACTTTGTCGGCAGTTTCTGCTAGTTTATCAACTTGGTAGCAGGATCCATAGTGGCCAAGACACGCTGAGCTGATGGAGGAAGTTTCTGCAAGAACAACTGTCTAAAGATGTCCTTATCGAAGGTTTGTGCGCGTTCGCCTAGAGCGCACTGCATAGCCCTCAGCATTTGAGTGGGCTTACGGTCTCCAAGTTCTTCTTTTGAGATTAACTGATGTAGTTTCTCACGCTCGGAGACAGTGGTGCGGCACAGGATGGCAGACTTCAGATCGTTGTATGGGTCCTCACTCGTGGAAGTAGACACGATGACGTCACGGACTTCAGAGATGATGCTCGCTGGTAGAGAGGACAAAACATGATCGTATTTTGTCCTGCTAGCGGTGATCCTTCCAAGTTGAATTGTGATTCCACTTGGTGGAACCAAATAAATGGATCACCCGGCCAGAAGACGGGGAGCTTTACGCTCAAGTGGGAGATCACCAGCGTCGTCAGGCATCTTCTCCTATGCTTGCTGACGTACAAGCAAGACGACAAGTTACCAACGAAGGAGTGGAGGTTGAGACGAGCGCAGGCACAGAGCGCACGGGCAGGGGTGAGGGGCAGAGGGCACGAGCGACGTTACAGTCTGATCCTAGTCGCTCGGGTGAAGGGGTGATGGGCACGAACGACGTTACAGTCTAGTCCTAGTCGTTCGGGTAAAAGGGGGTGATGGGCACGAACGACGTTACAGTCTAGTCCTAGTCGTTCGGGTAAAAGGGGGGAATCCAACTCCGGGGTCACCAATTGTTGGTTTTCGTCGTCGTCGTCGTTGGGCCTAGGCAAGCTACGGCTTGGGACCGTAGCGCATCTATCCGGTATAGGTTAACCTGGATGATGTAGCCATAAGCACTGCCGCTGGTTAAGTGCCAACCAGTGATTATCTCACTAGCCGTATTGAGTCCGTTAGGCGAAACTGCGACAGTACCAAGGATGGAAAATATAACCCTTGGATTTCTATTATTTATTTGCAAAATGGACATGGTATTAGATTAAAATAATTATTTGAATATAAATAATTAACTGACAATTGTGATATATAATTAATTATGTTTACATACAATAAAATAATACAGTATACATAAAATTAGTATTAATGTGGTTTACAATTGAATTATGATGGGTAACTAATTTAAAATGAATTTATAGCTATTCCGAAATTCAAGACGGTAAAATTAACATTTATCTTGAAACTAAAATAAGAGTATTCACTACAATCTCAATCAATCAATCTTGTCTGACATTTATAGGTATAACGTTCCAAATATCTGTCCCTTTGTAGGAGAGAGCATTTCCTGCAATTTGCAGTGAATAATTTGGTTTACGTATGAAATCACTGGAAAGCCTTGTATTATGGATTACTTCTAGCGGATATCATATATAATTCTTTGTACTACCCGATGCTATGATTCCATATTGAAAGGTGGATGAGTAAATGTGTAATACAATGTGAGGAGAGCATTTTGGTGAAACGTTTTTTTGAGTGTGAATGTTATGTAGAGAAATCTAGATATTTTCAATTTGATATGTGTGGCTTTTGAAATTTAATTTGTCATCTAACTTGTTGCCAAGAATTTTAATTTCATTAACTTTTGCAAGAGGTGTTTCCAATAATTAATGGAGGGTGAGCAATTACAGGGTTTTTAGTCACGATTATATACGATGATTTTGTCAAGTTCAGTAAAAGCTTATTTGAACACATCCATTTATAGACATGATGTAATTGCCTATTCACTTCATTCATTCGGGAGTTGATATCGTGGTGTGTAGAAATGAGTGTTGCATCGTCTGCATACTGAATACAGCTTAATGTTGTTGATCGATAAAAATCATTTACATGCACTAAGAAAATAAAGGATCTAAGGAGAGATCCTTGTGGAACCCCACTTTCCGATACAGTCATAGGCGGCGGAACGGCGGGGAGGGGGCCTGGCCAGGCTCCCCCTTACCAGCGAAGTTATTTTGACATTTTAAACTTTGAAAAACAAGTTTTTGAAAAAACAAGTTTTTCAAAGTAAAAAGTAAGTAAAAGTAAGCTATGCAACATATTTCGTAAATTGTAAGTTCGTAACAGAAGCACTTCAGCACGTTCACGCAATCTAGTGAATGTAGTCTAGTAGTATACTAATCAATCCTATTTGGACCCCCCCCCCCCCTTTGTGCGCTGACGTTCCGCCGTCACTGAATGCAGCATATTCTGATAAAATGTCTTTTACTTTAACATAATGGTGACGATTAGAAAGATACGAATTAAACCAATTTAGCATATTTCTCCTTATGCCATATTTGTTTAATTTATCTAATAAGATATCATGTGAGAGCTATCAAAGGCTTTCGACGGGTCGAGGAAAACTAAGATTGTGTGTTTTTTATAGTATAGGTTTATATAGATATTTTCTAATAGCATGTTGCTAGCGTCTTCTGTGGTGTGACCTTCCCTAAATCCGAATTGCGTTTTTGCTAGGATGTTGTATTTAGCTAAGAATTTGATTAGTCTATTGTATACAATTCTTTCAAATACTTTACCCAAAGTTATAATATAGAGAGTGGCTGGTAATTGAATGGGGAGTTAGAGCTGCATGATTTGAATACTGGACAAACCCTGGCTATCTTCAGGTAATCAAGGAATACACCTTGTATTACTGCCTTATTCATAAGTCTTGTGAGCGGGGTTGCTATATCACCTGATATTAGTTTGTATATTTTTACTGGAATTGAACTGATTGCTGCGGTTTTATTTTTTAAGTTTTTCAATGTGGCTGAGATTTGAAGGCAGAATTGGTTCAAAGAAGGATGTATTTGGTGAGGGTTGTGGCATATATTGTTGGCAGTGACTGTTTGATTCCGGAATGGCTTATGTTGTGTTGCTTCTTATTTTTGAAAAGAAATTGTTTAATAGACTGGCCATATCTTTGGGATCACTGCAGGAAATTCCTTCCTGTGATAACGAAGATACGGGATTTGTTCTTTCCCCTTTTGGCGTTAACTAAAACCTTTAAAATATTCCACAATTCTTTAGGATTAGATTTTGGTCCGGTAACTTTAGGACAATAATGGTCCGCTTTTGCGGTTTTTATGAAGAATTTTGTCTGTTACAATAATTTTTATGTTTGTTCATTGATAATATCATTCTTCCATAGTTTATAGAGAGAATGTTTACGGTTTATGTTTACAATGAGGGCTGAAGTGATTCACTGGTTGTTGTAGTCATTTTTTGACACGAGTTTCAACTTGATAAGAAAATTAGCATTAAATATATTCATTAGTGTGTTTGAGAAGGTTTGAAATTTTGTTTCTATTTCACAGTTACTTTCAGTTACTCCAGACCAGTCAAAAGTTGATACTTCTTTGAGAAATTTTAATTTATTATTATAGTTGTAGTGTCTATAGTTAATTTTTATTTTCTCCTGTTCTTGTAAATAGTTAATTAGCATCGTGTGTGTGTGTGTGTGCAGATGGTCCGTAATATGTAATAGGAGTATACCTGACGTACAATCAAGGGAAGATCACACCCTTACAAAATAGTTTTCTATGGTACTATGTAGCCTTATTGGCTTAATTATGATTAATTAAAGCCATTTGCAGTGATGAAATTGTAGAAGAAACTAGCATTATTATTACTAGAGTTTATTTTAGCAAGAGCGATATTTAACTCTTCCACAATGATGCAGTTATTATTGATGTCATTAGAAGTTAAAGTCGTATCTAAGATACGCACCCAGAAGAAGATTGCACCCAGAATCCAGATTTGGTCTCATAAAATGGAGTTTTCTGTGGTACTATGTAGTCTTCTTGGCTTAGTTATGGTTAAATTAAAGCCGTTTGTCAAAGAAATTAGCATTATCATTAGAATTTATTTCAACAAGATCGATTTTTAAATCTCAGGCAGTTATGCAGTTATTGTTGGTATGATTAGACGTTAAAGTTGTACCTATGCTCGCAATAAACATCGGCAAGTTACCATTTGGTGGTCGGTAGATGCTTGATATTGAATAGATGTTAATTATATATACTTCAACTGCTAGAGTTTCAGAATGATCATTTATATTTGTTAATTGTTCAGTACGTTTACTTTTATGATTTGCGTCTATAAAAATGCTTACTCCGCCGCCTCTGTAGCCCAGTACATTAAAAAATTACTTATTACTTTCATTTAACCAGATCTCGGTCAAGATACTCGTAATCCATGTAAATTTATATTGTAACAATTTTAGATTGGCCGTCAACTCATCAAAGTGATTTGGAAGGCTTCTAATATTTAAGTTAAAAATAGATATGTTTCCGTTACTGTGTTGCTCTTTTAAGAAGCCTTTACTGGCACATAATTGCTATTTATTGTATTTTTGAGACTCAGTGATCTCATTCACAAATCTAAGAATATGCAAAGTGTTAAGCATAGAGGAAATTATAAAAACCAATAAAACAAAAATAGAAGTCAATAATAATAAGGGAAGGTGGGGCGACTCGGCACCCCGGGGCACTCGGAACAACCCCTCTACAGCCCAAACTAGTGCTGCCATCTACTTTAATCTATCTCCGTCGGTGCCGACACTGATCAGTGGCCTTCAGACAGTGGTACGGGGCGAGTTGCGCCACGCACTCCGCGAAAATTGGAACTAATTTTTTCTTCATTTGATCTATCATCAGCGAAGTTTTCCTTGATTCATAATTCCAAAGCTGTAAGAACTTATTTTTGTTGCTTTTTGTGTGTAGGTTACTTATGGAGCAGTGTTTGATTTTCACGTATCGTCGTGTCTGAAATTTCACCATTGACCGCGTGATACTGAAATTTAGGAAAAGGGGCAAAAAGGAACCCCGGTTCCGAGTTGCCTCACGATTCTTTTAACCAAAAAATTGCAACGGCTTTCTCAAATTCCAGTTGCACCTAATGCAAAGCTAGAACGCTATTAAAAGTGATACAGAATGGAAGACAGAAGGTGAAGATAAATGTTTTTTGTATTTAATGGGTCCAAATACCTGTCCTATCCGCCTACAAAATTGTGATTTCCTTACGGGTCCCGAGTTGCCCCACCTTCCCTACTTATGCTAATGAAGAAAAGAAAAAAAGAAAGTAAGTTAAAAATTAAGAGGAAGAATGAATAACAGCGAAACAGTATTGAAAATGAAGATAAGGAATGGAATACTAATAAACAATGAGATATATTATAAAGCAAGAACTAATATTATGTAAATAATTCAGGGCGGTTATCGTGCTATAACAATTTTTAACGGAATATACCTTGAATTACACGGAAGGTTCAGTTATTTGTATGTGTTGTCGGAAATTATAGTAGTCGGATTTGGTACAGGTCCCACCGCATTTTTCCAGACATAGATCTTCCCTTCTCTCATATAAAAGGTCTTTTTGAGTTTTTCTTTCTTACGTTTCAGCACTTTGTCATATATTTCTTTTCTGTAATCACAAAACGATTCATTAATGAATATATTGGGTTTAATTTGTATGAGAGCACTTCTAACTTCAGACTTCCAATGACGATCACAAAGTTTAAATTTAATTAATCTTTTATCACTATCATTACTGAGTCTTCACACTCGATGCGCCTGGGTAATGATATTTTGAGGGATGTTCAAGCAAAGTTTATTCCTTATCGCTTTTGTGACTACTGTATTAGAAATTTCGTTTTGGAAATCGTCTGGGATACCGGGTCCCGCAAGGAAGAAAGTATCCTTATGAGATTCTTGCCTTTGTTCATTGTAGATTTTCTCATTTTCATTCTTCTGAGTTTCAACATATGATATTTTTCTAGTGTGTATATTTTCCAGTGAGGGTGATGACCTGTTTTTTCAGGGCAGTTGTCTCTTTTTTAAGTCCGTTTCGTCTTCCATAAAAAAAAATAATAAACTACACCCTCTTACAAATTAATTTTTCCAGTTTTCGCAGAAGCAAAATCAACAATAACCCCCGAAAAGTCAATTTCCTTGCCAATTTCTTTTTCTATTGAAATCAATGACAACCGCACCAACCTTTCCTGCGATATTGTAGTCCTTAAGTAGTTCTTAATAAGCTTTAGCTGTCTGTATCATGTGATCTCTCAGTGTTGCCAAGTGGCCAGCCCAAGCGCGGGGCCGGGTGCAGTGCACCTCCGGCAGCCACCTAAAACTGGCCCTGTTTGGCAATACTCTTTTTGCATTTCTTCGAAAACATGGACTCCATATGTCTGGCCTTGTGCTGAGTTTTCTCGTATTTGTGATATAGTTTTAACTACGTCCCATCCCAAGAATTCCATCAATAGATTAGTGTCCGTACTTCTTCTTGAGTGATTTGTATCTTGTCAAAGAATTCAGCCGGGCTTCCTACTTTATTCTCGGACTTAGGGGTGTTGAACACAGAGTTAAATTGTTCCTTAAACAGTTTGCTCATTCATTTTTTTTCTGATACTTGTGTATTCGATTCCCAATCTTTTAAAGGACCAATACTCTCTTTACATTTCATTTTTATTTTGACAACCGTGTAACAGTGTTTTAATTTTTTGTTTATTTGTTTTCTCTACCTTGTTTTCCTCCTCGTTTGTCTAGTGGATAAATGTTTTAGGTAAATTTCTACTCCGCACATTTTTTTTTTTTTGTAGCGCTTGTCTCCTTTCTTAAATTTTGCATCTGTCGATATTACGGTTTGCTTCTGCTGTCTAAATAACGTTCTGATATTTTTCTCGAGTTTGCTACTTTTCCTTTTTTCTCTTTTTGAAGCATGTTTCAGTAATATTGGCATAGTTTCGTTTTCTCTTATAATAATTATTTCCTCTGGAGTTTTTCACTAAGTAGCAGTTCCCAATCTATTTCCTTTGAGTCTGCATTCATATTTGCTTAAATTATTTTATTTTAATTCATATTTAGTCACTTAAACATTCCTTCTGTTTTGTTTTAGGATGAGTTGTAGGAGTTTTAGCTTCTAACTTTGTGAACGATTATAATCTAAGAAATTTGTTGAGGGTTACATTTTTATTTGTTATTACGTCATAACACACACATACAGTATATATATTATCACTCCCAAAACAAGTTCTTTGATCCCTATATTTCACTACGGTATATCTACACTTACACACTATGTTAGCCTTTACAGAAATACACGACAGTATTTTATGCAGCCACTGGTGGTGATGCAAAAACTAATAATTAGGAAGATCTACAGTATAAATAAAAGGCAACTCTAATGAAAATGCAGAAAAAATTTTCGCACTGCCTAAAGACAGGTTGAATTACAGAATGCTTGTAACTTCACAAATATTGAGTTTAAGGATATGCTAAGACATGTACTAAACAGAAGGCTGTCTTAAAATGTTTACATTTCCAGCCATACAGAGACTGTCAAAAAACTGGCTAGCCCTTGCAGTGTACTTTTTGTTACTTGGCGAAGCAGAGTGCCCTAAATTTATTGGGAATTTGATTCCAGAGCACTGTGATTGAGAGGATGTATCTCCTTTAGAAGTTATAATTGTATCACAGTTTTGTCATAATATACTGAAATATTTCCAGAAGACCATTTTGGCGCTGGAGAGTGAAACACTGTCTTCAAATGAACTACGTGGTTTTAATAGATTTTCTGCAGCGGTTGGAAAAAGGAGAAAGGGGTGTTTTTAGTTTGTTTTCAAACTGAACAGAACGTTAAGCGCCCTACATGCAATCAAAAGCCTTGGGGTTGGGGAGTTTAGGGGTTTTACCAGGTTTCTGACCTTGATGATGGTATCTGGGAATTTTGTAGTTGGTGTTCGGAAGTCTGCATGTTACGGTTAGTATCATGTTTAATGTCTCAACTTTTTCTGCTACTAATTCTACGTGGTTGCTCGAATTACTTACTGTTATTTCTGCCATATATTTTTCATGTGTATAAATAGCACATCCTCTTTTTCGTCTTTCTGTTCTTGGCTCTGGCTCGAAGTATGTTATAGTTGTTGATTTTTATTGCTTTTTTGTCAGTACAAACTCGTAGTTTTCACAGTTTACCTGGCAGTTCTTCAAATGAATTTTAGTGAATTGGTTGGTTTTGAGTCCTGTATATTGGCTAGGATAATTTTTATTTTTTCGCTTTCATTTTCATCTTGATGTAGTTCAGTTTCGTTATCACTTGATAGTGGATGTTTCGTTACCGTGTGATCCTCCGAGAATTTTCCTTTATTTTCTATCCGTTTCAATTCATGCAGTCTCGATAAGGTATGGAATTTCCTCCTTCATTTATTCTGTTTGGTTCGTGGATTTTTGTACTTGTCGATTGTCTTTGCATTTGTTGTATGATATTTAGTAACTGTATTGCGTTGGGTAGGCCTACATGTAAAAATCATTTACCCTCTTTGCTGGTGATTTCGCTTTCAATTTGGGCTGATCAACAGTAGTGTTCGTTTGAGGGTTATGGTAACGGCATTTTTGCCCGTATTTGCATCATGCATAAGTTTTGTAAATACATAGACCTTCTGGGTAAAATGCGCAAAATCTATCGTCTCCATAGTAAGCCAATGTACAGCATATCGGAACGATACAGTTTGCGCAGACTACGTATATATATATATATATATATATATATATATATATATATATCAGCTGTTATTTATAGCCCACTTGCGTACCACTTAAAAGAGCGCCACATACCATCGCTGGTACGTGTACCACAGGATGGAAATCACCGCTCTATTACATATATTTTCTAACCATGCATGTACCAGAGTACCTACTAGCGAAGGGCTGATACAGAGAAAAGTTTTACTAGCATAACTGATTAAACATACTTTTACGTTTCATACAATGAACTTTACATGTGAAATTTCCATGAATGTGAGATCCGGTCATGAAACTTGTAACGTACGAATATTGAAATTTTATACAGAATCAAACTAACATGGCAAGAATGCATTTTCACTGTGACGTTTTACGATGTGTAAGTTGTGCAAAGAGAGCCAAACGGCACTCAGGGAGAAATGTGGAACCAGAAAAGTGTCAAATAAGAGATCATTAACGCATTTGGTGAAAGTATTTGAGAAAATAGGCAATGTTGGCAGTCAGCATGGACGTGAACATAAGCCTGCCTGCCATGTTATATTCTGATTTTGTATAAGACTGAAAGTAATATTGCACACTGTTATATTTCAAGTGAAACGTAGATGATTATATTATATATATATATATATATATATATTATATATATATATATATATATATTATCTATATATATTGTTTGCTAAAACAAAATTAAAGTTTTTATAACTGCAATAATAAATAATGGGAACTCTGAAAATTCTGTCTTTCCCCGAGGAGTAAGCTCTTCCTTCCTACTTTTTCAGCCTTTTTCCTATCCGAGCGTCTTTCATGTTTCAAAAACAAAATACTGTCGGGAGTCGTAACGCAATGCGCTAATTTCATTCGACTGTTTCCAGTTGCTTCACGTTTCTTATTTGTCTTTAATGTTTCCTCTCTTGGATTTGTATTTAGCATTCAAGGAGATATTTTCCCGTTGACTTTATTGGTCCTCAGACGCCAATAGTTTCACAACTTAGGAACAGTCAGGATCATTTTCTACTCAGTTTTATTTTCTTTATCAAATTTTCTTGATTAATGGTGTCTTTGTTTTAAGGTTGCCTTATAAATTAAAATATGGAGTTGGCTCAAAACATTTATTTTAAATTCTTTGACAATAATTTCTTTCGGAAACATTTTGTTTTCATTATTCAATTTTTTAATTTTCTACTCTCTTTTTAATTAAATATTTTTCTGTAAAAAGAATGCCGTAGTGTGGACACAAACACGTGAAAGCGATTGTAATTAGGCATCACCTTAATAATACGTACTTAAATTCCATTTTTTCGAGTCTGTAAGAATGAAAACATTGAAGCAAAAGATATGGTCTTTTGTTTATATTGTAAATTAAATATTACCTTGTCCATCCATCCATCCATCGTGTTCTGTCTGTCAGGCAGGTCCAACTCATGTGTCCCGCCAAAGTGTTCTATCCTGAGCTATCCTTTTCATCTCATGGTAGCTCCTGCCTGCCTTCAAATCATCCAGCATTGCTTTCCTTTTCCTTTCCCTCGGCCTTCTACCTTCATATCTACCCCATTACCTTGTAACTAAAGCATAATGTACCGTAACGTACAATAATTTTCCAGAAACCTTGATGAAAAGAGGAAAGAAAAGGAGAAAGACCGTGTGTGTGTGTGTGTGTGTGTGTGTGTGTGTGTGTGTGTACGCACGAAGGTCCTACGACTCTGAAGCTTTTATCTGGAGAACCTATCAAACAATTAGTAAAACGAAGCTCAATGACCATTGGTCTCTCTGACACGCAATGAACGGTCAGTAGCAAGTCCCAAAAGAAGCATTGAAGCTTACGGCTGCCATTAACAGTCGTTGTCTATAAGGCAAAATGCGATTAAGGGTTGTCTGTGGAGTATTTAATTCAGGTCTGTTCGACTTCGGAAGCAATTTCAGGCTTTTGTAATTAAGTTTAAACCTCTCGTGAGTTTCCTTTGTTCCGCATTATATTTCTTGAATCAACCCAAGGCCATAATTTCACATTTCATTCCTCTTTTAAAATTCTTTTCATTTAAAATAAATAATATGCACTTTAAATTTAATAGTAATCATGTTGTTGTTGTTGTTGTTGTTGTTGTTGTTGAACGAATGATCAAGATAGACCGCGACGCAAAGGATCATTTTAATTCTCTCTCTTTGCTGTTTTTGTTTATATTCAGTTTCCCGCAGCAGTCGATAGATGGGAACGCTAAAGGAAATCGAATAGAATGAAGTCGAACCCAAAATCTGGGACTCGAATAAATCGAATAGGATAGACTGGAATTAACTCAAACATACGACAATTATTTCAAATGCTTGGTTGTGTGAACTTACGGTGCGTTAGATTAGGTTAGGTTAGGTCACGTTACATTGTGTTAAGAAAGTGGATTAGAAAGAATAGGTCGAATTGCAATTAGATCGAACTGAAATTAGATTAAATCAACTGACACTAAATTCAGTTCGCGCTTCTTCCGGGTTGATTTAATTTCTGTGACGTATATATATATATATATATATATATATATTATATATATATATATTATATACAGGGTGTCCCATAAGTCCGGCATCATAGGAGAAATTCATATTTTTCTATTTCTACAAACCATAATTCATATTTTTCTCTTTCTACAGGCCATAATGTCTGTGAGCAAGGAAGAACGAATCCAAATAATTCTACTCATAGGAAACTTCAGATCCTACAGAAATTAAGCGAAGATGATCCCGACCGGAGGATGGAATTTTGTGAATGGGCTACGGAACAATATGCTCGGGATGCCAATTTTCCGTCCACCATTCTGTTCAGTGACGAGGCTGTTTTTTATGGAAATGGTGAGGTAAATCGACAGAACACCCGCTACTGGTCTCAAAACAACCCTCACTGGTATACCTCTTCAAAGGAACAAGGTGCATCTCGGGTGATGGTATGGTGTGGCATTTGGAAGGATCGCATTATAGGCCCCCTCTTTCCCGATGAACATGTCAGTGGAGGCACCTACCTACGTATGCTCAAGGAAGAAGCATTTCCCAGTGTCTTGAACGAAGGAAATTTCCCAACATGGTTCCAGCAAGACGGCGCTCCTGCACATTACAGCACCCAAGTAAGGGAATACCTGTACCACAATTCCCTGGTCATTGGATAGGACGTCGAGGGCCTGTGGAATGGCCAGCTAGAAGCCCGGATCTCAGGCCAGTATATTTTTATCTCTGGGGCCACTTGAAAGCGCTGGTATACGCAGAGAAAATTAGGAGTGTTGAACATTTGCGGCAGCGCATTATTGGGGCATGTAATACCATTACTCCTGACATCATTCACCGTGTGCTTGCTGACTGGGTATCACGTCTGAATTTGTGTATTGAAAACAATGGTGGACATATTGAGTACGTTCTGTAAATAAAAGTTTTTGTTTTGCCTTTTTTTATTATTTTTCCTATGATGCCGGACTTATCGGACACCCTGTGTATATATATATATATATATATATATATATATATATATGGGATGAATTTTACACTTAACACATGAAAAGAATGAATGATGCAAACCCACAAGGAAAAAAAAAAATTATTCCAAGGTTTTGTGTATTGAACAGTACATCTCGTCAGGGAATGAAGAGAAAAGGCAAGATAACCGAAATATATGCCTATGTACATTAAAACAAAAAAAAGTGAAAAGAGATTAGCACAATGTTAACAAGCACTAATAAAAGGCAAAAGACATTTTTACAAAATATTGTCAATTTTATACATTCCCGAACTGTTACTGAAATTATTTTTAAAATGGATGAAAACACATTCTAGAATATTTCTTTCAATTATATCTTTGTTCTTAACGAGAACTTTAGAACTTTCCCACTTAATACTATGATTACACGTATATTTATGTTGTTTCACTCTGATATCGAATTTTTTTCCCGTTTGACCTACAGTATATAAACTGAGTTACATTGTGTACATCTGATCGAATGCACACAGCCAACAGCATTATCCGAGTTATTATTCTGTATTAAGCAAGATTTAACCGTATTATTATACTTAAAAACTACGTTGATGTCAATTGTTTTAAGTAAGGTCGGAAGATATTTAAAATTTACATGGTAAGGTAGTTTTAGGATCGAGTTCATTTCCAACTACACTATTATATGATAATACCTATTCTTTGCTTTCCTAAGACAGTTATCTGAAAATGGAATAGGATAACATAATTTAGTAATAATATTCATGATATTGCACAACTCAAAATCGAAAAATTCAGGACTGACAACTAAATACAGAAGAGAAAATAGAAGATTTTATATATATATATCATGAACAGGAACACCAGAGAAAAAATAAACATCCTTCAAGGTTTAATCAGTACCAACGTTTCGGAATGCACTAATTCTATCTTCAGGACTAAAATAATAAAAGCAATTCACATTAGATACAAAATACAAATTGCAAATGCAAGTTAATTAACAACAATTTAAAATAAAGTTAAAATTGTAAAAAGGTAGCTAAGAATATGTAAAAGCATTAAAACTAAAAGGTAAATAGATGAAATTAAAATAAAGTTGAAACTATAAAAAGTAGCTAGGAAAAAATATAGAAGCGTTAAAACTAAAAGGTAAATAGAAGTACCTTAAACAAATACCTTAACCAAAACATAGCAGATCTACCGATGATTCATCAGAATTGAGGTCTGGTTTTAATTTATAAATGAACAAAGATGCCATAATTTTTAGCTTAAGGTCAGAGCTTCCGGCAGCAAGTACGGCAAGTACGAAGCATGCAACTTGTTATATATATATATATATATATCATATATCATATATTAGAACCTATCAATGTGACCAACTTTGTATAGTGACCACCCGACTAAATTAACCACTTCTCTGCGGTCCATCAAAAATCATATATTCATAATGTTTTTTTTTTCAGTATTGTGACCACCTGCATATTGTGGAAAGTGACCGGTTTTACCCAGCTAAAAATAATTTTTCTTCGGAATTTAATCTCTTAAAGTGACCGTACGATATTAATAAAACACAATGGTCTTACAACTTAATCTTGTCA
This sequence comes from Bathynomus jamesi, assembly GCA_023014485.1. Classification (NCBI taxonomy): domain Eukaryota; kingdom Metazoa; phylum Arthropoda; class Malacostraca; order Isopoda; family Cirolanidae; genus Bathynomus; species Bathynomus jamesi. The sequence continues at coordinate 172,579 of JAJOZX010000016.1, read as the reverse complement.
TGATTCATATAACGTCCAAAAAATTGTTTCTACATAGATAAATAGGAAGTAAAAACAAATGTTTTTATTGCAAAATACATCGTTTTTGAAAATTAGTTAAATAATCCATTTTAGAGATCAACCACGTGGTTGAAAAAATAATTTTGTTATTACCGCTCTTCAGAGAAATATGATTTTTTCCTAAAGTGACCACTTTTGTTTGGTATTGATAGTGGTTACTTTAAGCAAATTTTTACTGTGTATTGATTAATAAAAAATACAACTATTTTTACACCATTATTTCTGAGCCTAGCTTAGCTAACGGATTTTTATGTTTTTATGAAGAAATTTAGCTTAATAATTGTCCTCAGAATTTGAGACTTGCGTAGATGATGACTTTTTATTATTTAAGCACCTTTCCCATATACGAGTACATTCCTTTTTAACTTATCTAAATCAGCAGCATCAAAATATTAAGTATAGTCGTGAAAAAGAAATAGATTTTGTTATATCATTTCTCGATATACCATTAATAGATTTGAAAATAAATTCCATACTTCACTTTAGAGAAAACAAACTTTTATGGGTATCGGTACTAATTACTTGAGTTGTATGTTTTACATATTTAAAGTGAATATTATTGTAACACTATTACAAAGGAGTTATAGATTGTTCCAACTAATTAGCTTTGGATCTTGAGTTTAAATTTTTGAGACAGTATTTTATAAATAACAAATATTCTGCTCAAGCCTTTGACAGTCAGTTAAAAAGATTCTTAAACAATATCTTTTGTGACAAATCCCTTCCTATTACAGTAGAAAAAGAAGTAACCATACTATGGTTACATTCCTGTACATATTCGTATTGAATTAAGTAAATTTTTTAAAAATTATTATCCTCAAATTAACTTTACATTTGCCCTTATTAACCCCTTGAAAATTTTATTTGAAGATAGACTCCCAGAGAATATCTGTCCAAATGTTATTTATCAATACACGTGCGATAACTGTAAGACTATGGACGAGTATATTGGGAGCATGCAACTTCAATTTCAGATGTGTTTATCTTAACATTTGAGCTTATCTGTCAGAACAAACCGTCTCCTGGTCAATCTACCTTATTCATCCATCAGAAATCATAGTGCTGAACATAACCTCAAAAATAAATTTCAAATTCTAGCACGTGTCATTAACCCTTAGACTTAGGATTCTGGAATCATTATACATTTTTAGAAATAAACCAACGATAAATGACAATAACTCTTCCTTTAAATTTAAGTTATTTTAACCAAGTAACGTCCCCATATCCAAACAACCAACTAAAATAGCCACTCATTCTTGTACTATGTTTTGTTTAGTCATATGTCAGCTATGGTGGCAGACGTATACACTTGCTCTTGGTATTATTTTGCAAGTGTTTTTGATAAATCTTATACTTTTAATTTTTGTAATTTGTGTCTAGTCACCTGTCATGTTAATTGTATTACTATTTTAATTTTTTAATTTTAATTTTTTTAAACTTTTTGCTTTGTTCTCTTAACTTAGATTCCACTGAAGATGGCAAATGTATTGCTGCAACATTTGGACTATTAATAAACTTATGAAATGTTCGCCAGTGTCTTGATCTTGTTATTTCTTTGTAAACTTCGATTTCCGAATATTAAACCAACACACACACACACAATATATATATATATATATATATATATATATATAATATATATATATATATTATATATATATATATATTACGGTGTCACTTAATTGTATGGTAAGAATTGAACCATGAAGAAGTTTCGGTCTGACCCCTCTAGAAATGTGACATTGCATGTAAAAACGCTGATTATGAAGTTTCATGAGAAAATATTAATATTTAGAGGTCGCTCAACGTCATTAAAATTTTGATGACGCGTCGTTACTTGTCCTAAATTGAAATGCGCTTCCTTTCTATGCCTCACCCCAGTATCATTTCAGTCGCCTTAATGGTAGGATGTGTTTGCATTAGTGTGTTATTTTAGTCTTAATAGTTGGATATGTGTGTATTAGTGTTTTTTATTGCATGGTAGTAGTATAGCCGCAAAGGGGGAGAGTGCAAGAATGTTGCAGGTTATTATGTAATGTTGCAAAGGGGGGTGGGGGTTGTTGCAAAGGGGGGTGGGGGGAAAACTTGGAGGCGGCGTTATCCCCCAAGAGAAAGGAGGAGGAGAGAAAGGAGGAGAGGTGTTCACCTGGCAGGAGCCAAGTGCACATTAAGACTTCAGCCGAGTTGGCGTTGTTTTATAGGCTCCTAATCAGCCAGTTGGCGTAAATGGCTTGAGTTGCCAGATACCGCGATACCATTGTATACATTATTATAGACTCCTAATCAGCCAGTTGGCTGTAAATGGTTGTCAGATACCGCAATACCATTGTATACATTATTATTATATACGCCTAATCAGCCAGTTGGCTGTAAATGAGTTGCCAGATACCTCTTTTAGCAGTATTATTGTATACATTATTATTATATACGCCTAATCAGCCAGTTGGCTGTAAATGGCTTGAGTTGCCAGATAGCGCCATGTATTCATTTAATCGAAGACTGAGTTGCCAGATACCATTGTATACACTATTATAGACTCATAATCAGCCAGTTGGCTTAGAAGGCTTAAATATTGCCAGATACCGCAATACCGTTGTATGCATTATTATATTTCGAATACCGGTAGTAGAAGGCATAACAATAAACAACATTGCATCATTCTTTTTATTATAAATATATAGAAAATAAATATACATTTGAGGAATATGCATATAACAGAAATATATACACACAATTATGATATATATATAAAATAAAATATACATTTCAAATAAATATACACTTCAATAGAAATATGTACATAACAGTACAGGAGAAATATACACACACACACAATTATGGAGATATATTTATAAAATAAATATACTTTTCAAATAAATATACATTTCAATAGAAATATGCGTATAATCAGTACAGGAGAAATGTCAAGCAAAATATAAATACAATTCACTTTTTTTTCAAAATACTAAACTCGGTCTTAATCGAGTTTACAATTACATCATTATTGCTCTGCATTACGCAGTATATGCGGCTTAATAATATTTCACCGCTTAAAGTATAGGGAAACCTGTATTCGATATGAAGGGCTTTCATATCGTTCAGTACTATTTTTGTTCCCACTTTACAACCGGTTGGTAAGTCATCTTTAAATACGTCTAGAATACAATCAAAAGCACGCACAAAGAGTTCATCGTTAGCTACATTATTAAACACAAGTTTATAAGAACGCTTTTCCAATCGAGGGTTTATTTCTACCGACTCGAGCTTTTCAATCGTGAACTCACTCAACATAGCGGCAATTGAAATAATCTTCTAAATCGTTACGACAACTGCGCGTTATATAAAGAAATAGTTCTTCAGGGTGAACGGTGTAGGTGAGCTCAGCCTTGTACCGATCAATTGCTTTGTACCAAAGTTCATGGTATTTCAAAGAGTCTAAACTTTTTAAATAAACATCCAGCACTAGACCATTCTCACCAGCCCTACACTCGGTAAACCCATCGAGCAGAGCGGTGTATGCGTATTCAAGTACTGTATCAAAATAAAATATATCCGTAACACGCGCGTCTAATATAGGTTTCAGTTTACGGAATCCGACGATTTCAAACATTCTGTCGAGGATGAAACGGTTTCGCGTAGGAATAAGAGCGTTATTATCAGAAGCATTCTTCCACATCAACCGTATATCAATGCACGGCCGATCGTTATTTATACACAACGTACATACAACGGCGTATGAGGGTGCGTCACTAATCTGCTCTCTTCTTGTACCTACGTTAGCAGGTATTTTATAACGATCTTCACTCCACTTCTCAACTATCACAAAGATTCTATTCATCTCCTCGATACTTAAATAAACCCGTTTGTTTGTCGGTCTACATTCCGTTTCCAGTACATAGCTAATGGTACCGGAATTACGCCTGAACACGCGCAACGATTTCGTCACGGACACATCGTACGAGGCGTTGAGAATGCTGCTCAAAGGAAGTTCCATCGTATTCGAGAGCGCACGTCCACTCGGCTCAAGCTCTGAGATAACTATGAGCCGTGTGAGGCACGCAGGTAGGCAGGAATGGTTCGACGGGCGGCTGACTCGATGATACGTGAATGGGCTTGTTCCGCGAGTCGAATTGTTGTACCGGTACAAGAATATCACTACCAGCCTACGCACCAGACATTTTGGATAAGAACTAGGAACATTTTACTAAACATCTCCACACTCCGGCGCACTATTTGAGAGGAACATATGTTCATATTTTTCCTTTCTGCCCATCAAACGATACTCGTCTCTAAACTCTGTTAAAAATTCACGCAGGGCACTAGCCACAACCTCACTACGAACCTCATCATGATATACGTTAATATAGTGATAAAAATACTTAAGATTGTCCATGATCACGAGATTCACATTTCCAGTCGTAGGGTATGAGTAATCGACATGGTGTAGCATGACGTAATACCGCTTGTCACACCACCCATCAGCAAGACTCATTATCCATACCTGCTGCTTCTCTTCTGCACGCGTTGTTTCTTTTACTTCACGGTGTATGTGAGACTTTATAAAGTTTAGCTCTGCAGTATACTTCAGCACATCGTCTGTGCAACGAAAGCCTTCAACGGTCTCACCAGAACATCCGTAGAGTATTTGTACATCTTGGAACTTCGCACAATCCAATGTGTTTTTAAAAGAGGCATAGGAGGGATGAATAGGAAGTTTTTCGGTATCCACCACATCCTGGCACTTTACTGAATACCATTTCGTAAACGTTGTACAAGCAATATTAAAGGTAGCCATTTGAATACACGTCTGATCTGAATACACGTCTGATCTCTCGGGCTTACTGCGGTCGACTGACCACGCAGGGATTCCCAGATAGTAGCATGACTCACGGTCTTACAGTGGGCGGAGCTTAGAACTTTCACCTACACACACACACACACACACACACACACACACACACACACACACACACAAGGAGAAAGTGAAACGCTATTTGAAACATGATTTATTTAATAAACGAGATATTCAAGTTATATATATTTACAAATACGATTTAATAAACGAGATATTCAAGTTATATATATATATATATATATATACATATATTTACAAATAGATACGATTATATACAAGACGTGTGAGTTAGAAGCATCATTGGTATCCAAAGGGTACGGTATCATAGGTACCAGGTAACTGGTAACGTTTCCTATAGGTGTTACGGCACACCATCGTACCCCTAAGTTCCTTCACGCCCCCCAGCTTCTGCGCCCGAAAATTGTGGGTGCCTACAATTAGTTGGTGAGGTTGTTCATCCAAACATACTAGATCCTTCAACGACTCAAAGTTAACAACCTCCCGATTCGCATGGTTGAGCGTAATACCCTTTGCCTTCACGATATATTTCATTTCATCCCCCACCCTGACCCGTACCCCATAAGTCTTAGGTCCTGTTGAGGCAAAAGAGTCGGCGTATGCGTTGTCCCCATACTCATCCTTGATCTCATCAGTGAGCTCGCCGAGGAACTCCCCAATAGTGGGCATGTATTCACCCTCCCTCTCTGTGAATATCACGCTATCTGTATCGGCATACAATACTCTCCGCCCAAGAGAATGCAATAGACCCCAAAGTTTTATACGGGCGTAGGCTGTTGTGAAGCTGGCCACAGGTATGTTTGTAACCCTTGAGGTATCTGTGGCAAATTCAGTGTTGTTGTACTTTATTACGTAAGTATTACCTACATTTACGATCTCCATGACCTCTTTATCGGGGGCATTGGCATAATCCCAGACATCGCTATAACTTTGTGCCAAATGAATGCTCCCTCTGCCGGTATTCTGCGCAAATTTTCCCCATAGACTGTTTAGACACAACTTTGCACTAAAGCGCTTGCCAGGATTCTTTACAATTTGGACACGATCAAGTTGTATACCTTCGCGGTCGCGGTAACGTTGAATATAGGCAGACTTTTCATCTTCGGTATCAACTCCTCGCGGATACCCTGATGCCTCAACCTTATCCTTCAAAAAGGTGTTTATATATGGTGTGAAAAGGTTGGGTAGCTTCTGAAACCTCCACACCTCATGTATCTTCAGTATTCTATAACCATGGCGCAAGGCTAGGGCCAACTCAGGACTTGTATATACGCCTCTGATCTTAGCTGTGGGTTATATGGTTACATCGCCGTATCCTCTTCCGCGCACTTCACGCACAGGGGAAACATGAGCTTGTCGTCGATAACGACAGGTAAGATCGGCATCCATAAATTGCGTGGGGGGAGTACGTCTACGAAAGAGATCCCAAAGTAACGATCATTCAAATTTTTTGAAAATTCATTGATGGATGGTAGGCTAGGCCCCACCAGTTTCTCAGGAGCGCCCACGGGGTACGGATTGCTCTTCATCACGTATGGGTATAAAGAACAGAAATCGTAGTAATGGAGCTTCACGCCCTCCGTAGGTGGGAAGTATAGTCTGAAAGGATTTGTACGTCCTCCAAACAAGCTATCACCACATTTGAGAGGATCCAGCACCATTGAACGCTTGATCGTTTTATTTCCTCACGGTACACCTCGTCTGTCTCCATCCGTGCATCATATTCATGCTCCCACAAGACTTTGTGAGTGAACTGTGATCCTATAAGTTGATCGCGGGTGCGGGTCGATGCAAGACAGTCGGCAGGAGACCTACCGTTGATATCTCCGGTGACTCCGCACTCAGGACGGGGGCATCCATGCCACCAGCAACCGTTAAAGGAGTACACAGTCTTCACACAGTGACACGGTTTTCACTTAACCCATCAACCCAAAAAACACGTCCATTAATCTTAATGGGTACTTCACCCGTGTTGCGGGCGTGCTTTATGTATACACCTGTCTGTTGCTGTAGGTGTATGAGCCAGTAAATAGCCTTGTGCCCGTAACTGCGGGGATTGTTTCGGTGAATAATGGCTAAGGTGTCTTTCGGCATGAAGTTATTCTTGAACACCGTAAAACATAATGATGCGATGGTGGTTGCGACTTGCAGTGGATCGCATTTGAAACGGGCTATGTACATCCTTCTAAAGGCCTGGAAACATACTCTAAGCACGCGCACATCATTCACGCAATAACGCTCACATTCATCAGCTATATTATAAGGGTTACTTTCATTAAAACTGTCGTAGTATCGATCAAAGTCTTCACGTTCATCCATGCAGTCAAAATAATGTTTGGGGGTGGTGGGCCTACGTAGTTTAAAGTCTCGCTGGTGAGGAAAGTGTATGGGAAGTATCCTTTGGAAACTTCAGCTGCTACTCCCATCACCTTGGGTAGCTTTGCTAATTTACAAGGTGTGAATAATAAAGTATCTTTAAATTGTACATTGCCTCTTATCTGCATCTGTATTAATTGTTGCCTCTTTTCAATGGATCACCTGTAAATATCTCAGAGGATTCGTGTTCAAGCAACTCCTTATAAAGGAACTGCGTGTCAAACTTTGCCCCGTTATGGGCGAGAATATACACAGTCATTTTTTGAACTTGTCGGCTAACTTGACAATATAGGACACAAATAGTTTCACAGGACTATCGCTGACATTCGTTTTAAAAACGTTTGTCCGTTTACCACATTTGGGGCACTCGTCACATTCGATATCCATACACTCATCAGATAGTCTGGCTCACAAGTAAATGTGGAATTACCTCTTTGGTTTCAGCGTTCGTATATGTTTCTATATCGTAGTATACAGTTATACAGGGGTTATTTTTAGGCTTAGCATCTTTCATATAACATACATGCTTTACTCCATCCGCCTTATATTCCTCCTGGCATGTAGGACAGTGAATTACGTCACACTTGTGCTTAAATTTTCCCCAATTATCCATTGTGTGAAACATACCACATTCACAGATTCTCATTTTCCTGCACGTGCCAATTGATTTATGGAAATCAAAACAGCTATTATTGAAAAATGTGCGTCTACACACATCACAGTCTCTCTTCTCAGCTTCAACTACACGGCTTTCACATTTGGTGCTTTTACACTGCTCACATACCATGTGACATTCTTTACAATGTCTCACTATATCATCCGCAAACTCGAGGCACCCCTTACACAAATCATGATGTCTCCCATATTTTCGACTTTTGTCATAACTCGCGTAAAGCCACCTTATATTACGGATGGGGAGATACGTTGTCCCTGACAATCCTAAAATAAGTAGGGGCCTTGTACGATCTCTCACACAGCTTTTAAAAACATACACAGTCCTACGACGATCATCCAACCCAAACACAACTATGCGGACATTCATTTCCTGTTCTACCCTTCTCAGCTCTTCAGGACCCATATTACAGTCAAATTCAAGTTCACAGTCTTCAGCTAGTTTACGGGCATGCTCCACGACTGTAGGCAACCAAATTTTTTGAGTTCGTGTATTTTGTACAGTAAACATACGTGCTAAGAGTACTGCTATAAAGCCGCAACCACGATCGACGTTTATATGCCGTCTATAAATAGCTTGAGAATTGAAGTTAAGAGTATACGGTATGGCACTATGACCCGCAACACGGTATACATGGTCAATATTTACCGTGAAGTTGTCCATATTGAAGGCTATACTACTTTGGGCGGCTTGCATTATACGCCCTAATATATATTCTACATCTTCAGCCGCCAAACGTCTAAATGGCACTATCACCCAATAATCGTCTACATCACCGTCATCTGACCCGAATCCAAAGGACATACTCGTCCTGACTTCACGCTCGTCACGATTCTGAAGAGCAAACTCTATAATACGCTCTACAACCCGGCGTAGTCCGCGCTCAATACCATTGCTATACATGACTCTAGGGTCGACCCTGACTCTATACCGATTTCTAGTCAAGGCTGGGGTGGGGGCTGCGGATCGCACCAATTCCAGCGTTATACCATCCTCAACAGAACGGGGGGCGGAATTAGTGGATATATTAGCGGAAGGTGCTGCTGATGGGGGCCCTGTTGCGTAGGAGGTTGATGGTTGGGGCTCTATTATTGTAGACTTAACAGAACGGGGGGCGGCGGATGAATAAGGGGATATATTAGGTGCTGCTGGGGGTGTTGTTGCGTAAGAGGTTGAGGGTTGGGGATCTATTACCGCTGCAACAGACGCGTATTTCGGTCGCTTTATACCTGACGTGGGTATCTCATACCTCCGCTTTGGACGTGTTACCGGTATCGCTGGTGAGGGTTCAGGGGAGGAGATCACAACTACACTGTCGTCGAGGTCATCCGTAATGATGGGCTGCTCTACCTCATCGTCATTCACGGTTCTGTGGGAGAAGAAATATAAGGATCAGCACTCAAAATTTGTAATATTTTGTAAATGACTCACTTAGGAGTGTGACGTGTTAGAAATGGACTCTGTAGAAAAATTCAGATTCACGAGCCCATCCACATGTATTATATCTGGACCTACAGGATGTGGTAAAACTGTGTTTATGCTTAAAATCATTAAAGAAAAGGGGGAGATGTTCTCGAAATTTGTGCATAAAGTTATATGGTGCTATTCGACGTATCAATCAGTGTTCAACGAGTACCAAGATGATATTTTGTTCCACAAAGGCGTATATGACGTTAATTCGTTAAAGGGAAATGAACATACAATCATTGTAATTGACGATCTCATGTTGGAGATGGATAAAACGTTTGCCGAGACATTTACAGTATTCTCCCACCATCTTAACATAAGCGTGTTCTTCATCAATCAGAATCTATTTTTCAAAAATAGATACATGCGCGATGTGTCGTTAAATACGCAATATCTAGTCTTATTCGCGCAACGTAGAGATGTATCACAAATTGGGGTATTAGCCAATCAAATGTTCCCGAATCAGCGTAAGGAGTTTTTGGAAGTTTATAAAGAAGCTACAAGCACGCGTTACGGATATTTGCTTTGCGACCTTCATCCGCGAAACACGTTTAGAGTGCTTCTGCGAACGAATATATTTCCAAACGAGCCTGAAACGGTGTATATTCCAGAATGACAAAGAGACTAAAGAAATACCGTGAATTAATAAAAATCTATCATCGACTGCCCGGGCAATGCAGCAGATGTTTATTAAAAATATCGATGCCGACTTTTTAAAATGCATCTGTGAAATCTGTCTTAACGTTATAAATTGCAATGTATCAATGAAAACCCATCAGAAGGCTCGCCTACGCCGCTACAAGAACATAATACGTGCACTCGCTCGTAAAAGCCAAACTGTAGCGAAGAAAAAACGAATTATTGTACAAACAGGAGGGTCATTTCTCCCCATCTTATTTTCAGTTTTGGGTCCTTTACTGACTAGATTAATATAATGAAGAAAGTGGTAGTGATTCCCCACGAGGTGTACGCCTCACTGCAAAGAGACACGGATCTAGATCCCCGTAAAAGCAGACTTAAAAGAATGGAAAGCGAATTGTTAGCCCTATTAAACAGTGAAAAAACACCTGATGAGAAAAGAATCTTATACCAAGAAGCTCTGCAGAAATTTCTTCACGAGTACGAAAATTATAAGAGCCCTACAGAGATTCCTGTGGTTATTAGGCACAGCACGGGGGACGATGGCGACATAGGATCTGTACCCGACGACACAGCTGACCAACCAAAAAGATTAGCCACACAACATATCGAACATGTATTAAAAAATACCCTCCCACTTACATTGAGGAGTAAAGGCTTAAGTCTTTATAATCTATTGAATGAGGATCCCGCCATACAATGGACCGATACAGGGGAGATCATTGTGGAAGGATCAAAGGTACAGGGATCGAATATCGTAGACATTGTCCATGATCTGGTGAGAAAGTGGGATAGGCCATCACCATCAGGATGGAAGCATATTAAAGCAAGACTACAACAAATAAATGTCCCTAAAACGTTGATAGGAAATCTGAACAGGTTAAAAGACTTGGAACATGCAACGCCTGTGACACAATTGAAGGCGCCGTCACCCCCGGCGGTAACACCTTTGAAGAGGAGCAAGAAGAGGTTAAACCAACCCTACCCACGTGCCTCTAAAATACGCAAATGGCTAACGTATTAACTAAACGCTATTATGACATTTCTACCCCATCCTCTTACGGCGGCGTAGATAGACTGTACAGAAGTGTTTACGGAGTAGGAAAAAAAGATGTTGAAAGATTTTTGAGGGAGCAGGACGCTTATACGCTTCATAAGCCTGTGAGAAAAAGGTTTAAAACAGCCAAGACAACGGCTTCCTCGATTGATTCTATTTGGCAAGCAGATTTAACAGACATGCAAAGATATTCTGTGTATAACGATGGTTACCGCTACATTCTATTCATAATAGACGTGTTCTCTAGATATCTGTGGCTAGTTCCTCTGAAAAATAAATCACCTGAAACAGTTGCTAAAGCCACCAAAACGCTAATGTTAAAAGAAAACAGGGTTCCTGGCTATTTTTGTACGGATATGGGGAAGGAGTTTATAGGCCGTGCTTTTCAGAATATGTTGACAGAGTTTAATATCAGCTATTACACAACCAATTCTATACATAAGGCTTCTTTAGCTGAAAGAGTTCAGCGCACCATAAAGGAACGCATGCACCGTTATTTTACACATAAAAACACATACAGATTTCTAGACATTCTGGAATCATTGGCATCATCCTACAACCGCTCACACCATCGCACGATTGGGGCAACACCTAACGAAGTTTTAGAAAGAGGTACGCTCCCGAGAAGAGATGGATCACCACCACCACCACCACCACACTCTGTGCGCTTCAAAATCAATGATTATGTAAGGCTGTCGCGTTCGGGGAATAAATTCGCAAAGGGTTTTGAGCAAGGATGGACACGCGAGATTTTTAAAGTTAGGGCTGTGAGACCTAAAGGTGTGATAATGATGTATTACATTGAAGATTTGAATGGGGAAGAAATCTCAGGAGGCTTTTACCGCGAGGAATTGCAGAAAGTTGCGTTTAATTTAGAAAAAAATGTGTTTAAAATTGAGAAAATTTTAGGAAGCAAAGGTTCAGGAAGGAGAAAAATGTACCTGGTGAAATGGCTAGGGTACCCAGAAAGCTTCAACACCTATATAAAAGCTGATGCAATAATGAAGCTTAAATAGTATGCAACATGGCTCCTAACCATTTCTACGTCACACTCCCGTCCTCCTCGTCCCTGTCTGTACACCCTAACAACACGCTAGCCAACTTTGTAACAGAACTCCATGGGCACATTGAATTGGGTCGTGATTCGTATGAGGTGGGGATATGCGAAATTCAGCTGGACACCGTCTTTTTAAATATTGAACATAAAGAAACCGTTTTTACGATTCTTAGAGACATTGACGAGTGTGAAAAAGCTGGGGTAGCTATGGATGAAACTATGCGCATCGCTCGGACTAAGATTACACGGTATTACAGTACAGAAGTAAGACTAGGGCCGGGTCAATATGGTTCGGCCGAGGATGTTGTGAGAGGCTTAAACGTGAGTTTAAGAAACTCAAACCTTACGAATGATTTAGTATATGAAATCGTAAACAACCCTGCACATACACTAATCCTAAAATCAAAGACTAACAGACGTCTTAAAGAACATAGAAAGTTCAAAATTCTAACCAACGGCCGATATAGCGCAGCCTTCCAAAGAGACACATTTCACGAGACACAGTATAACTTGTCCAGATTAATGTATCAATTGAAGATGGAGAAATTGGCTGAAAGGTCCCCAGACATGTGCTATATTTACAGTAATATAGTGGAGCACCAGTTTGTTGGGGATACCCAGGCACGCCTGCTGCGCATTGCTCACATCCCCAACCATAGAGGAAGGAGTTTGAGTATTACATATGACAGGCCCCATTATGTGAATGTCGCAACTAATTTAATAACCAATATCACAATATATATAAGAACGATTGAGGGCGAAAACTTCCCATTCGGTAACGGGAGCTTAACAGTGAAGCTACACTTTCGACGCACTGAGTTATAATGGATAGAAAGCCTTTCACCGTCTATCGAGGGATGCGATACCAGCGCGGTAGTGGACTTGGATCCATTTTTTCATCCATACTACGTACGGCTGTTCCTTTGCTGAAGAGGGGTGCCAGATACCTTGGAAGGAAAGCGCTACAATCAGGCCTTAACACTGCAGAAGACATATTGGCCGGGGCTAAACCTAAAGAAGCTCTAAAAAAACATTTAAAGCGTACACGGAACGAAATCATCAAAGATGCAAAGAGAAAAATGCGTGGTGGCGGGAAGAAGAAGAGGGCTCCCCGGAAGAAGAAGGGGTCACGTGGTATTAAACGTAAAAGGCTATCAAAAAAGAAATGCTGTAAGCGAATGAAACCTATGGTTGACCACTTTTTTGACTGATATAAGCTAAGGATATTGATCTCATGAATCATAGTTTGTTTACCACTTGTCGAGAGAGGAGTCACTATTTCGCCATGGCACGCTTCATCCACCCATGTAGTTCACAATGCTGTAAATCGGAGCTGTCCTTTTTTGAGCTCCCGCCAACCCAAGTTTCTATTGAGCACAGTGACTTTATTACAATTAACCCTTTAAACACAATTAGTTCACCGAGTGCACCTATAGAATTCGTGATACCCAGCTCAGGTCCTTACTTTTTTGATCCAAGCTGTGTGCACATGTACGCTAAGCTACGTATAGCCCATTCTGATGGAACGGCCTGCGATGACAAATATGCTGTATACCCTGAAACAAACTTTCTGCACGCCATATTCAACCAGTGTGACGTATATTTAAATCAGACCAACATATCGGCAGGCACGGGGTACTATCATCTACGAGCCTATTGGAAAATGTCCTCAACTTTTCCAAAGAAGCGAAGGCTACCTTTTTAAGTGCGGAGGGATATTATCAAACTAAAGATGAAAATAGTATAAAGGACAAATTTAAAAATTCTAAAAAGAAAATATACGAGTGTTTTGGACGGTTGCACACAGATTTCACTTTCCAGGAGAAGTTGCTTGTGAACGGGGTGGATATGAAAATAAAGCTCACCCGCACGAGTCCTGAGATCTGCTTAAATCTGGATGCGAATCAAGAAGAGGGTGCAAAGTCCGTTGTGGTTCACATTATGGACACATACCTCCGCGTACGGCGAGTGAAATTAAGTTCACCAAAACAACTAGAAATTGAGAAAAATTTACTAAACGCTACAGTGAAATATCCTATTAACAGAGTGCAGATCAAACTATATACGGTTCCTGCAGGGTTGGCATCGAAGCAGATAGAAAACATTGCCCTGGGAAATCTTCCTAAAAGGATATTAATCGGCATGCAGGACCACGCTTCGGTGAATGGAAAATATAAAAAGAGTGCCTTTAAATTCGAGAATTTCGGACTTAAAAATATAACTCTATACGTTAATGGCACTGCTTTGGGTGGAACAATGGGTACGGACTATTCATCAGACGCTGTGTTACCTCTTTGTGCCAGAGCCTATAGTAATCTGACCCATATTGCAGGTGATTGTGATGAGCTTGGTAATGGGGTAACGCAGGAAGAATTCATTGATCAATTTAACCTTTATCCGTTTGACATTACACCTGACTTATCTGCTAGCGTAAATACCCATTTAACACCACAGCAGAGCGGTAACATCTCAGTGCGGCTGGAATTCGCCAAGCCTATAGACGCTCCTATTAGTGTACTAGTATATCTCGAATCGCAAGCCCTAATAGAAGTAGATAGATTTAGAAGCGTTATCACTGACTTTTAAAATGGATGCTAATACACTTCAGAAAGTAATGGAGCGAGTCACACGTTCCAAATTTATCGGCGTGTTTGCGAAGAATGAAACATTGAGTTTGCCAAGTACGCGAGAATGCGGTAGTCTTATTGTGAACACAGACATCATCGGTAATGAAGGGATTCACTGGATCGCTGTCTATTTTAAAAATAGACAGCGCCTGTACTATTTTGATTCACTCGGTACTCAACCCTGGAGTGACCCTATTATTGTAAAATTTCTCGCTCAGTTACATATTCCCGAAGTTGTATGGAACCCATTTCGTATGCAGGGATATTTTACTAATGTTTGCGGAATGTACTGTGTCTCATTTCTCATGCATATGTCAAATGATAAAGAATTTATAAATTTTTTAAATTTATTTGACCCGTGTCACACTCACCGAAACGATGAAATGGTATGCAGACAGATAAAAAACCGTTTTCCAATTGTACGTACTCGTTGTATATTATAATGTTTTTGTTCGTATATTTGTAACGGTATATTCGTTTATTGTACTGATTTCTTTCATTTAATAAATTTATGAAAATATATTGTGTCTTCTTATCCCAAAAAGATCGAAAAACACTTACATTATTTCGGTGTGACATTGTTGACTGATCAGTATACCCTCCCTATTCCGAGATTCTTCAAAAGATTGTATAACTCGTGTCAAATCCTCATCGGACCTTAAAGGAATAATGCTTTTAAAACATATACAGAGTATACAGACAGACAGATCCCCATTATGTGAAGATATCTTTGGTTCGAGGAGTGAACGCCATAAAAATTTCGATTTTAGCATAATGGGGAAATAACACTGATTGACATTTTTGGCGAGTATCTATTTGACGAGATACTACAACTCTCCATATATATATAAATTCTAATTATAGACACTTACATTTCTATGGTAGTCCCTTGCGTCGGGTTGTAAGGAGCGTCACTGCAAATATCTTCTACGGTTTGCGTTGAAAATAATTCGCCACAATCAGTCGCATTGAAAAGACTAATTGTGGTTAATGCTGCAGTATCACGTTCTTCATACAAGTCTGGGGAGACGTACAGGTCCATGGTGGAGGATGTGTGACACTGCTGACTGATCAGTATATCATCCATATTCCGAGGTTCTTCAAAAGATTGTATAACACGTGTCAAATCCTCATCGGACCTTAAAGGAATAATGCTTTTAAAACATATACAGAGTATACAGACAGATCCCCATTATGTGAAGATATCTTTGGTTCGATTACCAATTTCGATTTTAGCATGATGGGGAAATAACATTGATTGACATTTTTGACTAGTATCTATTTGACGAAATACTACAACTCTCCATATATATATAAAATCGAATTATGGACACTTACATTTCTATGGTAGTCCCTTGCGTCGGATTGTAAGGAGCGTCACTGCAAATATCTTCTACGGTTTGCGTCGAAAATAATTCGCCACAATCAATCGCATTGAAAAGACTAATTGCGGTTAATGCTGCAGTATCACTTTCTTCATACAAATCTGGGGAGACGTACAGGTCCATGGTTGAGGAATGATTATTCACTGATGCGAAAATAGCTACTGTTACTCCCAACTGAAAATATCCCCTTTTATATGCACATTCGCCAAGCTCCGCCCAAAAGACCAGATGTTCGTCGTGATTGGCTGCCGATGTAGCTGGGTGGAGCTATGACGTGTACCATTCCGCTATAACGGGTACGGACGAGTAATTGCATCTTTATATTTTCACTAATAGAATTAATGCTCTTATTCTCCTTTGAAAATTATTTGGTGATTCGTATAGAACTTTTGATATTGATTCCAAATATGGTTTCAGAAGTTTTCTATCACCCATAGTTTTCGAGAAAATAATATTTCCATTTACTCAATTTCCCGCATCATTAGTCACTAATGTAATCGAGAGGGTATAAAGAAATATATCATAATTATATTTTAAAAATAACATTCGGTTTCAACGTTAAACTGTAGGTCTAAGGTGGTCATTACACATAATAAAATAAAGTGGTTGGCAGATAAATGGGCACCCTACGTGTCCTAGTGGTTAAGACGCGGGGCTGTTGATGGTTCGGAGTTAAACTGTAGGTCTAAGGTGGTCATTCACATAATAAAAGAAAGTGGTTGGCAGATAAATGGGTACCCTATGTGTCCTAGTGGTTAAGACGCTGGGCTGTTGATGGTTCCACGTTAAACTGTAGGTCTAAGGTGGTCATTACACATAATAAAAGAAAGTGGTTGGCAGATAAATGGGTGCCCTACGTGTCCTAGTGGTTAAGACGCTGGGGCTGTTGATGGTTCCACGTTAAACTGTAGGTCTAAGGTGGTCATTACACATAATAAAAGAAAGTGGTTGGCAGATAAATGGGTACCCTACGTGTCCTAGTGGTTAAGACGCTGGGCTGTTGATGGTTCCACGTTAAACTGTAGGTCTAAGGTGGAGTGGAAAGCTTGACCTTCGTCAGAATGAACAATTCGGGCGGAAGCTAACCAAAGGTTATCCAAAGGGTATATATATATATATATATATATATATATATATATATGGGATGAAATTCACAATAAAACGTGAAATGAATGAATGCTGAAAACAAGGAGTGAGGCGAGGTTTTGCTTGATTTGACTCGTAGAAAGGTAAAATATGGCCGACCGAGTTGGGCAGATTCTCGGAAATCCTTTCCTCTATCGGATTATGTTTTGGGTATTTCCAACTTTCTTCGTTTCTTTAAATTTCGTTTTTCAATTTTCTTCGCAGGGAATTGAAAAACGAAATTTAAAGAAACGAAGAAAGTTGGAAATATTTTAGAGATCTGGTTTTAAAGCTTTTGTTAATGAAGAATATTAAATATACTCGTATTTATAGTAAATATTGATGTAGTCTTATGATAATACAATAACTAAAATTTTAGTTATCTCATTCACATGAATTGGAACTCTTTATTCACGTTTGCTATTAGTTGGGTATCCCTTATAAAAATCATTTCTGTCTAACGATTTATTTATTGGGTAACTTTACTAATTCTATTAACGCGTAAATCTTTCTGAAACATGAAATCATTGTTCAAAGGCTTTATTTGCTGGATCTATTTAAACTCCTTCGCGTGCAGTTTAGGTAATTACATTTATTCAAGTAGAGTTTGCAACCTCTCCTTTCTTCAAGCGAATACTGCAACGTTATACATATTGATGCAGCTTAGATAATTTTTTTGGTTATTTCCAACTTTCTTCGTTTCTTTAAATTTCGTTTTTCAATTTTCTTCGCAGGGGATGAGACTCATGTGTTTCGAATTGCATCGTTCTATAATTCTGTTTTCTATGGTTGGTTGGATAACTACGTTATTTGTTACGTCTTTGAATCTTCCAATTGAATATCTATATAAACATATTGTTATTTTATATGTTTGATTCTTCCAACTGATTAACTATATATATATTGTGGTTTACGTATAGTTTAAAATAATATACGCTTGGTATGATTTTCATAATATATATATATATATATATATTATATATATATATATATATATATATATATATATATATTTCTATAATTCTGTTTTCTATGGTTGGTTGGATAACTACGTTATTTGTTTCGATAAGTTCAACTTCAAGGAAGCTCAAGTTAATGTTATATTTTGCATATAATCCACTATATACATCTATTGTAAAACACTCTATACACATCTATATTTCAATTAAGTGTGTAATTATTTAATTCATCTACCATATTGTGGTACACAATGCTTAATATATATATATATTATATATATATATATATATATAATATATATATATATATATATATTTCTATAATTCTGTTTTCTATGGTTGGTTGGATAACTACGTTATTTGTTTCGATAAGTTCAACTTCAAGGAAGCTCAAGTTAATGTTATATTTTGCATATAATCCACTATATACATCTATTGTAAAACACTATATACATCTACATTTCAATTAAGTGTGTAATTATTTAATTCATCTACCATATTGTGGTACACAATGCTTAATATATATATATTAATATATATATATATATATATATATATATTTCTATAATTCTGTTTTCTATGGTTGGTTGAATTATGGATAACTACGTTATTTGTTTCGATAAGTTCAACTTCAAGGAAGCTCAAGTTAATGTTATATTTTGCATATAATCCACTATATACATCTATTGTAAAACACTATATACATCTATATTTCAATTAAGTGTGTAATTATTTAATTCAGCTACCATATTGTGGTACACAATGCTTATATATATATATATATATATATTATATATATATATATATATATATATATATATATATTTCTATAATTCTGTTTTCTATGGTTGGTTGGATAACTACGTTATTTGTTTCGATAAGTTCAACTTCAAGGAAGCTCAAGTTAATGTTATATTTTGCATATAATCCACTATATACATCTATTGTAAAACACTATATACATCTATATTTCAATTAAGTGTGTAATTATTTAATTCATCTACCATATTGTGGTACACAATGCTTATTAGAATACATGGTGCGATCTGGCAACTCAGCACCCCAATACAAGGCGTGATCTGGCAACTCAGCCAGAATAGAGGCTTATAAAAGATCGAGAAGCTGGTGAAGATTCATTCCCAGCTCGGCTCCAGCCGAGCAAGGACCTCTGGTCCTTCTTTTTTTGGCCCTTTGGTTAGGAAAACGAAAATAATATGCCTTAAAGGCAACTACTCTCTCTCTCCTTCAGGCGTCTCTCTCTCTCTCCTACAGGCGTCTCTCTCTCTCTCTCCTACAGGCGTCTCTCTCTCTCTCCTACAGGCGTCTCTCTCTCTCTCTCCTACAGGCGTCTCTCTCTCTCTCTCTCTCTCTCTACAGGCGTCTCTCTCTCCTGCATGTGTAACTACTGCATGTGTACCTCCTGCATGTGTGCGTATGTGTGTGTACCTCCTGCATGTGTACCTCCTGCATGTGTACCTATCATCTCTCCTTCAGGCGTCTCTCCCTCCTACAGGCATCTCTCTCTTCTTCAGGTCTCTCTCTCCTTCAGTTGTCTCTCTCTCTCCTTCAGGCGTCTCTCTCACCTTGGCTCAGCCAACTGGCTGATTCTGGCTGATTAGGAGCCTATAAAACAACGCCAACTCGGCTGAAGTCTTAATGTGCACTTGGCTCCTGCCAGGTGAACACCTCTCCTCCTTTCTCTCCTCCTCCTTTCTCTTGGGGGATAACGCCGCCTCCAAGTTTCCCCCCCACCCCCCTTTACAACAACCCCCTTTGCAACAACCCCCACCCCTTTGCAACAACCCCACCCCTTTGCAACATTACATAATAACCTGCAACATTCTGCACTCTCCCCTTTTGCGGCTATACTACTTCCATCCAATAGTCCCGAAAGGATGTTCCTTTGATGCAATTACAAGCATACTCCGGCATAACGGTCTTCAACGCGTCCTTAGGTATGCCAACTTTAATGTCTCCTTCTGGGATTAGCCTGAACCAAGGCATGACCTGAACTTAATAATTTTGGGGCAATTATGTTGAGTGTCTCACCTTTTTCCTTCGTGACGGCGTTTGGGTTGGTTCCTGGGTTCTCTTGTGCCCGTTCGCACATAAACGTCGGCGAACTTCTTTCCAATGTGTGTCCAAACGTTGTTTGCTCAGGACCCCTTACTGCCTGTTCACGTTGCAAAGGTAAGCTAGTACTCTTTAATACCTGTACGACGGTTTCTATATTCTTCTGCCGGTCTTCGTCGGTGCGGTGTTTCTCGTCTCTTGTGGGGTGTGCACTTCTGCAAGGGTTCTTTGGGATGTCTTCTGGGTTCTCTGGTCTCCACCCAACCCTTTCCTGCCTTGAAAGTTCTTCTTCTGTAAAGGGAGGAACTAGAGAGATTCTTCGGGGACGAACCCCCGACCTTCGGTTGTCCCAATACTCCAGCTGCGGAGTAATCATTACAAGGTCTTCCAGTTTCGACCCTCTTCGGTTTATTTCTTTCTCTAATTCCTTGCATTCCTTGAGTAACCGAATAATGTTGGCAAAATTTATCCTTTTTAAATTTTCCAAACTTTCTGTACTTATTTCGTTTAAGTTCGCTGGTTCGGTATCACTGTTACTTACGCTTTCTTCTTCATTCGTTTTTCCACGCTCTTTACCGACATCGCGAAGTTTATTTGTTTATTTATCTTTATTTTAAAACCGTTTCCACTGTTAGCGACACTTTTTACTGTTGCCAATTATTTTAACGAATTACTGTTGCAAACATTTTCTACGTTAGTGCTTTACTGTCACGCAAATTTATTTTAACAAAAAGTTACACTCTTGCTACCAATACCTTGCAATAGGATCTCACTTCTGACACCATTTATGTTGTGCGCAACTCTGAGTTATATTCTGCGCACCTTTATTTCTATTGTAACTTCTGACACCATTTATGTTGTGCGCAACTCTTTTACTTAGGTGTGCGCACCTTTCTTTCTTTTGCAACTTCTGACACCATTTATGTAGTGCCCAACCCGTTTATTTATTTATGGTGCTGGACACCCTTTTAATTATGTTAATTCACTTCAATGACACCCTTTAAGTTGGGCGCTACCCTTTAATTCTATTTCAAATTATTTCTTATTTTCGTTCAGGATGACTCGGCCTATCCAGACGGATGGCACTTTAAATTGATAGG
This sequence comes from Bathynomus jamesi, assembly GCA_023014485.1. Classification (NCBI taxonomy): domain Eukaryota; kingdom Metazoa; phylum Arthropoda; class Malacostraca; order Isopoda; family Cirolanidae; genus Bathynomus; species Bathynomus jamesi. The sequence goes on along the minus strand of JAJOZX010000016.1, from coordinate 151,108 downwards.
CGTAAGTTCCTTCGGCTTTCCAGAAGCCTACTTTGAATGTTAATTCACCCTCAGCTTACGAGAGGACTATTGCAAGGTATCTAAAACAACACACGCCCTCTTATAAAGTTTAGTAAATGTCACTCGAAACAATACATGAATTTAGAAATTTATTCTGAAGTAAATTTATCAATTTCCATACAATGCAATCCAATTTTAAATTCAAAGACAAAGTTCACAGTTATCTGAATTTAAATCGTTTAAATTTACCAATTTTCCGTAAAATACAATTCAATTATAAATCCAAAGAAAAAGTTCACAGTTATCTGAATTTAAGTAATTTATATAGAGGGGCTTTATATTTTAGTGCAACAAAACAAATAACGAGAAACGAAGTGGTCGAAATCGACGATGAAATTTGAAGAATTATTCTACTTACGACTGCAGGTAACAAATTACTCTCAATTGTGCTGCGTACGGACCACAGATTTACGGCCCGCCCAAAACCAAAACGACAATCTACGAAATAACGGGACTTCCTTCCGAACCCAAATTGACGGGTTCCGTAAACTAGGGCACAGACGTACCCCGTTTAGCATTTAATTTGAAATTAAATTAATGGAAAGTTCACAAACTTCTTGGTCCGTTGGCAAACATTAATTAAGATCCAACCAAGTTCTCGGTTAAGGTCGCTAACAATAAAATTCTTATGCACAAGTTCTGCGTAAACGAATGAAATGCAATACAAGTTCTTAATCTCAATCCGGTGACAGTTTATATTTTCAATTCTAAATTTTCTTACACCACAAGTCTAATAGGGTTTATTTAGCCACAGTTAATTTCAAGGAGCGACTACCAACTGACTTAACAATTTTCGAATTTACTTTACAATTTTGAAGGACCCCGCCTTCCAATGTTCTGAAAGCCTATCAAACCATTTGTTTCTCCCAAGACCGTCCCCCAGAAGGTTATTACCCATACAAGAGGGAAAGAAGGCGTCTTTACTACGTTTCCCAGGATCCTGGGACCCCTGATTGGAGCTGGACCTGACTTCCGAGTATAGACCCCTCCTTCTTCCCAAAAATACATTTAAATATAGTTAACAGATTCGAAGTCCCAATTTTATGGCTCACGTCGTGGTTCAATTTTAGCAAGCGTCTTCGAATCTGCCTTACAAAAGTCGCACCATCCAGCGAAACGAATCCAAAAATTTTCGACCCAACGAAAGAGGAACCCAACCATTTGCATATACACCCAAATCCGTTGGATTGCCCTTCCCGTTGGGGTCGGGTCTCGGTGATAAACCTGTCCCCACGTGGTTCGGCTTTATCACTTCCCTGAGAATCTGAATTAAGATAGAACAAACGTTAAACAATCTGAAACATTTCTGATTTATTCGTTCAAGAATATTTATAAGCCAAACCACCTTGCTTTCAGAGATGTACACAACGAAATCTTAAAACTAAAATTTCTGCACTTATTTTACAAAAGATTTCTGCATGCAAACTTCATGGTTACGACATCATATATATATATATATATATATATATATATATATATATAATAAATTAATATGTAGGGTGTATTTGATGGTTTAATTGCTTCAATTAAGGGAAAAAGTTGGGTGTTGTATAGATAACACGAAGATAAATAACTGAATCTACGCCAATAATATGATATTAATAAGTTCTTCTGTAAAAGGCTTGGATTGTCTTCCAAAAATCTGCGAATTGTGTGCGCAGAACCATCATATCCTTTTAATGTCACAAAACCAAAGTTGGGGAAATTCCAGCCCAAAAGCCCTAATCAGTCGGCTGATATTAGTTTCAAAATGAGAAGTAAACCAAAAAGAAAGTACAAGAAATTAACTCAAGAAGGTTAATGTGGGTTCGCACATACAGTAATTGGTGTCGGGTATAGGTGACCTCATAATGAAAATTACATTTATAGATTGAATTGGCCAATATATTTTACTAAACATTAATAAAAATTGACTTGCGTACAATAAAAAAACATAATTTTGCGAAAAACAAGAGTACTTTTATTGTAATAGGCCATGCTGGCTTTCTCGGGCGAAAACAATATGGAAACCTCTGTGCTAAAGCAAACATGATTATAAGTAACTTCCGATTCTGTACAGTGTGTTTGATTATTGTCGGTTCTGAGATAAATCTTCAAGCTGTTTTTGTTTTGTGTGCGTATGTTTGTGTGTGTGCCCAAAAATATACACATCCAATATATCCATAAATGATCGAGGAAAAAGTTACGAGATTGTTAATTTATGAAGATAACAAAACTGTCAAGATTTTAATCTTCATAGCCGTAGGCAATAAAACCCAAATTCGGAAGCATCTCTCAAAATTTAGTCGAATAGTGAATTTAAATTAAGTGTAGAAGGCTTAATGGCTCTAAATTTGTATGAAACTATTCACATGTTGTAATGTGGTGGTGAATTGAATAGAGATAAGTTATGCGTTATGCTACTCCCCGAATTGTTCATTCTGACAAAAGTCATGCTTGTCGCACTATCTTAGTCCTACAGCTTAAAGTGGAATGCAAACCACATCCCACCACGAACCTAAGAAATTACAAAGTCCTCGCTCGGATTTGAACTCATGATCACCCGATCAGCATCCCAACGTAATTTAGTGGTATTGTGTGTGTGTATATATATATATATATATATATATATATATAAGGTTGTAACATATATTCTGCTCGATATTTTAGTTCATTCAGAACAAAAATTAAAGGACTTTTCTAAGGACAAATTTGCTCGAATTTTAGTTTATTCACAACAAAAATTAAATGACATAGGTAATGACAAATTAATCATCAATATAATTCCTTTCTTTGTCTATAACCTCCTCCCACCTGTAAAAAAGTTTTTTATGCCACATTCGAAGAAATTTCTTGGTTTCGAATTAAAAAAGCGATCACTTCGTTTTCGATAGCTTCCTTGGATTGCAACTTTTGTCCATCTAGGTGGTGTTGCAGACTTGAATAAATGGTAGTCTGAAGGTGCGATGTCCGGAAAATAAGGTGGATGAGTCATTTTTTCCCAACCAAATGCCTCCAACTGGGCAATGGTGATTCGAGCAGTGTGAGGGCGCGCGTTATCCTGGTGGAATAGAACACCTCTGCGACTAATTAATGCAGGACGTTTCTCTTGTAATGCCATCTTCAATCGTTCGAGCTGTTAGCAGTAGACTTCAGCTGAGATTGTTTGGTTATCTGGCAGGAGCTCAAAATGAATAATTCCTTGCATATCCCACCAAACGCATAGCAAAATTTTCTTTGGATGGGGTCCATTCCTTGGCTGAGGTTCAGGCTTTGTTTCACGGCTAGGCCACTGATGTCGACGCTTAATATTGTTATAGAGGACCCATTTTTCATCCCCAGTGACGATACGATTCAAAAACGGTGCCTGCAGTTGCCGAGAATGCAGTGATGTGCAAATATCGATTCGATGTTGAAGATTCGCTTGTGACAAATCATGCGGAACCCATTTTCCAACCTTCACTACTTTTCCTAACAGCTTCAAATGACGATGAATGTTCATATGGCTAACGCCGAGTTGCAGGCCAAGTTCTTTTACAGTTACCGTTGGTTTTCCTCCACTGTTGATTTCAGGAACTCTTCATCTAACTCATTTGGTCGTCCTGTTCGTTGATAATCTTTCAGACTGAAGTCTCCATTTCTGAACTTCTCAAACCATCTCCTACACATCCATTCGCTCACAACATCATTTCCATAAACTCTTTTAATGTTTCTTGTGGATTCACTAGCGTTAGATCCTTTATGGAACTCATACAGCATCACATGTCGAATATGCTCTTTCGTGGGCTCCATGTTTTTTCATTTACAGTAATATCGTAGGGGTGGCGTTGTAACTGTATGAAAAACACCAGAGAAAATATTCATTAGCCTAATCCTACACTAGCCTAAGTCATTCTGTATCGTGATAAAACATGTGCGAACCTGTCGCCGCGTGTATTTTGCAACATTTCTAAAACTATTTCACATTATCTTGAGGTTACTCTATTACACTGTGTAACACTGATTCTGTTTATAGAATTTTTTATGTTTTTATATGCAATTGTGGGCGCTGAGTGGCCTTGGTTTGTGTATCATCAATGGTTTCAGAGATAATCCATTTTTCATGTTTACCAGTATAATGTTATTATGGGGGCAGCAATATCAGAATAATCAGGAATTGTTGAGAACAATCCGGATGTTCGTTGACAGTTTCTTGCTCTAGAAATTGCCCGAAACTTCCACTGTGCTATATAAAGAAGAGCGCAGAGTCTGAGAAGTCAGTAAGTGTGAGCACACAAAGAAAGCAGGTTGTTTGTCTGATGGTTACCAGCACTGAGGTACTGTGTTTCTGTGCTTCTCTGTGCTGACGATTTGAGTATTATCGATCCTTTTTTATTGCGAACATTATTTCAGTGTTGTGAATACATCTTTTTTCTGGAATCTGTTGCAGATTTAATAACTCTTCTCTCTATATCTGCAGGTTATGATTAATGTAGTACAGTTTGGTAAAGAGAATGGCAACTAGAGCTTGTAAACACTCGCCGGATATATTGTGCTACGTTTGTGGTTATTACATAGGCCCCAAGCAAGTATCGCACAAGATTGTGAAAGGCACCAAGTTCTGGATCGCGTATCGGCTCTATTTTGGTATGCCTATGGGTGACCAAGATAAGCCCTGGGCACCCCATGTGATCTGTGGAAGCTGCCGCTCCACACTTGAAGGGTGGCCGCGGGGAGTGCGCAAAATACAGGAAAGTTAAAGGAAGGCAGACTCTTCAGTATCCAAGCATAGCGTCGTCCATAGCTCCTGTACCACATGGCGAAGGTCTTCCAATACCACGTCCACCAGAACAGGTATCTATCCATTACTTTACCTTCTGTATTTACAGACTGTAAGTCATTATGTGTCGATTTTTCTTAGTGCTGATGCTCTTCTACATATATAGCTATGCCTATATTTTGTTTCTTTGCTTTGCAGGTTGAAAATGAGGATGCAGCTAGCTCATCTGAGATGTCGGCTGGTGAGGACAGTCATGATGAAGAATATACAGTAACTTTCAGTACAAACCCTCACTTTCCAAATCAGAGGGAATTGGACGACTTAATTAGAGATTTGGGTCTGACGAAATCAGGGTCTGAGCTTCTGACCTCCAGACTCAAAGAGTGGAATTTGCTTGGAGAAGACTGCAAGAGCACTGTATACCGAAAGCGGCATGAAGAGTTTGCAAGGTTCTACGATGTCAATGGCTCTCTCTGTTATTGCAGCGAAGTTAATGGTCTATTCACAGCTATTGGGTTAACACATATACCCTCAGAGTGGCGCCTGTTTATTGACAGTTCAACTCGGAGTTTAAAAGCTGTTCTACTCCACAATGGGAACAAATATCCATCTATACCAGTTGCACATTCTGGTCAAATGAAAGAGGACTATGAAAATGTCAAACAACTGCTCACTCAAATCAGGTATGAACAATATAACTGGGACGTGTGAGGTGATTTTAAAATGATTGGTTTCCTGTTAGGTTTATAAGGAGGGTTTACTAAATATTCATGTTTTCTTTGCCTGTGGGATAGCAGGGCTTCAACTGAGCACTATAAAACAGTTCAGTGGCCTCCACGTGAAGGATTGCAACCAGGAAAGTACAATGTACTCAGGGAACCTCTTGTGAAGCCTGACATAGTTCTGCTACCACCTCTCCATATTAAGTTGGGTCTAATTAAGCAGTTTGTAACTGCGTTAGATTTTGGAGGGAAGTTTTCCAACAGATTCGGGTCATGTTCCCTAAACTCTCTGAGGCCAAAGTCAAGGCTGGCATCTTTGTAGGATCATAAGTCAAGGCGCTGTTGAATTCAAAGAACCTTGAAGCCAAGATGACTCCGATCGAAAAAGAGGCTTGGTATGCTTTCCGTGATGTGGTTCGTGAGTTTTTAGGCAACCCTAAAGCACCAAACTATAAGGAGTTAGTGTCAAACTTGTTTAAGTGCTATGGCAAAATGGGGTGCCGTATGTCTTTAAAATTACACTATCTGCATTCACATCTAGACTTTTTTCGTGATAACCTGGGCGATGTGAGTGAAGAACATGGCGAAAGATTTCATCAAGATATTCAAACGATGGAGAAAAGGTACCAGGGCCATTGGGATGCTTCCATGATGGAAGACTACGTATGGTCGCTGATTAGAAAGGATAAGAATGTTCATACGCGGAAGTCGCGTTCTTCAGTGCATTTTTAAGGAACGCACACTGCATAACGAGGCTTGTTATTCTCTTATCGGTTCTCCTCATGATATATATTATATCCTTTGCATCATTTTGGGTTTGTCAAACAATTTTGGCTCAATAAACATTAATTTCCAATAGTGTTTTTATTTTCAGAAAATATTTATGTTGCCTTCTTTATATACTTTCCCATATGAAAAGTGTGATAACCTATATTTTTGAAACGGTTGACGATAGAGCAAAACCAATATCATTTTTGGAATCAGCGCCCCGAAATCATTAAGAAACGACAGAAAAATCACAATAAACAGAAAATGTTTCAAATTTTGTTACCCACTGTTATATATATATATACATTCAACTGCAAAGAACACGCAGTATAAATAACGTAAAGAACGACGCTTGTATAGGAGATATTCCGCGCAAGACGAGAAAGAGAAAACAACAAATGAAAAAATGAAGTACCACCTGGGAATCGAACCCGGGATCTTCCGATTGCCGGTCAGACGCGATACCACTACACCATGGTCTTCACTCTTCCAAATGCCGTAATTCCTCTACATACTCGCAGAAACCAATGCCCCAAGGGGGCACCTCCCGCATGCCGTAACATTATATACATTCAACTGCAAAGAACACGCAGTATAAATAACGTAAAGAACGACGCTTGTATAGGAGATATTCCGCGCAAGACGAGAAAGAGAAAACAACAAATGAAAAAATGAAGTACCACCTGGGAATCGAACCCGGGATCTTCCGATTGCCGGTCAGACGCGATACCACTACACCATGGTCTTCACTCTTCCAAATGCCGTAATTCCTCTACATACTCGCAGAAACCAATGCCCCAAGGGGGCTTCATTTCTGAAATAGTATATTAGATGTTGAATAGAAGTGGAGCTACAGTCAGACGCCTTTATATCATGAATTCCATAGCTATGTTCCAAAGCAATTATTCAACCATTAATGTTCTCATATTTGCTCAAATAAATTTCTAATAATAAAATTTGTCTAAGTTTATTCATCTCAATTCTGTGTTTATGTACAATGCTTTTGGGAGCAGTTGGACGGGAGAAGACATATACAAAGATTTCACATGATTTAGCTCGACACAAAAAACACAGTTCTTTATATACAGGGTGGGCGGAAAGTAGCTCCCTATTTTGGATTGGTAAAAAAATACGTATATTATCCATTTATTTCAGAAGAAATAATATGAAAAGGTAGGCATACATGGTAGGTTTTCTCTAAAATTCAATGTGGGCTCCAACTCTTTCCACCAGCTTCTGGAGCCGCCCAGGAATGGCGTCCACTGACTTTAGCAGGAACTCCGGCGGGATGGAGGACATGACTTCCCGAATTCGGTCCTCCAGTTCTTCCAATGTCCTCGGTTTGGTGCGGTAGACTTCTTCCTTTACCCACCCCCAAAGAAAGAAGTCGCACGGTTACCGCTGAAAAACGGCAGATCGGTTCAGTGTAACGGTGTGGTGTGGTATGACCTCAGATCAGGTTGTGGGCCCGTTCCTTCTGCGCAACACCATGAATGCTGAGCGGTACCTTGCTATGTTGCGAAACGAGGTCTGGCCGGTTGTCAGCACATGGGAGAACATCGACGATCTGATATTTATGCAAGATGGCGCCCCTCCGCACTTCGCTCTTGTTGTCCGTGAGTGGCTGGATGCCCACTTCCCTGGGCGTTGGATGGGTCGTCGTGGTCCACATCAATGGCCAGCCAGGAGCCCCGACTTGACACCGTGCGACTTCTTTCTTTGGGGGTGGGTAAAGGAAGAAGTCTACCGCACCAAACCGAGGACATTGGAAGAACTGGAGGACCGAATTCGGGAAGTCATGTCCTCCATCCCGCCGGAGTTCCTGCTAAAGTCAGTGGACGCCATTCCTGGGCGGCTCCAGAAGCTGGTGGAAAGAGTTGGAGCCCACATTGAATTTTAGAGAAAACCTACCATGTATGCCTACCTTTTCATATTATTTCTTCTGAAATAAATGGATAATATACGTATTTTTTTACCAATCCAAAATAGGGAGCTACTTTCCGCCCCCTGTATATAAAGAACTGTGTTTTTTGTGTCGAGCTAAATCATGTGAAATCTTTGTATATGTCTTCTCCCGTCCAACTGCTCCCAAAAGCATTGTACATAAACACAGAATTGAGATGAATAAACTTAGACAAATTTTATTATTAGAAATTTATTTGAGCAAATATGAGAACATTAATGGTTGAATAATTGCTTTGGAACATAGCTATGGAATTCATGATATAAAGGCGTCTGACTGTAGCTCCACTTCTATTCAACATCTAATATACTATTTCAGAAATGAAGCCTTATTATATATATATATATATATATATATATATATATATATATATTATATATATATATATATATATGTAACAGTTTTTTTGCGCACACCTACACGTCGCTACAATTGGTATAGAACAATGCGGTTTTCACCATTCGATGCGTCTTTTTATTGTGCAGTGCCCATGCTAAAAAAAATTCCCTAACATAATTCCTTCCCCCTTTTAAGGGGTACAGTTCTTCCCATGCCTGTACACGCATTTTTAAAATTTTTCATTTTTAATCATAATTTTGGCACAAAATAAGTCAATATTTACTAAACATTTAATATCATTCGATTCACAAAAGATTTATTTATCGATTCAATTTTAAAAAAGTATATATTTTTAAAATTCATAAAGAACTTTTGGCAAAAAACTAAAAACAAACATGCATTTTTAAAATTCAATGATTTTTATACAAAATATTTTGATATTTGGTATAATTTTAACATTTTTCGATTCACAAAAGATTTCTTTATCGATTCAATACAAAAAATTACATAATTAAAACGGGCAATTTAAATAAACACGAGTTTAAAGTTAAACGAGCAACACTCGAAATTATTTACCGTGACTTTTGTGCGTTTTATTACTGTGGCTTTTGTACAAATAATTTTACGTATACACAAACAATTTGATAGGATATTGATTTATCATTCTATTTTTTAGTTGTCATAGAAATACGTTAATTAAGTTATCTGATTAGATGCCCTTTTATAGTTGAAGATCATTTTTAGAAAATTATTTATTTTCCCCACTTTAAAATATTACAAAATTTCTATAAGGTATCCTAATATCATTATGCCTGTCGCTGTAAGTAAGAAAATAGCAATTATTTTCCATTTTATGAAAATTTCGGACCCCCTAGGCCTACAAAACCAGTTTTCCCTTTTTCTTTATCAAAAATTGTTGATTTTCGAAGTCTTTCGGTTATAAATTTGTACCAGTCTATTGTTTATCTATAATAATAATAATAAAATGACGTGTGTGTGTGTGTATGTATGTGTGTGTGTGTGTGTGTGTGTGTTCCAGCCATCAGCCATAACTCCAAAATGGAAGCAGTTACAAACATGAAACTTCACACACATATTGATTAGGTCCAGAGGTTGTGCACGTGGGTGTTAATAAATTAAATAATTAATTTTAAAACATTAAATGACGTCATCAAGATCATTACGAAACCTATGGTAAAATTATTGAATACCCGGTTAGGTTCATTGAATGCCAGGTTAGGTCATCTGTACGCCCTTGACGATTGGTTAGGTTAAGTCGTGATATTTTCGTTGGCTTTAACGAAAATATCATGACTTAACCTAACCAATCGTCAAGGGTGTACAATTAACCTAACCGGGCATTCAATTAACGTACCCGGGCATTCAATTAATCTAATCGGGCATTCAGTTGACCTAACTGGGCATTCAATTAACCTAACCGGGCATTCAGTTTACCTAACCGGGCATATATATATATATATATATATATATATATATATATATATATATAGCGTTCAACATCCACCCCCGGCAACGCCGGGTTGCTCCGCTAGTTACTGTACTATTTCCTATTAACTCCATTTCTATCCTTAGTATTTAAGCTGTCGTCAATGTATTCTATTGTCAGTGAGTATTATTAATATTTGTCACATGAACTATGGTCTTGTCTCAATGGACAAATGCACATATTCAGCAAATCATAACTAGTTCAACAAAGTTTTTCTCCATTTGTTAAATGTGGGTGATTCTTATGTTCTTTTTTTACGCTGATTACAAAAATGAAAACACGTTTTTTCTATCACCCACAGGTTTTGAGGGAATTGCAATTTAAAACCTTTTGAAATCGAGATAGCATTCCTCAGCTTGCTTCGTAATACGAGACTTATTGTTAGTCATTTATTTTGTATAAAATCTTTATATTATGCATATTTTTATATTTACATGTTTATATATAATATGCATATATTTATTTAAGTATACTGTATATATACATCATAACACATATATATATATATATATATATATATATATATATATATATATATATATATATATTATATATATATATATATATATATATATATATATATACACACACATATATTATATACATATATTATATATATAATATATATATATATATATATATAGAGAGAGAGAGAGAGAGAGAGAGAGAGAGAGAGAGAGAGAGAGGCGACAAGCTTACCTTCGTGAAATGAGGAATCATCGCACGGAACATTTAAAAGGTTGAAAGGTATATATATATATATATATATATTAGGGTGGTCCAAAAAATAAAATTGAAATTTTTTACCTCCACATGGCTGCTCCTGTTCCTATATCTATCAAACATCTCCATGCCAAATTTCAGCCTAATTGAATGATATTTACTGGTCGCTATGAACTTCATTTTACTACTCATTTTCTAGTAGATTGATCTTCTGGGTTAAAAATTGAAAAAAACACGGCAAATACTAATTTATTTGTTTGAAAACAGATTAAATCTCAAAGAAAACAGTTTACTTTTTTTAGAAAACAGAATAACTCTTAAATAAAACATTAATTTTTAAAGAACAAAAATGATATGTTTGATAGAAAATTACATTTATCATTCGTTTATAATATACATCATTACTTAGATTAACGCTTCATCACTGACTCCTTCGAAGACGATGAGTAAGTCTTGGAGATGTTTTGCTACAAATCGGAGGATGAATTGTTTTTGTCCTTCATCCTTCGTCAAAGATGTATTATATGCCTTGATAAGGGCGATACCACTCTCCGCCGAATCATTGATAACTTTTAGGTTGATCGCTATGCGTCGAAACTCTTGAAAGCAATCATCCTCCGTCCAGGAATTGGGATCGGTCCTCAGGAAGGTATCCTCCGCTGCCTTCCTTCTTTCTTTAACAGATTGAAGATTCCCAGGGTCCTTTTGGTGACCATTTCATACAAATTCAAATCTTCAATGTTTCCTTCAAGCTTCAATCGACGAGTAACAGTGGTATTCTCGTTACGTTGGAGGTTTACGACCATCTTCCGTTTGGTCTCGGCATCGACTCTAGGATCGAAGAATGCAAGGCCGATGAGATGCCCCCAAGATATCACAGGTGCCGTTGAAGAGCTGTGGAGGCTGCTTTGGAAATGGTCTGATTTGCATACTTTTGCAAGATTTTAAGAGAATATCGTTGAAAGGAACGTTGATTCCGACGGGGGCCTCGTTCCAAAAACGTGCGTAGACCAAGGCGATAGACAGAGAGAGCTCGGTGATATTCTCCGTCTCACGTGCTGTCAGCTGTAGTTGATGCTTGAACAGATAAATTTTGAGGACGTAGATGGCCTTGGTCATCCAGCGTGCATAGTGAGTTGGTCCTGGAGCGCGGACCTTGACTTCTTTCTCATCACGGCACCCGAGGAAGGTAAGGCAGAGTCGTAGCAATTCCTCGTAGTCATCACGCGATTGTTTAGACTCCAGTGCCTTTGTGAAGTACTGGATCATTTCCTTTCGAAGCTGGAACATCTTTGGATTTCTGAATAGGTTGTTTGAAACATTCATGAAGGAATCCTTCTGAAGTGATAGCCATTTTTTCTGAAAACGTTTAAAGAGAGTCATTTCCGGGCCACTGTGGGTCCAAGAAGTGTGTTGCAGTGTTCGACAAGACGACTTCAAGGATATGATGTCGACAAGCGATCCAGACAAGTTCCCTCCCTACTGCTTTTTCAATAATGTTACAGGCTCCCCTTTGAAGGCCAGTATTAGACGCAGTTGTGTCAAATACGCGACCTTGGATCTCACCGCGAAGATTCCAGTCATCAATCGTCGAAATGCAAGCCTTGACCTGTTCTTCTCCTGTAGCTCGTTGTATTTTTGGCACGGCTAGGAGTTTTTCCATCCCATTTCCCGTAACGATTACCGCGGTTCGTTCGGCTGTTTCCTTTGCGCCGCCGATGTCGGGAAGCAGTTTCCCATCCCAGTGAAAAAGAAGGGGTCCTTCGACAGAAAACGAAGCTTGATCCACTTTGGCTGCTGCCTGGCTTGCTTGCCTTCTTGAACGACGGATGGAGCTGTGTGAAAGAGTCATTGTAGAAATATCATAGCCCAGGGATTGATAGACTAATCCAACAACGAAGACTGCTCCTCGATCGGGAAGGTTGACGCGATCAAGAGCAGCAACCACATCTGGTGATGTGAAGATATTGTTTCGTTTCGGAGGATGAGTGTGTACATCTGCTCTTCCGGTCAAGTCGACGGACGATAATCGTCGTCTTCAGCGTTGAATTCTTCAGAGGATGAAGTTGATGTGTTGGATGATGGAAGAGCAGCAGCTCCAACCTGGAATGCAGCCTCTCTTTCTTTGTACCTGAGAGCTTTGTCAGCATCTTCTCCTGTCGACATCTCTTGCGGTATTCCTTTGCAAAATTAATCTTGTCAGGGCCTGCCATACTGTAGGAAATGACGTCTTCTCGTTGCATCATCAGGAATTGGCGGTCTTCTTCATTGTCTATCACCTTCAAGACGTCCTTCGAGGCAACGTCGAAAAGCTCTAAGTCTCTTGGAACATGCTCTCTTTCACTCTGCAGCTTTGTAGCTGCGTCTTGCGGTTTTTCTTCAACTCAAGGAACTCTTCGTACAGCTTTGACAGCTTCCTAACGCAGGAATCGACTCGCTGTGTAGGAATCCTTGCTCTCTGCCATACTTGTAGGGCCTCTTTGCAGGCCAAGTTGTAGCTCTCTTTCAAGGTCTTGGACTGTTCATGGTGGTGAAACTGAACCAAACGAAGCACATCACCACATGTGGGTAGCCTTGCAGTTGATAACTCGCTGCTGGGCTTTCCTAGAACCCACGTTTCTGCAGATGAGCGAGTACTTCTAACCATAACCTGAAAAATGAGAGAAAATAATGCATTAACCGTTTGGCACCAAAGCACAATTATATAAGTGTTAAAATAAAAAAATTGCAAAGTAAAAATAAATAAAGTAAAAGAATTGGTTACAGTGGTTAGTGGTTGATGGGTAGGAAGATAGCCAAATTTTAAAAAATATATTTAAGAATAAGTAAATAATAAACTTCAAGAGACATAAGATATATACCTCACAATTTTAATAATTTAATTTAATAGCAACATCCTTACCGGTTACAAATTTGGATATGAAGAACATAATTATATATATATATATATATATATATATATATATATATATATATATATATATATATATATATACTGAATAAATATAATACATATGAATTAATACTTAATATATATGAATTAATAATTATATATATGAATTATTAATTAATATACAGGGTGTCAATTTTTGGCTGTTATTAAAAGTCAACCATGAAGTGTAGAAATTCCAGTGTTGTCCCATTTTACAGAGAATCTCATTAAGTTTTTTCTGATACCAAGTTTTGACAAGTGTTTTAGAAATTCCAGTGTGTCCGAACATTATCTGTACAATTTCATCTTTTAATAAAATTCTTGATAACACACGTAAAATTCTTAAACAAGATTATTTAGAATCTGTATTTTCAAAGTTTCTTTTATTAAAGTAACGTTGTTACAAACATTCGATATGTGCACCATTAGTGATTTGCAAAACATCCAATCGATACTCCAAATGTTGCCATGTACGCTGCAGCATATCCACATCAATTCGCTCAATAGCAGCTGTGATTCTTGCTTTTAAATCATCAATGCCTGTCACCCACATACATTTCTAAAAAACTTGTCAAAACGTGGTATCAGAAAAAACTTAATGAGATTCTCTGTAAAATGGGACAACACTGGAATTTACACTTCATGGTTGACTTTTAATAACAGCCAAAAATTGTACAGATAATTCTCGGACACCCGGTATATGAATTAATACTTACATGAGATACTATTCCTAAGCTCTTGAAGTTTGAACTAACTTAAAACCGTCCTCCAACAAGTTTAAACTTGAAATGATGCACGAGTAAATGATATGTCTGATTCACAAACAGCATTATACAAGAAATTGAACAATTGCATCATCCTCTGAAAGGTGGGTGGAATCAATGTGGCGTGACTGCCGCGTCCTCTAAAAATGAAGCGGGTAGAAAATGATTAGCTAATTAATTAATTAAAAATGTGAAAATCATAGCGATCTCTTATTATGTACTCAATCGACAGATATTTTGCACAAAATCACTTCACATCTAAAGGAATAAGAGCAGCCATATGGAGAGTATTTCCAACTATTTTTAAATTTTAGCCCAAATTTTGGACCACCGTAATACACACTGTGTGTGTGTGTGTATATATATATATATATATATATATATAATTATATATGCGTGTGTGTGTGTATATATATATATATATATATATATATATATATATATGTGTTGTGTATATATATATATGTATATATATGTGTGTGTGAGTAGGCTGAAGGTGTGGGTCCCCATCTAAAATTTTGCACATTACATTATTTTAATCACTAGCTGGTAACTAGCTAACTAATTTTTAGGTAATACAGATAAGAATGTTTGATACAAAAGCATTGAGGAATTAACCAAACTGCTAAAATTCGTATATGGCACTACATTTATGCGGCCTCCTCATTTCTATTAGTATGTAGATGTTAGAAAGCGTTCAATGTAAAATAGTTTGGTGTGACTCCTACTTCAGAGGAAAGACTAGAGGATTTACGGCTGCTTTGAAAGAAGTTGTAATAAACAGGCGTAAGCTCGCACCGGCTTGGTGCACAGCGCCACCAGAATTTGCAAAGAATGCAACTTTCAGGTTTGATTAAATAATCATCTCTGAGAAGCGACCGTGCAGTGAAAGATCTTTGTTGCAATTATTATTGAAGATACATATTCAATTACTTTAGTAGTATTGCTCCATGAAAGACTGGGCGATATTTTTTAGGCAACAATCTTTGCTCAACAATCCTAATATGTGGACGCAAGCAAATCATCATAATCCTTTTTCTCCAAAAAAATGTTCTAATTGAACTATACAATATGCGTGAGGGATAGAAGGTAAAAGTATATAAAAACTCGTTTCATCAGAATCTGCGAATAGAATTAGGGCCACAATGGTGGAATGGAAGGATAACTTGTACGTTTCTTTGTTCTCCCCTCAGCTGTTTACAGTATAATATTTTTGGAATAACTGTTTCGAGGCAAGAGTTGATTATTGTATAGCTAATACGAGGTTAAATAAATTAATCTTTACCGATGATGCAAAATGTAATTATATTAAATTTGTTAGCTCTTGACCGAGTATTTTACAGTTGGGGGTTGATAATTCGGAAAAATCCTGAGTGTGAGTTAAGGAGAGAGACTCTGGTTAGAAGACGTGTCACACAAATACCAGAGAACCTCCGTAAAACTCACTAACCATTTTCTTTAACTGTGTGGTATCAGATCGAAATTTAAGGCATACTTTCTTATTTATTTCAGTTTTATATGAAAATAAAAATGAAAATGAATAAGTTTATTGGCAGACCATTATCCATATGACAAATATTTATAATACAATGACAACTCACATACTAAGGATATAAATATACAATTAATGAGAAATACTACAGTAATATCGCAGTTGAGTGAAGCTACAAGCAGACGTTTACACACCACACAGCTTAGAAGACGTATGGCAGGACTGGTAAATAGCTTGGCTAATCGGACTGGCTGATTTTTTAATTCGTTGCGTTAGACTGTAAGGTCTCGTTACCTCCAGGAAGCTCGGGACATTGTGGGTAGCAAATTTGCGGAGCTGCGCATCTCGGAATAATTTATGTAGGAGTCTAAAAGATCTTTTGGACTGAAAATTTAGGGTTCTGCCACAACCTTTTTTATAAGCCACCCAGAGTTGCTGTCCGTATATATTACTGCATAAAGTGTTTCTTTAGCTTCACTTGTACAGAACTGGAGGTTCCTTAAAGTCATATTCGCTTTAACGCGATAGGATATAGGCAGTAATATATCTGAAAATCCTTAAATACGTATTTAAATACATGTATTTATAAATACTTTTTGGAGAGTATATTTAATTACGTATTTAAATACTTTCGAAAAGTAATTAGTATTTGTAAATACCTGTTTATAAATAAAAATTTTAATACTTTTTTGTGAACTGTTCAATTTTGCGAGGGATGTACAGTACTAACCACCCAGTATTTAACTGGTACCACAGAACACAGTAAAGCATTTTTCAGGGTGCTTGTGCTTCCAGAAAGTTCCAGGCTCAGCAGGCTGGAACTTTCTGGAAGCACCTTGAAAAATGGAACTTCCAGCCTGCTCTAGTGGCGATTGTCACAGACTCACAGCTGCAGTGCGGCAGCCGGCAGTCTATCCTCAGGCATCGTCATATGTGGTTGTGTAAAGTTCAGCGCTGACTGTGCAATTAGCCTTAGCCTATTGATCATATTAGACGAGGACAACATTTGTAACATGGCTGCAGTGATTTTTTTGAAAAGTATCTAAATTGTATTTGAAATGTACTTAAACACATTTTAGGAGTAATGTATTTAGTATTTAAATACTTTCTGTAAACCTGTATTTTATTTAGTATTTAATTCTTTTATTTTCAAGTAATGTATTCATTTAAATACATCTAAAATATTTACTGCCCATGTCTGCTAATCGTATATTACGTTATTATAAATTTAATATGTACATGGGAACTTCCCTGTCTTCTAGTTTTGTAAGTAAAATATTGTGGTTCATTCTATCATATGCCTTACTTATATCTAGGAAACAGCTATAAATGGTTGAATTACTGTCAGTGTATTTAAAGATAATTTCCTTAAGTACATAGATACATAGATCAGTTGAGTGGGACCTGTTAAAACCAAACTCATTAGAAGATGTTCATAAATAACCATTTAAGCAGTGTAACAAGAGTTTCTCTAGTAGTTTCGAGAAGCAAGAGGCGATAGCAATAGGCCTGTAATTATTGTTGGATAGAATACCCCACACTTTATATTATATATATATATTGGTGAAGGCCGCTTCTGGCAAGCTTCAATTTCAATTTAAGCAGAAAGCCACAGACAAGAAGGAAAGAAACATCCATCATGTTGGAAAGGGACTATATTTTGTACAATGCAACGTTTCAAGCACAAACTATGCTCATCTTCAGGCAAAAATTCTAAAAAGTTAAAAACAGAATATTAAAAAACATAATGACAATATAAACAAAATAAAGTAGGGAAAAAAAAAAATTCACAAGCTTTAAAACAATGAAAGTCACTAAAAAATTATAAAAAGTTAAAAATTAAAAATCATAATGACAATTATAAACAATAGGGAAAAATTCAACAAGCTTTAAAACAATGAAAGTGACACTAAAAAAGAACAATGAATAACAGTTATAAAATACAAAATGCAAAACCCAAAACACTAAAAATTCACAAGCTTTTTTAAAACACTAAAAAATGAAAAACCCACACTAAAAGGAACACACCTTAAGTCTAAGCAACACAGATTCCGAGGCAAAACTAATAAAAACAGAAGCATCTAAAACAAGTAAAGGTTGGTTGTTAAAGATGTTCAGTTTAGACGGAGGGGAACGGATGAATTATCAGAGTTAAGCGAAGGGGAGAGAGTTTTAATATACAGCGATTCTAAAAGTCTTAAAGTTTGCTCACACGGAGCGGAATCTAAAATGTTAAAATTAGCTAAAGTTATATCCACTTTGCATAGAATAACTGGCTGCGTATAGCTGAAGCTTCTTTAGTTCTCAAAGGTTTGTCAGTTCTATGGCTTATGCCCATATGGGCACAGAAACGCGACTCGAGGCTCCGCACAGTGCTACCAATATAGCTCCGATCACATCGGGGACACTTAAATTCATAAACAACAGCACTGCGCAGATCATCCGATACACGGTTTTTAACATTAAAATATGAGCCAATAGAACGACGGTTAACAAATACTAGTTTAAAATCTATTTGACAATAAAATTTACTAAGAAGTGGCACAAGGTTATTAAGGCAAAAGGAATTCAGATATCCCATTTCTGGGAGCACAAGATAATATACATCTTTAGGAACGTTAAAATTACATTTTTGGTTTGTAAATGTTAGCTAAAAATCTATTGATAGCGTTTTCTACAATTTGCAAAGGATAACCATTATTCACAAAATATTTTCTTAAAAAAACAAATTCATTATGCAGAGACTGATAGTTAGAACATAAATTATACGCTCGGTTAAGTAGGGTGTTAACAGATGCCAGCTTGTATTTAAAATCACAATAACTTAAAAAATTGAGTCCAAGACCGGTGAACGTCTTCTTACGAAAACCTGAAGTAATAATAGAGTCGCTCTCTCTGCTAATCAGTAAATCCAAGAAAGGCAGCCTGGAATCTGATTCTTCCTCCAGAGTAAACTTTATGATGTAAGTTATTTAAAAACGTAAAAAATTGATGAGCACTGTTAGCATCAGTAAAAACTGCAAAAATATCATCAACATATCGTCTATAAAAAATATATACACACACAGTATATTTACACACATACACACACACACACACACACACATATATATATATATATATGAAAATTATTTCACGAAGGTAACACGTGAAAAATATTTATGATGAATAAAACCACGAAGGAAAGGAAACACAAAATGGTGCTCAAGCGCTTTCGTCTAATGACATCCTCAGGAACACTGAAGTACATAAAAAGGTTAAGCCTATATATAGGTTACAGAAAGAAAAAAAAGAAAAAATAAATAACATACATACACACACACACACACACATATATATATATATATACATACATATCTATATATACAAATACATACATACATACATACATACATATATATACAATAAACAGAGAAGTAAAAATAATAAAAATAAAAAATTAAAACCTTAAAGGATTACCAGTGAGGCGTACAGATTTCTAAGGAAAAATATCGATTTTTAGCACAAGATCAAATGGATTATAAAAATACAAAATTATACTGGAACTCTGCCGGGTTTTAACACAATGCTGCCTATGGTCAGGTTTCGATATATATAAAAAAAAAAAAAATAAAATGCAAATTAAAAGTTAATCGATTTTTAGCACAAGATCAAATGGATTATAAAAATACAAATTTATACTGGAACTCTGTCCGGGTTTTAACACACTGCTGCCTATGGTCAGGTTTTGATATATATAAAAAAATAAAATGCAAATTAAAAGTTAATAAAGTAGAAGACAAGTTTACCAAAGATTTAATGTTTTACCCTTCTTATTTAAATCTGTTTTAAAGGAATTCAACATAACAGGATCGAGTTGAAAAAGACCTTTGCTTATGTTGAAGTTATTTGAAAGTTGGATAATGGCAGACTCAAGAATATTTCTATTAACAATGTTGCTTGAATGGAATAAAACTGAAGCATTATTCCAATCAATACAGTGGGCTAACTCTGACAAATGGACAAAAAGGGCACTGGACAACTGTCCTGTTCTAACGGAATATTGATGCTGTTTTATACGTGTGTGCAAATCCTTTCCCGTCTGACCTATGTAAAAGGAATCACATTGTTTACAACCAATTTTATAGATAATGCCTGAATTATTGGTAGGGCTATTTTTTACTATGATATTTTTCACAATATTGTTATATGAAACGAGTATTATCAACAAGTTTTTGGGATGGCTATGGGCAACCCCTTATCGCCCCTCCTCTCCATTATTATATGGAGTTTTTCGAAATTACCTATATTCCGAGAATCCTGGGGGTTGGCATCCCTTGGTTGCGGTACGTCGACGATATTTTGTGTATCTGGCCCATGAATCGTGACCTGGATAGCTTCCTCCTTCAGTTAAATGATCAAGTCCCCTCCATTAAGTTTACTTTAGAAGTTGAGCAAGACAATTCAATCCCATTTTTGGATGTGCGTGTACATAGGGAAAGCCCAGGTTTTAAGTTTAGTATCTATCGGAAAACGACAAACAATTTGTCCTACGTACACTTTTACTCGGGACATGATACCCCCACTAAGAAGGCCATATTTTCATCAATGTTTCTCCGCGCCCTTAGGATCGCCAGTCCGGAATACATCGATGCCGAATTGGAAACAATCAACGGTATTGGAAGTGATTTGTGTTATCCATCTGCGTTTATGGAATCTTGTCTCAACAAGGCAAAACGAACTTTCTATCGTGTCAATATTAACACTCGTACTTTGTCAAAAAATATTTTAGTACTTCCATTTTTCCCGGGCTTTTTAGGCATTGCTAATGTACTTAAACTTTTGGATATTAATGTAGTATTTTCATATAACAATATTGTGAAAAATATCATAGTAAAAATAGCCCTACCAATAATTCAGGCATTATCTATAAAATTGGTTGTAAACAATGTGATTCCTTTTACATAGGTCAGACGGAAAGGATTTGCACACACGTATAAAACAGCATCAATATTCCGTTAGAACAGGACAGTTGTCCAGTGCCCTTTTTGTCCATTTGTCAGAGTTAGCCCACTGTATTGATTGGAATAATGCTTCAGTTTTATTCCATTCAAGCAACATTGTTAATAGAAATATTCTTGAGTCTGCCATTATCCAACTTTCAAATAACTTCAACATAAGCAAAGGTCTTTTTCAACTCGATCCTGTTATGTTGAATTCCTTTAAAACAGATTTAAATAAGAAGGGTAAAACATTAAATCTTTGGTAAACTTGTCTTCTACTTTATTAACTTTTAATTTGCATTTTATTTTTTTTTATATATATCAAAACCTGACCATAGGCAGCAGTGTGTTAAAACCCGGACAGAGTTCCAGTATAAATTTGTATTTTTATAATCCATTTGATCTTGTGCTAAAATCGATTAACTTTTAATTTGCATTTTATTTTTTTTTTTTATATATATATCGAAACCTGACCATAGGCAGCATTGTGTTAAAACCCGGCAGAGTTCCAGTATAATTTTGTATTTTTATAATCCATTTGATCTTGTGCTAAAAATCGATATTTTTCCTTAGAAATCTGTACGCCTCACTGGTAATCCTTTAAGGTTTTAATTTTTAATTTTTTATTATTTTTACTTCTCTGTATGTATGTATGTATGTATGTATTTGTATATATAGATATGTATGTATATATATATATGTGTGTGTGTGTGTATGTATGTTATTTATTTTTTCTTTTTTTCTTTCTGTAACCTATATATAGGCTTAACCTTTTTATGTACTTCAGTGTTCCTGAGGATGTCATTAGACGAAAGCGCTTGAGCACCATTTTGTGTTTCCTTTCCTTCGTGGTTTTATTCATCATATATATATATATATATATTATGAAAATGAAATGAAAATGAGAAGGTTTATTGAGAGACTATAGTCCATATGACAAATATTATTAATACAATGACAGTTCACATACTAAGAATAAAATATAGAGTTGTTTAGAAATAATACAATAATGTCGAGGTTAAGTGGAGCTACAGACAGACGTTTTCGTACCAAGAAGTCCATAGCTTAGGCCTTAGAGAATAAACGGCAGGACTCACGAATAGCTTGGATAATAATCGGGTTGGTTGATTTTTTAATTCTTTGCATTAGACTGTATTGAGCACGTCTTGTTACCTCCAGGAAGCTGGGGACATTGCGGGTAGCAAACATTTGTGAAGCTGAGCATCCCGGGGGTAATTTATGTAAGATATAATATATATATATATATATATATATATATATCAAAGCGGTAATTACTTATATTATACATACTAGAAGTCTGAAACAAGATTAACGCGGGCTTCATTTCCCTGTTCTTTTATATATATAACATCATGAAAAAGAAAAAACTATAGTGTTTGTCATTTACCAATACTTATTCGGACTATAGTGGATTCAATTTTCCCAGAAGAGTTCCTTGTTCCATGCAAAGTCTGTGTGTATCATATATATATATATATATATATATATATATATATATATATATATATATATATATATATAAACTGCAAACACACAGTATAATTAACGTAAAGAACGACGCTTGTTAGGAGAATATTCCGCGCAAGATGAGAGCGAGAGAACGAAACAAATTAAAAAATGAGGTAACCACCCGGGAATCGAACCCGGGATCTTCCGATTGCCGGTCAGATATGATAACCATTACACCACGGGCCTCACTCAATCAAATGCCGTAATTCCTCTACATACGCGCAGAAACCAATGCCCCAAAGGGGCACCTCCCGCATGCCGTACATTATATACATTTAAACTGCAAACACGCAGTATAATTAACGTAAAGAACGACGCTTGTATAGGAGAATATTCCGCGCAAGATGAGAGCGAGAGAATGAAACAAATGAAAAAAATGAGGTTCGATTCCCTGGTTACCTCATTTTTTAATTTGTTTCGTTCTCTCGCTCTCATCTTGCGCGTATATTCTCCTATACAAGCGTCGTTCTTTACGTTAATTATACTGCGTGTTTGCAGTTTAAATGTATATAATGTACGGCATGCGGGAGGTGCCCCTTTGGGGCATTGGTTTCTGCGCGTATGTAGAGGAATTACGGCATTTGATTGAGTGAGGCCCGTGGTGTAATGGTTATCATATCTGACCGGCAATCGGAAGATCCCGGGTTCGATTCCCGGGTGGTTACCTCATTTTTTCATTTGTTTCGTTCTCTCGCTCTCATCTTGCGCGGAATATTCTCCTATACAAGCGTCGTTCTTTACGTTAATTATACTGCGTGTTTGCAGTTTAAATGTATATAATGTACGGCATGCGGGAGGTGCCCCTTTGGGGCATTGGTTTCTGCGCGTATGTAGAGGAATTACGGCATTTGATTGAGTGAGGCCCGTGGTGTAATGGTTATCATATCTGACCGGCAATCGGAAGATCCCGGGTTCGATTCCCGGGTGGTTACCTCATTTTTTCATTTGTTTCGTTCTCTCGCTCTCATCTTGCGCGGATATATATATATCGTTTATTAGAATTGCATGGAAAATTATGCTATTTTATAGCAAAGTTCCATGACGTGGACTAAAATTTTGAAAGGGTTCCTTGATCTGAAAGGTTTTAAAACCATTGATCTGAGGCAGGGGTCACCAACCTGGGCGGTAGCGCCCACTAGTGGGCTCACATTAAAGGTAATTAAACATTTATTTCATCATTTATTTTATCGATTATGTTGATTTATTCTTTTTGATATAAGGTGGGCGATAAGCTTTTTTAATTTTCAAAAAATCGTAACAGGGGACGGTGAACAAAAAAGGTTGGTGACCCTTGATCTGAGGTATACATGGGAAAATACTGTCTTTAGCTCTTTAAATGAATGAAAATGAAAGGTTTATTGGCAGACTATAGTCCATATGACAAATATTATTAATACAATGACAGTTCATACACTAATGATAGAAAATATACAATTGATTAGAAATAATACTGCACTGTCGAAGTTAAGTGGAGCTACAGACAGACGTTTTCGTACCAAGAAGTCCATAGCTTAGAGAATAAATGGCAGGACTCATGGATAGCTTGGATGATCGGGTTGGTTGATTTTTTAATTCTTTGCATTAGACTGTGTTGAGCACGTCTTTAATCAGCCTCTTAATTTCAGGAACTATATTCTACGTCGTATTTTCAATGGTCACTCTCAAGGGCGTTCTGTTTCAGCCTCCATTGAGATTAATCCTTCTTACCCTGTTAAGAATGTTTGAGTAGTGTGCTTTCCATTTATTGACACCATTCACATGGCTGACGAATAAAGTTATTGATTACCTAATAATTACCTAATAATTACACATCACTTATACTTAATTTAGCAGACTCAGACTTGTTACCCAATTCTATAAAAATTCTATAAAATTCTATAAAAATATTCATTTAAATTACCCATGATTATACAATGAGAATCTTTGAGGTTATCCGATCGTGACTTCATTTTGTATTCATGAACTTGAATTCTAGATTGCTGCCATTATTGTATCGTAGATAGCAATTTACAAATAAAATGTATTCGTTCTTCGCGTTAAATTCAATTCCTAACAACTTGACATTGTCGTTTGGTTGAAATCTTATCTATTTTCTCAATTTTTTCCTATTGACCTATTAACCGCCATTGTTCCCTTCTGGGAATACATTTTTAACAATACTAAAGCGTTAAACTTAGTGAAATTAAAATTTTTTATTTTTATTTCTTATATTTTAATTTTTCTTTATCAGATAGCTATTTCCTGTTTATCTGAAGTCTCTGAAGTTGTATATCTTTCAAAATACAAAGGAATAAAAAAAATAATTGTGGCCCCTAACGAATTAAGAACCAACTTCCCAAGGAGATTGCCATATAATAGAACGTTTGATAGTCGTTGATGATGCATGATATATAAAGTCATCATGAATGCCAGAGAGAAATTTTAGTTCCTGCTTAGGTAATGCCTCTTACTATATCTACGAACTGAAAAATAGAGGCATTACTTTCGTACCGACCGTCGTGTGTATATATATGATGCAAATTCACAAGGAAAAGGAAAAATGATTCCAAGGTCTTTCGTGTATTCAGAAGTACACCTCGTCCCGTACAACGGGACGAAAAATAAAAGATTAGCACCTGATTAACAAGAGTTAGAGGCAAAAGGTATTTTAACAGGATATTGTCAATATTATACATTCCCGCACTTTTATTGAAATTATTTTTAAAATGGATAAATGCACATTCTAGAATATTCCTTTCAATTATATGTGTTTTTTTAACGAGCGCTTTAGAACTATCCCCCTTGATACTATGATTACATCTATGCATATGGTTAAACAATGCATTAGAATTATTTGCTGTTCCACAAGCATATTTATGCTGTTTTACCCTAATATCTAACGTTTTACGCGTTTGGCCTATATATACTGAGTTACATTGTGTGCATCCGATCGAATACACACAACCAACCGCATTATCCGGGCTATTCTTTATTAGGCGTGATTTAACAGTATTATTATACTTAAAGACTACGTTCATAACAATTGATTTAAGTGTAGTCGGAAGATATTGAAAATGAACATGGTAAGGTAGGCTAAGGATACTTTTACACTCAAATCCCTTTACAGTTACACTAGTATAATACCTATTCTTGGCTTTCCTAAGGAAGTTATCTAGAAATGAAATAGGATAACATAATTTAGTACCAATATTCATGATATTGCATAATTCGAAATCTAAAAATTCAGGACTGACAACTCTCAATGCTCTAAGAAACATAGCAGAGAAAATAGAAGATTTAATCGAGGGATGATGGGCAGACTAAAAATGCACATATGAGTTATTATTAGTAGGCTTACGAAAAACTTCAAATTGAAGCTTCCATCCATCATTTCTTTTGCAACCGTGAACTTAATAGATGGGACTAAATTGTTGAGCCTACTAAGAAATAAGTCAACATCCAAATTATTAGGCCAAAGGCATAAAATATCATCTATATACCTGTACCAAACAAGGTTAAAATTAACAATAGTTGGCAACATTCTACTTTAAAAAAATTCCATATTTAAGTTAGCTAATACTGGTGAGAGGGGATTACCCATCGCCAATCCAAACGACATAGCATAAAACTTATTTTCAAACTGAAATTTACAATCTTTAACGTAAAGCTTAATTAATTCAATAAGAGTGTTGTGTTGAACAGGAAAAGAATAGGACCTTTTCCAGTTTTTGTACCGTTTTTCATATAATTTATTTTTGAGAATATTTTTGTTAAAACTAACGAAAATATCACGACTTAACCTAACCAATTATCAAGGGCGTACAGTTGATCTATTATTAATTATAACATTGTTTGTTTCTGGAATAGTATTTACTATTTACTAATAGATCAACTGTACGCTCTTGATAATTGGTTAGGTTAAGTCGTGATATTTTCGTTAGTTTTAACAAAAATATTCTCAAAATAAATTATATGAAAAACGGTACACAAACTGGAAAAGGTCCAAAGAATACGCAGAGATCTTAGCCTACCTTACCATGTTAATTTTCAATATCTTCCGACTTTACTTAAACAATTGGTATGAACGTAGTCTTTAAGTACAATAATACTGTTAAATCACGCCTAATAAAGAATAGCCCGGATAATGCGGTTGGTTGTGTGTATTCGATCAGACGCAATGTAACTCAATATATATATATATAGGCCAAACGTGTAAAACGTTAGATATTAGGGTAAAACAGCATAAATATGCTTGTAAAACAACAAATAATTCTAATGCATTGTTTAACCATATGTATAGATGTAATCATAGTATCAAGTGGGATAGTTCTAAAGCGCTCGCTAAAAACACAGATATAATTGAAAAGAAGGTGCTCTTCCAATATGTGCTCTACCTTAAAATTTACATTCCAATACGTGATCTACCTTAGATTATTCAGATTAGCAGCAGGTACGTTAGTTAGCCTTATAAGGCTAACTAACGAAAATATCACGACTTAACCTAACCAATCGTCAAGGGCGTATAGTTGACCTAACGATTGGTTAGGTTAAGTCATGATATTTTCGTTAGTTAGCCTTATAAAGCTAGTTTCACGGTAGAGCACGTATTGGAATATGGTAGATCACAGTTTCGCGGTAGAGCACATATTGGAAGAGCACCGAAAAGAATATTCTAGGATGTGCATTTGTCTATTTTAAAAATAATTTCAATAACAGTGCGGGAATGTATAATATTGACAATATCCTGTTAAAATACCTTTTGCCTCTAATTAACTCTTGTTAATCAGGTGCTAATCTTTTTATTTTTCCGTGGACAAGACCTACCAGTAGGAAAAGTAATTCTTGAGAAAACTCATCTTCACATACAGATACATGAAAATATATGATAAAATATGAGTATAATAGAAATTCAGTAATTAATTTCAAATAAAAAGCCACCGCCACGCAAACATGTTCAATTAATCTGAAAATAGAAAAAAGACTAAATTAGTGCTCTGAGAGAAGAGAGAGAGAGAGAGAGAGAGAGAGAGAGAGAGAGAGAGAGATGTGTACTTCTTCATTCTGACCAGTGCATGCATATCATTCAGCCGTTTTGCCAATATTGGGGAAGTTGCAGGACTTGTTTTGTGTGTGCTTGCACGAAATCGTGTAAGGAGAATTACGGTTTATGCTACATTTGAGCTCAAATTTAGTCATTTCGACGCTTCACTGCGTGTATTTTCGACGTCCAACGAGAGTTTCGTTTCAGAGTTATGATACAGATATTATGAAATGTTTTTGTAATAAGTTTTATGACGAAAAAAACATGGCCGCGATGGGCCACTTTTTTGGTTTTCAAACAAAAGAATACAAAAACCTATCAAATTCTAATTCTTCTCGCTCTTTCTGGCACCTAGCCAAGAAGCTCTCCAACAACTTCATTTCTTCTTTCCCTCCATTTTTTCATTCTGACGGCTCAGTTGCCGTTTCTTATCCTGATGAAACTGAACTCTCCACTCAAACTTTCGATTATAACTCAACCCAAGACAATTCCGGTGTTGTTCCTCCATCTCCTCCTCCTTCTGACTTAATTATTTCTGAAATTAGAATCCTTTCCAAAAAAAATTTTCCTGCCCTATCTGGGCAATATCCTGTTGATGGGGTACCTCCTTTTGTTCTCAAGAACTGTGTTTCGCTGTTGACACCCTGCCTAGGCAAACTCTTTTGTCTTTGGCTTTCATCTGGTACTTTTTGTTCCTGTTGGAAGTTCGCTCTAATTCAACCTGTCCCAAAGAAAGGTGACCGCTCTCAACTCTCCAACTATTGTAATGGAAGATTCTTGAACACCTCTCTACTCCCAATCACTTTTCAGATCGTCAGTATGGGTTCTGCAAGGGATGCTCCACTGGTGATCTTGCATATCTCACTCGGACTCCTGGTCATCCTCCTTTTGGGATTTTTGTGAAACCTTTGCTATTGCGCTAGACATATCGAAATGTTTTGATAAAGTGTGGCATAAATCCTCAATTTCGAAACTGCATTCCTTCGGTTTCTATCCATCTGTGCCTTCACATCTGTTTATATTCTGACCGATCTACAGCTGCGGTTGTAGATGGCCATTGTTCTTCTAAAGTTATTAAAAATGGTGCTCCTCAGGGTTTTGTCATGTCACCCTTTCTCTTCCTTTTACTTATCAATGCTATTTTAAGTCGCATTTCCTGTTCTATTCACGTCTCTGCCGAGGATTACACCCTTCAATTCTCCACCCATTTCACAAAGTTCCTTCTCAACAGTCGCTCCATGCTTCGCGTGAGACGGCTATGGCGCACCTGACCCTTCTACTATCTCTAATTGGGTAGAGAAAACCTTGTGTATTTCAATGCCTCAAAAACCCAGTTCCTTCATCTGTCTGCTCGTCACAATCTTCCACACGACTATCCCCTCATCAAAGCTGGGCACTTGCGGTTTTTTTTGCGGCACTGCGGTACTGCGGTACTACCGCACTACCAAACCGGTACCGCATAACGCAGTACCGCAAAGGATCGCTGAAAGTACAGGCTGTACTTTCAGCGATCCTTTGCGGTACTGCGTTATGCGGTACCGGTTTGGTAGTGCGGTAGTACCGCAGTACCGCAGTACCGCAAAAAAAACCGCAAGTGCCCAGCTTTGCCCCTCATCTTCAACAAAACACAACGCAATCCTTCCTCTTCTTTTAATATTCTTGGTGTTTTCTTTTTTCATGATCTCTCCTGGAAAGATCACATATACTCTCTTTCCAAAACAGCTTCTAAGAGGTTAGGTGCGCTGTACCGGCTCTGTAGTTTCTTCACCCCTACTCAGTTGTTCTCTCTGTACAGGGGTCTTATCCACTCCTGTATGGAGTACGCTTCTCGTTAAAGCACCAGGATCCGGGCCTCAGGGGGGGCCCGGGCTGGAATCCTGGGAATGGTCCTTTTTTACCGAAAAAAGTAATTTTAGGAATCATATAAATATTTTATCAAATTAATTTTTTAATGCTTCACTTATTTTGTCAAAGATCTTTTGAAAATTAATTAATATCCAAATTATTTTAGTATTACAATAATAATTCTATTGCTTTTGTCAGTCTGAGACAACGTATTAAATTCAAGACAAACTATTACTTAAATAAGTTAAATATTAATTAACTATTAATTAAATATAAAAAATAACTACATGTCGTTTAAAATTATAAATTACTGAATTAACTACACCTAAATCTAGCATAACTTCATTTTCGGTACGATAACTTCAAGAGTTTGGAAAACACAGAACTATGATAGTTTTGTACGAAAGAACAAAATATTTAAAATAAATCTGGCAGTAAATTCTTTCCAAAATGATAATTCCCAAAACTACAGTACACATGGACATAGTTGATATATATTGTACCTACCAGTGGTGTGCCGTGGCGCCTTCAAACCTAGGTATTTAGTGTGGAGTAAGTACATCAGCCTCTGCCTGGATCATAAAATTAAGCAAATAAAATTTCGAGGAACTTCCTAATATAAGAAG
Source organism: Bathynomus jamesi (assembly GCA_023014485.1). NCBI lineage: Eukaryota > Metazoa > Arthropoda > Malacostraca > Isopoda > Cirolanidae > Bathynomus > Bathynomus jamesi. The sequence continues at coordinate 121,097 of JAJOZX010000016.1, read as the reverse complement.
AAACAAAAAAATATACCTTACAAATTACAAAAATTGAAAACTATTTTTTTTAGTAATGGTTTCCAATACATAATACATATATTGAACGCAACTTCAAATGACCTTGAACCGATGAAAACCTTTGAGGCTTCGTTGGCAACTTGACTGTAATGCTTGATGTTGTCAGTGTTCACCATCCCAACCCTTCTAAAATAAATTATGTATAATAAAATACTTAAAAATTACTCTTATTCTGAAGTTGTTTACTACTCACACTTAATAATTAAATTACAATTACTGTATATGAGTCATTCATATAACTTAGGTAATGATATTTGATAAAATTTTAATTTATATTGACTGTTTAGAGATGAAACGCAGATTGAAAGTTGCGTACATTGTGACTTTTTCAGTCAGTCTCAGCCAGGGAAATATATCGTAGCCAATAGCCATTTTATAATGACGCACGTAAGAACCAAATTAGCTCACAGGGCACCCGAGCATCACACGACTTGAATTATGTCCGTCCAGAACAGAAGAGAGCGAGATCTTTTATTTGCATGGCTTAAATTTCATTTATATCATATTTTTATTTTATTCACAGTGGGAAGAACTTGAAGAAAAAAGTAGAATAACAGTTTAATTAGGTTAATATTGTCTTATGATCATAGGCGTAGGGGCCCGATTTTGTCCCCGGGGCAAACAAGTTTTGACCGAAAAAAAATAAACGAAACCGAAAATCGATTTTTAAGTAATACAGTATTTTTATTAAACACTATTTGTAGGTATACACAACTGTAGAAAGGCTCAGCACCAAACAAGTTATAACAATAGAGTAAGTTGTAACAGGTTATATTCAGTGCTGTAATGGCAACTTTTTCTTTCCCATACGCTGCTCCCACCATTGGTCAGCGAGGGAATGCCATACTCCGTATACCTGCGTATGTCCAAGGTTCTCTTCTTAGCTATACGGCATGCCTGAAATTTTAAGGTGGCGATACGCCGTATGGCCACGTATCCCCTTCCTCCCCCATTACAACATTGGTTATATTAAATGGGGTACTTAAATACTGTAGTTTTGCGACAGATTTTCTTTTCTATAATCAAATATTGCAATGGTTTAAGATTTGAAGACATACATATCGGCCAAAGAGATGATATCCTACAGTATATGAAAATCTCAAGAAGTTTCGGGTGAAATCGTGGTGATTGAAAATATGTGTACTGTACTGGGCTTTTGCTTATGATAAGTTTTCTTTGGGTACGCTGAGTGTACCTTGTATACCCTGACTGAACGCTACTGATGCCTTCTTCATCGTAACAATAACATGAAAGACTATAATGCGGAGAGTCTCGTACTTTTTGTTATAAAGCTGACATGCAATATTTTTTCGCTTCTTAAAGCACAAGTACATAATCTACGACCGCATATTTCCTTTAATCCTTGAAATCTACTCGTAAATATCCGAATATATTTCGTTCGTTATCACTTCTTTGTTAAAGTATTAAGACGCTTTCTTTACGTCTTTTAACTATTAAGGTTTATTCCTTAACATCTTCATTACTATGAAATAATAGTGAGAACAATAAATAATATAGGAAATTATTTATAATGGATCACCTGAAGATCAGGGACCCCATGTATTCTTGTTTTTTGCTTTACAGTACCAAATATAATGATAAATTAAATTAAATGCCCGGTTAGGTCAACTGTACGCCCTTGATGATTGGTTAGGTTAAGTCGTGATATTTTCGTTAGTTTTAACGAAGATATCATTCGGTAATTGCGGCTGGGGGCCCTGATCTTCAGGTGATCCTTTATAATTTGACTTACTTTTATTCACTGAATCATTACACCGGTCTGCATGAAAATCGATTTCTTTATTTTGAGTTGTGATTCTGAAGCAGTTCGCTGCGCTGAATTAAACAATTCTACCACTTTTTTCTATCACCCACAGTTTTAAAGTTATTAGCAAAACAATTTTGAGGCGTTTTGTAATTTTTTACATTTTTTATCTTTAATTAATTTCATTTTTTCATATTTTTCAGATAGATAATTCTAACATTACGTCTTTAAAATTTTAATAATGGCTTCTAGAGGATGTACCCATAGTCCAGACATATTTTGTTATATTTGTGGTTGTTATGTTGTTGTAAAACAAAGGACAAATGTAACGACCTTCATTAAGAGAGTTTAGCATGCTTATTTTGGAATTAAATTGCACTGGTATGCATATGAAATGTTTTTGTCTGCTGTGAGGGTTTTTTCAACTCATATTATATAATTCGACCATGCTGAATTCGAAAATGACATTGGTTCTCCTCAATCAGGTCAGGTTTTTTCTCTATTGGCCATTTATTATAAGTCCAATTTTATCCCCAAATTTATTGATTTTTTTAGCTTAAACACTGTAGATACGAGTAATATTATAAGAACACTCGTGAAAAATGAAAACATTGTGTGAATAAATACTTTTATTCATACAATGAATATGGAAAAAAGTTTATTGAGGAAGGAATGAAGTTTTTTTGGCTTTCCGTCTGTGTTTTTCTTCGGGCACGTCTCGCTTCAAACACCAGCAATAGTCCGCCAGCATATTGATATCTCAGTTTCCCTGGTACCTCTCTTCCATTATTTTGATATCTTGGTGAAATCTTTCACCCTGTTCCTCACTATAATCCCCGCAATTTTCAGGAAAATAGTCCAAGTGGGACCACAAAAAGTGCATTTTTATGGACATGCGCGACCCATGAGCTTTGAAAGCTTCCATCAAGTTTTCGACAACGGACTCGTATTCTGGACTTCTACGCTTGCCAAGAAAATCAGTGACAACTGATTTGAATGCCTGCCAGGCATTCTTCTCAGTTGGAGTCATTGCGTTTTCGAACTGAGTATCCTTGATCAAAGTTCGAATTTGAGGACCATCAAAAACCCCAGCAAACTCTAGTTTAGCATCAGATATATGAGGAAATTTACTCTCGAGATATCGGAATGCTGAACCCTCCTTATTCATTGATTTGAAGAAATTTTTCATCAAGCCGTGGTGGGAGCAAAATTTTTGTTGGTGGTACAAGAGGCACTGAAACGACATTATGCGACCCAGGTTCAAAATTCTCTCTGGATGCCCATTCACGCTGTGCATAGTGCTTCTCATCCGCTCGGCTATCCCATTTGCAGAGGAAACATGGGTATTTCGTGTATCGCCCTTGCATTCCCAATACAAATGCCACAATCTGAAAAAAATGAAAATATTTAAAGAATTTAGAGAATTTGTTCTATCAGATAAAAAAATCTATGCATTGGACTGTATCACTTCTGTGGGGAAGTTAAGTGTTCTTATACGCTCTCAAATAACCTTTGGAAAAACAACATGGTCAATAGCAATAGTTTACTTATGATATTAGTATTACCTTCAAATCTCCATAGATCCTCCAGTTATGTTGGTCGTATACGAGAGCATCCAGTAAAATTTTCATGTTATCGTAGCTCTCAGTAAGTTGTACGGAATGTGCTACAGGACTGATGCAACCCTATTCCCAATGTTGAGAAGTACTGCTTTCAAACTTCGTTTAGACGTGTCTATAAATAGCCTCCATTCTGATGCGTTATATGGCAGGCCCAAGGATTCGATTAGCCCCTCAACATTGCAGCAGTACACTAAGGAAGAGGTATTTTCGTGCACTGCAAAAAACTTGCGGAATTCTTCCTCTCGTTTCCTATACCAGGAGAATGTTGTTCCCGGAGCCAGCAAGTTGTCCTCTCGAAGTCGTGAGCCCAAGATCTCGGCAGCTAATTTGGAAAGTCCTAAATCCCTGGTAAGATCATTAAGTTTGGCCTGGTTGAGAGGCCTCGGCTCATTTGAAGCGGTATTTTGAGGTATATACGACTGGGACTGGTCATTGGCATTGGTCATTGATTCATCATCAGAATCATCGAAGTCCAGGGTTTGAGGTGGGTCGGGTATTGGAATTCCAGGACCATGGGGTACAGGTCTCATAGCAGAAGGAATGTCAGGGTATACAACAATGTGTTTATTCTTCTTGTTAACTCCTGAAAATAGAAACACAGAAACATGGATATAAAACTTGCATATGAAATAGAAGAAGCATTCAGACAGTGGTGACTCGTGAGGGAAGGCTGCGGTCTGTAAGATATGAAATAGGTCGATGGAATCTGTATATTTTCTTTCTTTTTCATTCATATTGTCCCTTCGGGGACAATATGAATGAAAAAGAAAGAAAATATACAATCATTGTATATGTAAATGTAACTTGTATAACAATATGTATGTGTAAATGTATTTTCTATAACAATATGTATATGTAAATGTATGATTACTATTATGGTGAATATTATGCTATATATGGTGAATATTACATTATGGTGAATATTATGTCAAGTTTCATACGAGGATTTCAAAATATTTAAGAAAAATAAATTTATAAGCCCACCTTGGAGGTTTGTCATGCAGAAATAGCAATCTGTCACGTGATCCTTTCCTTCTCTCCAAATCATGGGAATTCCAAAAGGCAAAGATTTCGCTCTGCCTTTGCTCCATCTTCTCAAATTTTCAATGCACGTCTTGCAGCACATATGAGGGGCGAAATTTTTGTCCTGGTCCCCTAGCTTAATTCCAAAATATGCTCTATACATTGTCTTCACAAATTTAGTGATTTGGGACTGGTTATTTGGCATGGTAACCGTCCCACATATGTAGCAGAATCTATTGGGATCATTTTTACACGCTCTATTCATTATGAAATATTTTATCTATATGCCTGAAAAGTAAAAAAAGATATTATACAAGTGAAACAAGTGATGATAGATGTTACTGTTCCAATTCCGCTTTGACAAAATCACGAAAAATTCTATTTTACTTATGAGGCCATAGCCGGATAACCTGAGCTGATTGAGAAAAACGGATTGCAGATTCGAAATCAGCAGGAAAAACTTTATAATAATCACTTACAAAACCCTTGACAGCAAAATTGATGCATACCAGTGTTAGGAGATCAAGACAAAAGTTGGGCTCCACACAAGGTTTGTCTTACGTGTGTTGCGGCACTAAGGAATTGGAGCAAAGGTAAAAAGAAAAGTTTGCCATTTGGGATCCCTATGGTATGGCGCGAGCCTAGAAACCATACCGACGACTGCTACTTCTGTTCTTGCAATGTTAAAGGTTATAATGCAAAGAATAAAGAGAGCCTTCAATAGCCAAGTCTTCCATCTGCAATAAGGCCGGTACCCCATGGTCCAGAAGTTCCTATTCCCCGCCCACCCGAGAGTCTGGATCAATACAATTCAGATTCTGATTCAGCTCCAAATCCAGACAATGATGATGTTTATGAACAGCCAACAGCTGACCGAGATCCTCCTAAACCATTAACCCAAGCCGAACTAAATGACTTAGTCAGGGATTTGAATCTGCCTAAGGACTCTGCAGAACTTTTGGGGTCTAGATTGCAGGAGAACAATTTATTGGCATTCGACACATACTTCGCTTGGTACAGAAATCGTGAGAAAGACTTCGTGCCTTTTTTCAAAGAAGATGGTCCCTTGGTATTTTGCAAGGACATCACAGGATTAGTGTGCAAGTTAGGCATCGAATACCAAACCAGTGACTGGAGGTTGTTTATAGATTCCTCTGAAACCAGTCTAAAAGGAGTGTTACTGCACAACGGTAACAAATATGCATCAATCCCAGTGGCCCATTCTACTCATTTAAAAGAGACCTATGATAACATGAAACTGCTTCTGGAAAAAATTCAGTATCAAAATCACAGATGGATATTGTGTGGGGATCTCAAAGTCCTTTGCATGTTACTTGAGCAGCAATCAGGATACACTAAGATGCCATGTTTCATCTGCGAATGGGATAGTCGAGCACGTGACCAGCACTGGAAGAGGAAAACTTGGCCTCCTAGAGAGAATCTTACCCTAGGATCAAAGAACATTTTACATGAACATCTAGTTGAACCAAATAAAATCCTCCTACCACCCTTGCACATTAAATTAGGCTTGATGAAGCAGTATGTCAAAGCATTGAATAGAGAAGGTGAGTGTTTCAAGTACATTTGTTCAAAACATCCAAAGATTAGCTACGAGAAAATAAAGGAAGGTGTTTTTATAGGTCCTCAGATTAGAAAGTTATTGACAGACGATTATTTCCTGAACACAATGACCAATAAAGAAAAAGAAGCATGGCTTGGTTTCAAAGATGTTGTTGAAAACTTCTTGGGAAACTACAAAAGCCAAAATTATGAAAGACTGGTGGAAAATATGCTTAAAAAGTTTTGCGCCTTAGGCTGCAACATGAGCCTGAAAGTTCACTTCTTATTTTCGCATCTTGACCGTTTTCCCGAAAATCTCGGAGATGTCAGTGAGGAGCAAGGGGAACGATTTCACCAGGACATCAAAACCATGGAAAGAAGATATCAAGGAAGATGGCATACAAATATGATGGCGGATTACTGCTGGTGTCTGCAACGAGATCAGCCTAACGCACAGCATAAGAAAACATCAAAGAAGCACCGGTTTAGTCGTCATTAGTCAGATCTACCTTCGTAGTCTTAAGTCTTTGGAATAAGTCCTGAAATGTTTGCAAGTAAAGAAGGTAAATATATTTTGTTTTTTTTTGTTATTTTTTATTCTTTCATAAACAAGCAATATGCTTGTCCAAGAGCTAGGAGCTATTTAATTCTGCTTTAATTAGGTTTTACTCTATCACCTAAAGATTTCGTGCTACAAGGGGTGTTGTAATACCTCATCTGTCCCCAAATGTTAACCACCCATTGATGGGAGGGGAGAGAGTATTTTGCTGGGAACGGGACTGGTTGTTATATATTTACCCTACATTATTATGTAAGCGTTACTGTAGTCCAGTGATGCACAAACCCTGGCCCGCGGGCCAAATGTGTCCCCCACGGGTCTTTTCAGTGGCCCCACGGGTCTTTTCAATTCAATGAAAAAGTTAGAATATAAAAGTGAGCCAATTTATGACAGATGGAAAGTAAGTAGGCTAATACATTTAGTTATTTTCTTCGCTTGGCCCTCACATCAAAAAAGTTTGTGCACCACTGCTGTAGTCTATAACAACAAAATTTATGGTTTAGCATGTGCAATCCAATGTTGGTCTCGATAAGATGGTTCATATTTGGGGATAAATGGGGGATTTATGACACACCATGTAGTAAGAAAACCATACGTGATAGGGAAAAACTAACTAGATGTTTGAGATCAGCGCACTCAAATTATATAGAATCACCAACTAGTTTGTAAAAATCGATCGACAAGTTTTCAAATGTGTACTGGTGTTATTCGTCTCTATAGTTATTACTTACAGTAACATGTTATTTACTATTAAACCTTAATAAAATAGTGAGAACGATAAATAATATATAGGCAAATTAGGTTAAGGTTAAGAATAGTGAACAATATTTTTCGTTTTATTTAAAAAAAAAAATTGCTTGTTAGACTTTTAATAGAGCAAACAACCACATATAAGTGTTTTTTTGTAGGTTAGGTTAGAGTAATTACCTTAGAATTTTTACTTTCCCATGCTAAACATGGGACTAGTTCGTGTAGCGTATACTTAGGTATTTCAGCGATTAATTATAGTGACCGAAATTCATATTGGGATCCAAACAAACTGCCCAACAGAACATACAGCCACATGTAAGTGGTTTTTTTGTAAGTTAGGTTAGATTTATTTAGAGTCCAATATGGATTTTGGCTAAATAATTAATCGCCCAAATATCTAAATATCTAAGTAGGCCTTACCAAATTGCGACTTGGAACGCATATCCACCACGTTTAAATCTGTTTACACACGGGTTCCCAAACTTCTGAGCTTGTCGACCCCTTGATGAGCTTATAAAGTTATCATCGACCCCTAACCCAAATTCTCAATATTTAAAATAATTTTAAATGAAATGAAGTCAAGAAACATCAAAATATAGGTCCTAATCAATATTTATTAATCATTATAGTTATACAATTACCATTATTAGTAATTAAGTGAAAATTAATAACTGCTAAACACCTTTACAATTAAATCTTCGCTAATGAGATGGATGAGCCTGATGGGCATTAACAAGGGCATGAACATTAGGCTGTAGGTTTGAGAGTTTGAGCCTTAAGTCACCGCGCGCTCATTCATGCCTAGAACTTAAGTCTAGACCCCTAGAACTTTATCGATCCCCTATCGACACATAGATCTTTATCGACCCCCCGCACAGTCCCATCGACCCCAGGGGGTCCCAACTAGTCCAGTGTTTAACTATTATTTATAGATTTACTTACAATTTCTATTTAATAAAACCACTTATTCATGGCATAAAAGGTTATTTAGAATTTACTGATCATTTTATTTTTTTTAAATGAAACAAAAAAATTGTCCACTATTATTAAATTTGTCCTATATTTATTCTGATTTTATTTTTATTTCGGATCTAGCCAATTTAGTGTGTGTGTGTGTGGGTGGGGGGGGGGGGTGGGGGGGGGGACTTTTTTTAGAATTCAGTTTTGTAGGGACACCCAAAAGTTAGTCTGTGGTACCAATAAGAAATCTGTGAAATATTAACTACCTGCGACATCAACTTCACCTGCCCCAAGAAGGTCAAATGTTTTGCCTTTCAGGTCCCCAAAAAAATTATGGAAAAATTCAAAGATTTAAGCGTATCTTTCGTCGTGTTTACGCTAGAAAGGTCATTTTTTGTTTCATTTTGATTTGGCTATTTATGTTCTTTAACTTTTCCCTTATACATTTTTCTCCCATTCCTCACAGAAATTTGAAAAATTTGGTATTTAATGAAAAATACTAAAAAAAATAGGAATTTTTATATCTTTCGTTGAGTTTCTCAACTTTAGGAGATGTTTTAGCACCATTTTAAGGTTTCCATTTGTTTAGATTTTCACAGATTTAAATTATTTCATAATTATGTTATTTAAGGTTTGTTATTTATATTATATTACATTATAATTTATATCTCATTATCAGATTATTTGATTACTTTGATAAATTTTTATATTGAATCTGATTCGATAAAAACATTTACAGTCACTAATATAGGCTAATTCTATTCCGACGCACAAAGCAAATTTAGGCATGGCTTCTATGGCCGCGAATGAATCAGCAAAAAGGAAGACAAGGAATACTCAACAGCTGAATCCATTCTTTGGACCACCAAAGGATTTCTCACTGATTTAGTTGCCTTCGTCCGAAAATATACTTTAGTGTTCCTTTATGTTAGACAGGAAAGAATTAAGTCAGGAGAAGCTAATCCAAAAATTTATAATGTTGCTACAGTCGTTGCCCAAAAAGTAAAGGCTGTATGGGATCGTGCTTCTATTCCAACTAGCCATCAGAAGACCATAACGCAGCGCATCCAAGATTTGTACGAAAAATATAAAAATGTCCTCAAACAATTCAACGGGCGGAAAGACCAAGCATCCTATCAAGCATTGCTTCACAAGTTTATACTTGACTCACTGAAGCTCTTTGATATAGCTTCTTGTAAATGTGAAGACTTCCTGACATGTCGTTGTGAGAAAGACCGAAAAATTCCTGTTCTGGAAAGGAATTTTCTTAATGACCAATGAACGTCTCGAAAAATGATGATTGGATCCGTAGATAAAGTGGTCACCAAAAAGATGGAAAAAAAGAAAAAGGCTACACAAAAGTATGAGGAATATACAGCACGGATCTCGAAAGGAATGAAAGAATATGATCTGCTGCAACTGTTTCGTTAAGTTCCAGCGAAACGGACGAAAGCAGTGAGCCGTTTAAACTCACGACAAAGCCATTAATTAATTAATCCCAGACCTTCACAAATGAGAATACGGTTAAATACAAAAAACTTCACTTTTTTCTACGTGAAGGTCAAAATATGATAATCGTTTTTCTGTATCCACCCGAAGAAGATGCCAGTGGGCATCGAAACTGTTGTGGAGATAAACTCTGTCTATTAGAGTGGGTTTTTATTATCAGAGAATACGGTTGCCAATAGTTGGTAGAGAATGCGATCGAAGAGGAATATCTGACCCTGCTGGGGCAGCTCTTGCATCTGCTGTTTTTCAAGATTTAAAATTAGTCAAAATATAAAACAATTAATAGGTGAATCGAAATTGAGAAGTATCTTACCAGGTTATTATCGGGGTGAGGTGAGGGGACTAATTGAACAAAAGGTTGGAAATGATTGGTTGTTGGAAGAATCCATATTAGAAAAGTTGGAGCCAGAAGGAGTGATGGTGGATTTCTTTTCGGTGGTAAGGTACGAGAGTTTATCTGGCGATGTTTAAGTTAAAGGCGGAACTATAGTCGTTGAGGGTTGGTTTCATACTGAGGATGTAAAGGGACTCTAGAATGTGGAGGTCGGTTAGTTGGTTGGTTGAGTTAATAATTTTGAAGTTGGAGGGAAATAGTGGGTGGTTGTGAAGGTGGCAGTGATCCCTTATTGCTGATTTTAAGGGCTGTGATGTTTTAGTAGAAATACCGCGATGCTCGTCCACTCTTGTTTGACATTGGCGAATGGTGCTGCCAATATAGTTTGCTTTCCAGCGGACACAGTTGAAAACGTAGATAGTGGATGAAGCAAGGGGCTGGGGTGTTTTTCTTTGTGGATGAGGTATGATTTGATGCTGTTATTGTTGGTGAAAACGAATTGAAAGTTAATTTAGGGGTAAAGAGGGGTGAGTAGGAGGCGGAGTTTGAGAGTATTTTGTAGCAGATATGGTCGTAATAGGGAAAGGAAAAGTATTGTACGTCTTTTTTAATAGTGGGGACTTTAAGGGGAGGTTGATAAATATTATTGAGAAAATTTCTGGTTAAAGATTGTAGTAGGTGTTTTGGGAAGGAGTTGTTAATGCCGAATTTATGAATGAGTTCTATTTCGTTGTGGAAGGATAAGTACAAAGAGCAAAGTTGATAGGAGCGGTGGATTGAGATTTTGATGCTGTTAATTTTATATGGCGAAGGTGTGTGGCTTAGGTAATTAGTACCTTGGCCTGTACCTTGGGAGGTGCTGAATTTGTTGTTTTGTTTTGTTATTGTTATAACTAAGAAGGGTAGGGTGTTATTGGATTCGTCTTCTTTGGTGAACTTAATGTTTTTGTGTTGGTAATTAAAATAGTTAAGAAAAAGGGGGCGTGGTTGGTATTGTGAAAAAGGAGAAAGGTGTCGTCGATAGATCTCTTATATAGGTGTGATTTGTAGTGGGTGGGGCAATGGAGTAGCCAGTTATTTTCATGGTGACAGAGAAAAATGCTGGCTGATGTGGGACTTAGGGGGGATCCCACAGCTAGTAAGTCGGTTTGTTGGTAGAGTTGTTGATTAAAAAAGAAATAGGTGCCTGAAGCGGCAAGCGTTAGCAGCTTGGTGAATTCCTGTTTTGTTAAATTAAGGACTGTGTTCGGATTGTTCTAGAGTCCCTTTACATCCTCAGTATTAAACCAACCCCCAACGACTATAGTTCCGCCTTTAACTTAAACATCGCCAGATAAACTCTCGTACCTTACAACTGAAAAGAAATCCACCATCACTCCGTCTGGCTCCAACTTTTCTAATATGGATTCTTCCAACAACCAATCATTTCCAACCTTTTGTTCAATTAGTCCCTCACCCCGATAATAACCTGGTAAGATACTTCTCAATTTCGATTCACCTTTTAACTGTTTTATATTTTGACTATTGACCACATTCCTACATTTTATATTATTTTATTTTTAATTTTAATTAATTAAATATATACTGTAAATATACTATTAATTATCACACGTTTATTTAAATATATTGCATGTTTCTGTTCATCATATTTATTCATTCTTTATATTTGATTTTAAAATTTTTACCACTGATGATGGAAATTGAAATTTCAGAAACGTCTGTAATAACATGTACCATCTCCTCGTCCTCTTATTTCTTCCTAAGTTACGGTTCCCTAAGAACAAACCCTTCAATGAAGTGTGTGTGTGTGTGTGTGTGTGTGTGTATGTGTGTGTGTGTATTGGCCCTTTTTTTGGAACTTTCAAATTTTTATTGGGTCACCCGGAGCCCAGAGATTTGTGAGAATTAGTGAAAAATTCATCTGGACCAATTTTTTGCAGAATACACTCAAATTCAGAGATCTCTACCAAGATTTGAAAATTTTATCTTGTACCATGTCTCAACCCACTCGAACTTGTTGAAACGGTTTAGTTTGATCTCTCCGTTTTAAAGTGGGATCAGTTTTGATCTACTTAATTTATTTATGGGGTGGGTTAATAGATACTCGTTCTTCTCTCTTTTCAGATAAACAATTTTTTTGTAAATTAAGATAACATAAGAAATTTTTATTGTTGTTTATAAGATTAAGAATTAAAAAATAATTTTAAATTAGATATTAGTAGTAATTTTTTAATTGTTTGAGGAAACAGTTGATGAAGGATTTAGAATTTCGGAAGCCTTCATTAAGGTTGTAAACTAAAATATATTTTCTTTTGTATTATTGATTGTTTGTTTGAATTCCATAAAAAACAAAGTGAATAGGTGTCATTACTAATACAACAGTCTCCTTATTGTATCCTTTTTTTAGAACCACAACCCGGTTAGGAGTACTGTATTGAAAGTTCTGTTAGGATTTATTTTTATTTTTTCATCTCTTTGAAACTGAGTTAGATTTTTCTGAAATACATAATTAACGGAGGTAAAGCGATTATTTCTTTTACCTTCCACCTTTCGGATTCTCTGCTTTACTAATGTCAATGAGCTTTCTTCTGTTCAAAGGTCCGAAACCAACCTGTGATGGCACCCTGTGCAAGGCATTCCTTATGCGCCCCCACCCCATTAAATTCGGAACATATTCAAATTGATTATGATAGAAATACATAATTAATTAAAATACATAATTATTTAATACATAAACAATACATAATACATAATAATTAATACATTATACATAATTAAAAATCCAAATTTCGGATCTTTTTCCTTTGGGGGCTAGCAGCGAATTTTAATGAAAATCGGTATAATAATGTAGTTTTGGTCACTGATTTTAAAAATAACTCTTTTTCTGGAAAAATGAAAAACAAACATGTTAGAGCACTTTAAATAATTAATGTGTTTTTAACGAAAATATCATGACTTAACCTAACCAATCGTCAAGGGCGTACAGTTGACCTAACCGGGCATTCAATTGACCTAACCTGGCATTCAATTGACCTAACCTGGCATTCAATTGACCTAACTGGGCATTAATTCTTGATTTTTTCTGCTACTTTTACAGATCTGCTGGGATCCTTCAAAAAACGTATTCTTCGTTAGGGATAATTTAAAGTTGCACTTTTTACCGTTTGACCGACGCTTTTGGCAGCGAAAGAACTGGGTATCAAAGGAACACACTTTCCCACACTTAGAGCACTTTTTCATAAACAGTAGCAGTTTGTGACTGGCTAAATTTAACACAATCCTCTGTAACTAATTTAAGCTAGTTAAACACATATTAATTATTTAAAGTGTTCTAACATGTTTGTTTTTCATTTCTCCAAAAATAAATTTTTGAAATCAGTGACCAAAACTACATTAGTATACCGATTTTCATTAAAATTCGCTGCTAGCCCCCAAACGGAAAAGACCCCAAATTTCTTCCTACGTGGCGGATGTAAGACCAACAATTTGGCGGCCCCCACAGGTCGGCCGCACCGCTCCCCCTTTCCTTGGTACGGCCCTGCATCTGTGTATCATGGCTAGTTCTAAGTAGACTCGGAGGCCACAGATAGTTGCTTGTAGGCCTTCGCCAGGTACAGTATACTGGCAGGAAGTTCCCGTCCTAAAGAGAAACGATGGCTCTCGTTTTCCACCATCATCTGACTGAGAAAGAGCTGGTTCGTTCGAGTGCCTCCTCCGTTGCGGATGCAGTTCTGGAGGTGTGGGACGGAGCTAAGATTCCTGCGCGGCTCACGAAGCACATAGTTGACAAGGTCGAGAAATTCTTTGATTAATGGAAAACACTCAAGAATAACAAAGAAAGCAAGGCGAAACGGTCGGAAACCGAGAAAGCCAGAGAGGAGGGCTTCAAAAAGAACCTGAATTATCTCTCTGGCGTCGCACGCCGAGGCACTGGGAATAATGACAATCGAAGAGGATAAGGTGTTCCTCTTGCACAAAGCGAGAAATGACGTCTAGTCAAAATGGGAGCAATGGACACCACTTTTCCCAGAAAGGAGGAGAGAAAGAGGAAGCGAGAGGAAGAAGTGTAGCAACGACGCGTCAAAGAGAAACAGCGTCAGAAAGAAGACGGAGATGGGACACTGACCCTGGCCAGCTAATCTAGTACTGATGGGACTGATACCGATGACAAAGACTTCGCTGTTCCTGGTCCATCCACATCTATGTCATCTGTGCCCTCGAAGCGAGCTCGAACAATCTTTCTCAGTCCTGATAAATGCAAAAAAATTCACTTTTCTACGTGAAGGTCAAATTATGATAATAAAAACCCACTCTAATAGACAGTTTATTTCCACAACAGTTTAGATGCCCACTGGCATCCACCCGAAGAGGATGCCAGTGGACATTGAAACTGTTGTGGAAATAAACTCTGTCTATTAGAGTGGGTTTTTATTATCATAATTTCTCAGTCCTGGATTGGTAGAAACACGGGACCGCACCAAAGTGAGTGAGAGAAAAGCCACTTTTCTCTTGACCTCATCCGCAGTTTGCGTCATGACATCTCAGGCTTGAGTTTGAACCGTTCGTCGATTCAGTGGCAGCGAGGGAAACTCCAGGATGAAATTTCACGGACAATCAAGGCGTCATTGTCTCCGACCCATCCCTTGACCGTCCATTGGGATGGAAAGCTGCTTCCAGAAATGACTGGGAATGAGACTGTGAATCGACTCCCGATTGTTTTTTGTTTGAAGGAGGAGATTTATCTAGAGGGAACGCCACTTTGAGGAGTTCGGGTTATGGCTCCAGGAGCGATGCATTACGCCAGGTGGATGGCGAAAGCCGTCTACGCTCTGAAGGTCTTCATGTTCCAAGACCAGTTGAATCTCATGGTCAAAGAGAAGGGCGCGATGCTAAGAATTTGCATATTGTGTTCACCATTTACATCAAAACATGGTACCGAGTCCCCTCTCCTAGTGTACACACCAAGGAACGACCTACAGCTCCTCCAGGCAATTCAAGCCTACAAAACCTCGGATCCACAGGTGGCGAACGCCACACTGAAGAAGTTTATTCGCCACCTTTGGTATTTATTTGAGGAGCTCGTCGCTCTCGCCTTCTTCGACGACGATGTGTCCGTGGAGACCAAGCGCTGTATGGTGCAAGCTGTCAACAACCACGGGAATGAGGATCGGCAGAACAGAGTAACAATTTTCCTAAGGTTCTATAGTCAAATTGTTCATTTTTGTTTACTTTTTTCCTCCCTTTTCACTAAATGTTTCAGAGAGATTTGCATCACGTATGCAGCTTTTTGTTTGTTTTGGTAGCTCAATGTATGTATGATGCACACTGTACAACACGCATTACAAGAGAAGGAACTTCAAGGGCCAGTAACGACCCCTTAACATGCTTTGATTCCTTTCAAATTTTGTGTACTTTAGTTTTTAGTCAGTCCTCATAAATGTACGGGGTGCCCAATAAAAAATTACTATTTTCGATTTTTACCCGCTGAATAAGGGCCACCGCTGGTCGGAAACGAGAGGGTGCGCAATCTCTTACTGAGCGACCACAAAAATTATTTTAAAGGGAGTTAAAAGTTACACCTTACCTGAAAAAAAAGGGAGTTTATCAACGTATTTCGTATTTCTTGTCATTAAATCCTTTAGAGCAGCCACCTTTTGTCTTAACTCACCCGCCATGCTGGCCTAGTGATAGGACGCCGAGTTATTAAGCTCAAAATTTTGGGTTAGAATCCCGGTCTGGACTTCAGATTTCAGAAATTAAGGTGCTTCTCTGGGTTTTCTTTGATGGAGTAATGGTTCGGACCCCACGTAAAGCTGATGTCTCCCTCCATCAGAAGGACCTTTGTCCTAATGAAGAAGACTAAACAACTGAGAAAACATTATCATTATTTTGTCTTGACGCGCAATATTTGACCTTTGAAAGAAAGGACTTGAAGCTTGAAGTTAAAATCTAAACGAGCAATTCACTTTTGTTTGACATATTTGCAAATATGAAACAAAAAAATTGGACTCGAAATGAGGATAATTCTAATGAGAGAAAAATTTTCCATCTTAAAAGTAATCTTATGTCGGTGATTACTTCCTTTACGAAATGGAATTGAAAGTTAAAATTATAACTCTCAGAATATATATATATATATATATATATATATATATATATATATATAGAGAGAGAGAGAGAGAGAGAGAGAGAGAGAGAGAGAGAGAGAGAGAGTTACAAGAAAAAGAAGTACCTCAAAAGACCTTGCGGCCCATACCGAGGAGGTACCAATAAAAACGGATACCAGGGAAAAATTCTTACACCCTCAAATAGTGTGCAAGATTCGATCTAACCTTTTCTTGAACAGATCCACAGAAGAACTGTTCACAACTTCTGAAGGTAGCCTGTTCCACGTGTCGCAGATCTTATAGGTAAAGTAATTCCCACACACACTACAGCTAAACCTTTTCAAATCCAACTTCCAACCATTGTTGTGAGTTGGGTTATCATTTAAACTAAACATGCTTCTAAAATCGACATCATTGAACCCGTGCAAGAGCTTGAAAACCTCGATGAGTTGACCGCGCAGCCTCCGAGTTTCCAGCGAAAACAAATTCAGGGCGCGTTAGCGTCGATTGTAGTCCATATGCCTAACGAAAGGGATTAACTTTGTGGCCCTCGCCTGCACTCGCTCCAGCCTCTCAATATCTTTCCTGAGGGTCGGCGACCAGAACTGCACAGCATACTCCAGGTGCGGCCGAACCAGAGAATTGTACAGAGAGAGCACAATCTCCTTGTTCCGAAATCGAAATTGCCTCCTCATATAACCCAACAGCTTCTGGGCTTTCTTTTCCACCTCTACGCACTGTTTGGTAAACTTAAGGTCGCTGCTAATTAGGACACCCAAGTCCTTTTCCAAATCAGTCGCCTCGATATTACTCCCCAACATGTAGTAGTCCGACTTGGGATTGGTGTAGCCAATGTGTATAACCTTGCATTTACCCATGTTAAAAGGCATTTGCCATTTTTCCGACCACTCTCCTATCCTATGTAGGTCCGCACGCAGTTGCTCGATCACCTCGGGCGTCCCAACATTGGCCCCAAGCTTGGTGTCATCAGCGAATTTGGTGATCCTACTGACGATGCCAGCGTCGATATCATTTATGTAAATGATAAACAACAGTGGCCCCAAAACGGAACCCTGAGAAACTCCGCAGTGATTGAAGCCCAACCCGAGCTAGTCCCTTTAATTACAACCCTCTGCTGCCTATTCTTAAGCCAGTTTTCAATCCAGCTACCTTCTTCACCGCCGATACCCAGTGCGCGCACTTTGGCCATTAGCCGGCGGTGAGGTACCTTATCAAAGGCTTCCTGAAAGTCGAGATAAAGTATATCAATCGCCCTACTCTTATCATACTCACTCCACATGACGTGGAAAAACTCGAGCAAGTTGGTGAGACACGACAGCCGTCTAAACCCATGTTGGGAGTCTCCAAGCAGTTTGTAGGAATCCAAATGGTCAACGATCCTATCCGCTATTATCACCTCTAATAATTTACCTACAACCGAAGTGAGACAAATGGGACGATAATTCCCTGGACTTTCGTGATCCCTTTTCTTAAAGATAGGGGTCACGTTGGCTTCCCTCCAGTCACCAGGCACCTGGCCCGTCTCCAATGATTTGTTGAAGACTGTAGCCAGGTGGGAAGCCACCTGGTCGCGCACCTCCAGCAACACTCTGGGGAGGAATTGGTCTGGCCCAGGAGCCTTAAACGCGCTCAGTTTGTCTATTCTATCGGCAACGACTGTCGCGGTAAACCGAACACTATCCAGGCCAGCACCTTCGTGCCTGACGCCCGGCTCGGGGATGACGCGGGTGTCCTCCCTGGTGAACACTCCCGCAAAATAGTCATTAAGCACATTAGCGATGTCCACGTCGGAGGTCCGCAGAACGCCGCTTCTAATGGGCTTTCTACTATTAACATAACTGAAGAACTCAGGAACGGAGCAAGAGTGTCACGGGCCCCTGGGCAAAACTTATTTACGGGCCCCCTAACAAAATTTTTATTATACATTTATATTGCTTTTCTTTGCTTATTTATTTAGCATATATTTAAGAATTATGATACTACTTGTACGTATGGAGGCATAGAAGGCAAAACATTATACAAAATATTGAGCTTTAAAAAGGATACCATGAAATAAAAGTTTACTTACGACAACATCAGAACTTGACTTTTCTTGCCTTTCTTTCAGCAAATTCATTATTAAATCCTCCAAGTTAATATTTCTAGCTTTCTCGTTTTCAATTGATATAATTGAGAGTCCACTTAATCTTTTTTCATTCATAGAATTTCGAAGATAGTTCTTTATTAGTTCAAGTTTTGAAAACGATCTCTCTGCACTTGAAACTGTCACAGGAATTGTGAGGAACAATGTTATGGCAGTCACAACTTCGGGAAAACTTGAGCACAAAGTACTGTTGTCTTTAATTTAAAATGAATATAGCTCATGGATTGTCGTCATTTTTTTAATGTCTGTTTTTAAGCACATTCGAAAAGAGAGTAATTGACTTGGAAATCCAGAGGAAATATCATTTTTATATTTATTTACTAGCTTTGTTGCTCTCTCAAATAACTTCTCATCACTTGTTGAAGCGACCCGGGCTCCCCCAAAGGCCCGGGCCCCGGGGCACTGCCCCGCCTGCCCCTAGCTAGCTCTACCCCTGGAAGAACTCCTTAGGGTTCCCCTTGCAGAGGCTTGCCACCCCTAGTTCTTCGTTACGTTTCGCTAGCCTAACCTTTGCCTTCACTTCCCTACACAGGCGGACATACGCCTCAGTGTTCTCATGGGAACGATTGGCCTTCGCCCTCCGAGACGCGGCTTTCCTATTTCGGATAGCTGAAGCGATGTCACGACTGAACCACTTAGGCTGCGTTGAAGCAGGGGTGACCGGTTTTGAGGGTATGACAGCAGACTGCAGCACCATAAACTGGTCCCGGAATGCACTCCACACTCCCTCAACATCGCCGCCAATCTCTAACCACATCTCACCTACGCTATCCCGGAGGCTAACAAAGCCCGCCCGCCGTAGATCGAGCTTACTGCCTCTCGAGTTACTGAGAGAGAGAGAGAGAGAGAGAGAGAGAGAGAGAGAGAGAGAGAGAGATGAATAATAGGACCCAGACATTTTAATAATTTTAATAATATACTCGTATTATATTTGGCCCGACGTTTCGGAGGCTCACTGACTCACCTTCGGCAGCTATAAATAACAAATATTAGTATCAGAAATCAGAACACAAACTCAAACTGACAATCAAACAGATTAAAAATAAGTACACGAATGTAAAAATTAAAATGTCCTGTATTTAAATCAGAAAACCCAAACACTCTCCAATTGTTGCCCTATTTCCATATTGCCAACTTTAAATAGACTATTTGAAAAAATCGTATACAATAAACTCATTAAATTATTAATAAAATACGATATTTTAACTAAAATACAATTTGGATTTTTACCAGTTCTATAAGAGACCCCTTTATAGCTTGTCCACCATTCGCTTCAATTGTAAGACAATATGTTCTACAATCATCCAGTAGCGCAGGCAAGGGGGCTCCCAGGGGGCAGATGGGCTTCTGGATCCGCCCTTGACACATATACGCGCGCGCGCGCGTGTGTGCGTAGAGACCAGTTGGTAACGATCGTTTGCTTGGGTCCCCCCTTTATAAAATCCTGACTGCGCTCCTGCAATCATCACACGTGTATGAATAAACAAAGAAAAGACTTAGTACGAAGGCAATTTCTTTTTCGTTTTAGGATGTTTTATACTGAAGAAGATTTAGCAGTGGATAAGTAATAATACACATTTGAGACACGAGTTTTAAGTCATTTGTAAATTTAGGTACAGTTGGGATGAAAAGTTTTGCGTGATATTATATTTAAAAGGAATTTATCAACTATTTTCTGAAACATATAAATTAGATACAAAATGGAACCTAATAAATTTTCAAATACTACATTTCTTCCTGAAAAAGTACCAAACTTAAATGTAAATTGTAATGACGGAAAACTGAAGAGTTAACGCAGGATAATCGGAATTACCTGGTGATTAGTGTACTGTATCTAGAAAGGTTCTATTTTTTATTATTTTAAATTTTCAGTAATAATCTTTGTATTTTAAAAGCGCTAATTTAAATAATAAAAAAATTGGGGGGGGGGGGGGGGGGGGGGGGGGGGGGGGGGGGGGGGGGGGGGGGGGGGGGGGGGGGGGGTGGGGGGCAATATTGTTTTTTAAAAGTATTTGCACATAATAGGAGGATAAAAGGGTGAACCCTCGTGGAAACAGAAGAAACTGTTGGCAAAGGGGCGGAGTATATGGGTGAGGGATGAGAGCCATTGGTCATTCCTTCTCTCTATTTGAATATAAAAATAAAAATAGAACAGAAATGCTGAAACATTGACTGTTAAATTACAAAAATATTTATTTATTTAATCCTAAAACATTATTGGAACAAAGAAAGAATTCATTACAAATAATATTACACGTTTCATCATGGCAATATTTGTAAAAAGTGACTCTGCCGAAGATTATTTGTAATGTCGGGAGTGGAACTAAACCTTGCTCACTGTTTGGAATTGGAAATGGAAACGATTCGTTTGCGTTTTATTATGAGTAGAGCTGGAACTGGAATTGATTCGAGAGGGGTCAAAATTGCACACATATGATATATATATATATATATATATATATATATATATATATATATATATATTAAATTGACGTCATGAAGAAGAGCACGAGGTGATAAGATGCATAAAAAGCCTGCATCACTGCAGGAGCGAGCGGTTCGGCTACAGCCATTGGGCTGGGGGGGGGGGGCAAACCCTCATTTAGTGCTGTCCGTATATATATATATATAATATGATATGATATGATATATATATATATATATATATATATATTGGTGTGGCTGTTACTTTTTTTAACCAATTACAGTTACTAGTTACTGTCTTAAAAAAGTAACTAATTACTAGTTACTTCAAAAGTTACTTTCCACATTTTTCCTAGTTTTAGCGAGCATCTGATCCTGATAAAAGTACTTTCTGTGACAAATGATACTTGCCAAGATTGTTTATTTGTTTCAAATTGATTGTGATTTAACAAACAACAACGAGATTTTATCATATTAACATCAGATATATATTATCAATAAACTTGCACTCTGCGCAATATGTACATCGAACGAGACTCGTGAGAAAGTAGCTACTAACATTTTGCCCTCACAGAAAATAGTAACCGGTAGAAGTTACAAAGAGTTACGATTTTTTTTTTTAACTAGCTACAGTTACAATTACTCGGCCTGATAATGTAACTAGTTACTGTTACAGTTACTCAAATAAGCAACGATTAAAGCGTAACTAGTTACGTCATAGCACTGTACATAGTTATATATTAAAATTCAGTCGCAAAAACGGGAAAATTTAGCACCAGGACCAGACATATGGAGTGCCACGTCCCTAAAGAAATGTAAAGAGAGCCACTCGACACAGAACAAATCCCACTCCCATTAAAAACGCGAACATCACCCTTTTATTCAAAGGAGGCAACAGAACAATGCCTAAGAATAATTATTGCCTAGCAGCACTCGCCTCCCACCTTATAAAACAATAATAACACAGCTCAACAAAAAATTTTTTTTTGTTTCGTTGCCAAGGAAATTCGTACGAATTTAGGGTATTTTGGGGTTGCTGAATTCCAAAATGAAAGTAGTTTTTCCGATTTGGCTCTAGTTCTTGAGATAATGAATACCCTCAATTAATAGGAAACGTAACCATAACGCGTGCATAAGTAGGCTCCGCCTGAACATTACATTTTTTGCATTTTTACGTGTTTCAATGGGGTACCAATTATCTCATAAATTAAAGCCAATCTAGCAAAACCGATGTCATATTCGGAATCAACACCACAAAGTTACCCCAAAATCACTCTAATATGATTGGCAATAAAATGAGTGTTGACCAGTGTAATATAAAGTGTTTTGAACGTGTAATTAAAGGTAAAATTACTTCCTACCTACAAGAAAAGAATTTATTAACTCGAACCAACATGATTTTAGGGCTGGAAAATCATGACTATCACAGTTATCAGACCACCAAAAGAAGATTCTGGAAACTTTGTGTCGAAGTCAAAATATACCCACTCCGTTTTCCTATAGGCCAGCCAGCGTTTCTCAAGGGGGCCACGGACCCCTAGGGTACGTGAGTCGTGTTTAAGGGGTCCGTGAGTTGACTAGATTATATTCAGTAAAACAATTCTTTTACCCTTTTTTTGTGGTGGCTAATTTTGACCTCTAATCGATAACATTTTCGGTTACTTGAAACTTTAAAGTTTCTATAAATGTTGTTTTTTACGATCATCTTATGTTTCCAATTCATGAACTGTGAGTGTTTGACACAAATGAGCCACTTCCCTGTTTTTATGCTGGTTTTTTTTTATGTAAACAGAACAACGGTAAGTTTTACGCATTTTTATTACATTTTTACTCCGACTTTGAAGTATAAATCAAAACTAAAAACTATACTAATTTGGATACCTCAATCTGTCTATATGCTACTTAATCATAATGCAAAAGATAATTTTTGGGGAGGGGGCCCCAAAAATATCAAGATTTTGATAAAGGGTCCGCAGTACAAAAAAGGTTGAGGAACGCTGCTATAGGCGAAATAAAGACAGTGAGGTCGGGAGTCCGAATTCCGATGGCGTTGGTTAATAATAATAATGGAGGAGTTAGGGCAATGGGCCGCGTTCGTTTGGCCTGAACGCCGTGCTATAGTTTCTAGCCCTCCTCACTATTATTCTCCGATGACTGCTAACTCAGAATTTCCGCAGGTATATTTGGACGAGAAGGTTGTAAACTCAGAAATCTGTGTGTCTTTCAGTTCATCTATATTAGGATTTAAAACCCACAGGAGAAATAAATTAAGGAATATGTGTCCTGTTACGAATCATTCACCTGAAACTGCATTTTTATGAGTACTTTTAAGGCTAATAATAATTGGGCAGTTATTTTCAGAGTACCTGAAACAGATGTTTCCAGACGGAAATTAATTTTTATACGAAGGGGATGTACAGTATTAAATAACATTACCTTTAATTTAACATCTGAATTCTCAAATGTGTTTATTACGTACGAAGATGAATTTTTTATTTTACTTACAGTCAGGGGCGTCGATTGCTCGAAAATAGTGGGGGGGGGGGGACACTTCACCTTCAAACAGCGAATCAAACAATACTCTGAGTAGCTGTTGCGTGTAATATATCAATGTCGTAATTAACCATTTATTTTTTGTATTTTTTTCAGCATGTTGAAAAAAATTCAATTGTATTTAATCATTTTATGTCTTTCTTCATTTAAACATTATTTTTGCAGAAATAAGAAACGCAATACAAACTATTTATAATATTTAACCTTTCATGTAACATAATATCACACACACATGTTTAACCGAAATAAATCTTTTATTGCCCGTAGACAACAGAGATCAATGTACATAAACTGATAACAAAATATGTTCGTGAAATATAAAACAAATAAACTGCACTTTGATCACACTTTGATCTTGAAAATGATACGTAACAAAACCCTTTATTTAACATATTTCCATTTCGAGTACTTAATGACCAAGAACGCACAAATGGTACGTGCAATTATTAAAATGCAAATTGACTGCTAAATTCCATAAGTGTACACTGGTGTTCATGACAATAATTTATAATATTGTTATTACATTTGCATAGGCATATAATACGACATATAACGTATTATTAGGCGCCATTAATAGTTAGCATTTATAGCAATTCATCCACGAAAGTGGGGGGATACCGGTTGTCTCCCCCCCCTTTGTAAAAAGTCGGGGGGGGGGGACATGTCCCCTGCGTCCCCGGTCCCACCCCCGCCCACACCAGCAATCGACGCCCATGCTTACAGTTATGAATGATCACCAATTCCTCATAGTCGATAATGTTCGCGCATAATATATACGATAACTGTATACGATATTTCTTAGTTTATATATAACCTGGTAACAACGCAATCTGATAATTCTGATACGAAAATTTTGGGTCAGTCCAATCCATCGGCATCGAAACAGAATCAGTCAACATCGGGCATTTGAGGAGGCAAGATGCGCCAATTTGGTTTGTAGCACATCACACTCCATCTTCGCTTCCGAAAAGAAAACTTTTTTCAAAAGAATTCGTGCAGTGACTTAAACATTTTTAAAGTTTTCTATTAAGGGACACTTTAGTTTTTAACAAAACATTTTTTTTTTTTGTTATTTAAAAGGTGTTAGTCTCAACATTTAGTAAAATGAAAGAGGACTCAAACGAGGTAAGTACAATTCCATAGTAATTTCATATCGAAATTCACCCCTATTTTAGGTTAAGCATACTTCGATATATATATATATATATATATATTTTAATTTTTTTTCTCACTGGAAAAATAAAATAACATTGGAATAATGAAGACAGACATTCTAGTACACAATCAAAGCCAATTTCACAGATAAACCTATGCGAAAATGAACATTTTGAGTGTTTCCGGTTTGTCATTTACAATCGAAAGGAAACGCATCCTACTTTATCAGTACAGTATATTATGAAAACATTCTAAACAACAGTTTTTTAATTAAAAACTGAAAACGTGAATGTTTTGACCGTATTTCCTGTTGATACAGGTACATGTTTTAACATGCTGTGACATGTTTTGACGTACTGTTACATATTACGATACGCTCTGACGTTTGCACTTTAGTCGTTTCCGCGAGTCGGATTTTAATTTAATCTCGAACGACGTAATAAAAATCTTGATTTTTCTCCGTTTCATTCATTGCTGGTTTTTTAATTAAAAAATCTTTCTTTTTTTTTAGGTAATTTTATGCTTAGAATTCAATTTTGGCCTTTCCTAAATGCAGAAATTAACCAAAACTAAGATATATAAACCTACACTATTTACACTTGAACGCAGTTATTGTTATGAATATAGAAAACCATGAAAAGATTTGGTACTTGTAGGTTATCTCCCCCCTCACCAATTTTGACAGAATATTTTCGTTAAAACTAACGAAAATATCACGACTTAACCTAACCAATTATCAAGGGCGTACAGTTGATCTATTAGTAAATAGTAAATACTATTCCAGAAACAAACAATGTTATATTTAATAATAGATCAACTGTACGCCCTTGATAATTGGTTGGGTTAAGTCGTGATATTTTCGTTAGTTTTAACGAAAATATTCTGTCAAAATTGGTGGGGGGGGGGGGGGGGGATAACCTACAAGTACCAAAGATTTTACTATTATGATATATCAGAGTGCATAGGTTAAGACTTAAGGTTCATACTGAAACCCATTTGTATAAATCAGTATATATACATAAAATGTAGCATTCAATACCGATATATTACAATCAAACAAAAACGAGTGTAATGAGCGCAAAACAGCCCATGCTACACTAAATAAAAAATAGGTCTAGAAAAAGTAGACATCACATACGAAACTGAAAAATCAATTCATAATATTGAAGAAAAAAATAAGAATTCATAGCTAGAAAATGGCCATGACACGCAACAGATCTGCTAAACAAAATATTTACACCCAAACTAAGAATGGTAAAACTTATTCTTGACCTATTATGGTGAAAATTGGTGTAAGATGAAAGTCCAATATTGGATAAGGAATAAGGAAGGGTGTCGAGTGTACCAGCCCTGAGCAAAGGGGGTTTCAACCCCCGAACTCCCCCCACTCCCCACCCTTGGACCAGCGTCTGCTAACCTAACTAAAATAGAGAGTAAATTATACCCACCTATAGCCTAAATCAGTGGTTCCCAAACTTTTCTCCTTCGTTACCCAAACTCTTGATTTCCTGTCTGTATTACCCCCTTCAAAGAAAGCGCACACAAAATAACGAACTATTTTACTCGTACGTACATACATACACAATATATATATATATATATATATATATATATATATATATAATAATTTTATATTTATAAACTTGATAAATATAAGTCTGCAATTTTTTTTTTTTTTTTAACTGCCGCCTCCATTACTCCCCAAAAATCATTGATTACCCCACGGGGATAATTTACCCATAGTTTGGGAACCGCTGGCCTAAATGAACGCAATCTTTTCCACAAAAATCATACGATATCTTGTTTTGAAAATGAAAATATACAATACCTTGAAAGGATGCATATTATAGGCAGAGGTGCAAATAGTCGTGTATCGTAGTAACATCGTTACAAGACAGAAATGTAAATTAATTTAGTATTCCAATAAAAACTAAAATAAGCCTAACGGTGCATTCTTTCGAAAATCCTTAAGGTTGTGTCGGTGTTAAATTCGACTGTTATAGCTGGACAGATACTTAATTACCTGTTGCATCCCTAATATATCGGCTAAATAGGCTCTTTAATAATCTAAACACTACATTCTGGTGGCAAGAAATTGGGACAAAGGCTTAAAAGAAAGGAAAGGAGCCAAAAAATGGGCTAAAAAACACATTTATAAATTTTAAAAAAATCCTATTTAAAAGTAAGGGTAAATGATGGGTAAAGCGGAATTAAAAAATGTAGTAAGTTTACAAGTATGATTATAGGTTTGGATAGTGCAACTCGCCTCTCTTAAATATTTGTTATAGTTTATTACTGCGTCGGTTTTAACTCGGAGTTCATGATCACAAAATTTTATGTTGGTATATTCTCTTGCCAAGCAATAAATAACCATAATAAGCATAGATAATGGAATATGGGTGTCTTCGAACCACGTTCCTCTGCGCACCAAAACTGTTTTATTACCTCCATTTTATGTTTTCTACGACATTCATTTTTTGAGGGATTAGGTTCTACTCCCGTAAAAAATGTCCTGCATCTTGTTCTGTTTGCAATCTCTTATGCAACTTTATTAAATTAAATACGTCATCCATCTTTACTGTAACTCAACCAATATCTTAACCGCTTAACGTAAGTGAGCCCAAACCTAGCAGCTTATGTAAAGAGTATTGTATACTTTCGAAACGATATCGTAGGATTTTTGTGGAAGATATTGCGTTCATTTAAGCTATAAGTGGGTATAATTTATTCTCTATTTTAGTTAGGTTACGGTTTATATTTTAGTTTTGGTTCATTTTGCATTTAAGAAAGGCCAAAATTGAATTCTGTGCATAAAATTACCTTAAAAAAATATATATTTAAAAAAAAAAATAGCAGTGAATGAAACCGAGAAGACATATATATGCTCGGTTCACTCAGTTCTTTACAGAAAAAAAAAAAGGAGCAAGTGTAGTTTACCTCCCTCCTTAGGAGACATTTTTTTAGATGAATCCATCAAATAAAACGTTAAAACTAACGAAAATATTACGACTTAACCTAACCAATCGTCAATATATATATATATATATATATATTTTGACCATTGGTTAGGTTAAGTCGTAATATTTTCGTTAGTTTTAACGTTTATAAATTGACGATTGATTAGGTTAAGTCGTAATATTTTCGTTAGTTTTAACGTTTGATTAGGTATACGCGGACAAAGTTGGGGAACGTAAACTACACTAAGTACCACAGGGGGACGTAAACTATACTTGCTCCAAAAAAAAAAATGGTTGGTAGATGAATTTAATTATAAAATTTAATAAATTAAAAAGCATTAATTTGGTGTCCTTCATTAACTGTAAAATATTTTGTTTACGATAAAGGATAACAATTATGTTTTTACAACTCGGAATAGTATTCGTTTTCATCAACAATTTTGATTTCTGTGATGAAACTTACAAACAAAAAATTGAAGAAAATTAAGAAATGTTTATTGAATTAATAACTTGAAATCAAAGATTGTCAGATTGTAATGGAGGAACGTAAGTTTATGAGCATTATCAGAGCGCCATCTGCTTCTTTTTGGTTCATATACCCGCCCTCCTGTACTAAATAAAATATTCACTGTCTATTGAAGATAGTGGAGCAGATAGGAACTTCTGAGCTAGAATAGTTTGGTATTTATATAAATTATGAGTATTCTTTCACTTTAAATTAATGGATTTTCATTTTGATTAATTAATGCAAGTTTAAGGTATTGATCTACTTTAGCTTTTATATTGAATGCCAGCTCAGTTTTTATCGGGGTTTCTTCAGGCCCTCGCGTAGTTAATGAATCTGGTCGTGGTTTAGTTTCGGTTAGTTTTTTAAAGTATAACGGTTATATTTATTTCGGAGCAAGCTCTGGTTGATTTGAGAGAGAGGAATTGGGCAATCAATCATGGAAAACGATTACAGTACGACCTTTTCTTTTAGGAAGAGCTTGCGTAGCCGGGCTACCCGGTCAAATAAATAATTGTTCAGAGTGCTTACGCGACACCTACGGGAAAATTATTAAATACCCGGTTAGGTTAAATGATTTAACCTAACCGAGCATTCAATAACCTAACTAGGCATTCATTTAACTTAAATGAATGCCTAGTTAGGTCAACTGTACGCCCTTGACGATTGGTTAGGTTAAGTCGGAATATTTTTGTTAGCTTTAACGAAAATATCACGACTTAGGTTAACTGAATGCCTGGTTAGCCCAACTGTACGCCCTTGACGATTGGTTAGGTTAAGTCGTGATATTTTCGTTAAAACTAACAAAAATATGACCCTGCTACGTAAATTGTTTATTTGACCGGGTAACCCACTTGGTCAAATAATAAACAATTTACAGTTTAATTATTGCTATACTTCAACATATATGCGCAAAATTAACATAAAATTCTCATATTATACTGTTTTCAACTCATTATTTGTATTTATGCTGGCGTTTGTGTGATGCTTCTGGTTGGTCGCGCTTTAAATTCCAGCAGAAATCGGCCAGCATAGCAGGATTCCACTTCCCTTTGTATCAGCTCTCCATTGTGGCTATATCGTGGTGGAATCTCTCCCCGTGTTCGTCGCTAACAGCAGATGCGTTTTCCGGAAAGAATGAGAGATGTGAATGCAAAAAATGAATTTTCAATGACATCTTACATCCGAGACGTTGGTATGAGTTGATAAGTTGATCCACAAGTGCAGCATAGTTGTCGTATTTAGTCTTTCCTAGTAGACCGCTGCACACGTTTTTGAATGCACGCCAGGCTGCCAACTGAACCTCATCCATCACCGCTTCAAAGTGTTCGTCTAGCATGAGTTGGCGAATTTGAGGGCCGACGAATATGCCTTCTTTAATCTTGGTATCACTTATTTTTGGGAATTTTTCCTCTAGATATTTGAAGGCAGGCTTATCCTGTTTAAACGCCTTTGCAAATTGTTTCATCAGCCCTAGTTTTATGTGAAGTGGCGGCAAGATAACCTTTTCCTTTCGTACTAGTGGTTCGTGAATAACATTGTGAGATCCAGGTGAGGAATTGTCTCGCGGCAGCCACACTGAGCGTGTGTAGTGTTCAGACCTTGCTCGGCTATCCCACTTGCATAAGGAAACACATGTATTTCGTATAGCCAGTTTGCAATCCATTGAGAATAGCCACAACCTTCAAATCTGCGCAGATAAGCCATTCATGTTCATTGTATTTTATACAGTCCAGAATAAAAGCAACATTGTCATACGTTTCTCTCAAGACGACTGAATGAGCGATCGGAACAGAAGGCATTGTGTTCCCATTGTGTAGCAGTACACCCTTAACACTGTAGAGATGCATCAATGAACAATCTCCACTGATTCGGTTCATAGCACAAACCCAGAGCATCGAACGGACCATGTACATCAATGCAATAACAAAGATTGTTATTCATTGTGAAATATTCCTGCAAATCCAAGGAGCGCTTTCGGAATGCTGTAATTCGTACGTCTTCCGCCAGCAGATTCCATTCTTGTAGACGTGAGGCCAGCAGTTCACTTTGTTACTTAGTAAGTATTAAATCACGAACCAAATCATTGAGTTCAGGCTGCGTGATGAGATGTTTTTCTCTCTTGGACTCGACTTGAGCTTCATAGCATTCGCCGTCTGATTCCGATTTGTCAGAGTCTGTGTTATTGGTCGGCATTTCAGCTGGAGGACGAGGGATGGGTATATCTGTAGAATGTTCCACATGACGCATAGCAGAACAAAGATTTGGATAGACTATAGCCACCTTTTTCCCTTTTCTGTTGCAACCTGTGATGTGAGACAATAGACATTGTTGGCTACTTAAGATAGCATAATTGTGTAATACATTATGCAGAGCAGGATATGCTAAAATGTGCTAAAAACACCAAATTTGACGTATATTCAGAAAAATAAAAGATTTAAGCCTGTAATGTTTGTTAAGTAGAAATAGCAATCAGTTGAATGGTCCAGCGGTTCTCTCCATACCATTGGGACACCGAATCCCAGACCAGGACCGGTGCCTTTGAACCATGCAGATAACGAGCTCGTACATCTCACACAGCAGATATGAGGCGCCCAGTGCTTGTCCTGATCACCAACTTTGCATGCGAAGTATAATTCAAAAAGCTTTTTCACACGAGAGGTCAACTTCCTTTTATACTGTTTTAACGTTAATGTCCCCCAAATATAACAAAAACTGTAGCATAACATCAATAAAAACCTGTAAAATAAGAAAATGATAGATCAATTTGCAATTTCACACAATATAGATGTCGGTGAAATATATATAATTTGATTGCTGTTATTCAATAATACTCACTTATAGCACCGATTTATGATAAAATATGGCTGACAATTTTTTTTTAAATGATTAATGAAAGAAATTTTTCATAAAATGAAAGTGGAAACACAGAGCCGAACACCACCAGTCCACCACCACCACAGCATATGCATGACTGAACAGAATGTAAAAGATGCGTTCAGAGAACCAGTGGTTCTCAAAATGATACAATGAAATAGGGTCATTTTCGTAAAATCGGTGGGTGATACAAATAAATGAGTGTTATTTTCGCAATCTACGCGTATAATTAACCATGAAAATAACGATCTCATTTCCGGTTTTTTTTTCACTGTTGTACAGTGTTATTAATATATAAAAACATAACCATTAAGAGAGTGTAGATTGTTTGGTCTTGATGAAATGGGTGTAGGTCCAAACATTCGCTTCGTGCTAAACATTTGAAATGAGGAGATACCGTTTCATTCATTGTTTCATGTATTTAAGACGATACGAAACGTTTAGCCAAGTATGACCTTCTAAAGAGGACACCCTTTTACAACGAGAGTTAGGCTAATTAGTAAATATGTTTCTTACATTTGACTACTACTCGTTCCTGATGATAAAAAAATGTTTGATTTAATATCCTTCTTAACGACAAAAAAAGGGTCGTGCATCGGCGGGGACCTACAGCTTTGAGTGGGATCCAACCATCAAAGGGTCAGGACATCGTCTGAAGGTAAAAAACGGTCACCAATACGAGTACTGAACAACGTCGTTCAGCCTCGCTGATCTGACGGGAAGCGGTGTTAGAATGTAACCGACGTAACCCTTTCGTGTGTGAAGTACGAAGTTCGTGTATAGAAAAGTGTCGCGGGTGGGGATCGAGCGTTGATGGAGAAAAATAGTGTTGAAATGTTAGGTTAAATTTAAAAGGTTTCGCTTTGAAAAATTTCCGTTTAATTTCAGTATTAATGGTTGGCAGATCTGAGGGTGAAGAAGGCGTGGCTTAAAATGGAGAAGAAAATTCGCTTTTATTTGACATTAAATTTAATTTTGGTTTTAAAAAGAAATTTTTATTTATTTTTCTGCTCGTAGTGGACTTATTATGACAAGGAGACCTTAAGTAACCTTTCGAGATGGTGTTTGGGTATCGGGTAGCGAGTGCCAAAGTTGGAAGTACCCCGTTTGATGAGTTGGGCATTATATCGAAAATTTAAAAATTCATCAAGAATTTTCATTGGTTGAAAAAATAATATGCTGCTTAAAATAGAGCTGACCAATTGGAATGACGATGTATTCGACTCCAGTTTTGTTTTTAATTGCTTAGATTTTTTCCCAACCAATTATGAATTTTTGCTAAACATTTTGAAGATTTCTAAAATTTTTTCACAAAATGTTTTCTTTGAAGAATTATTTTCCATAACTTGTAGTAACAATAATGAGTTTTGTGTTGTTAAACTTTCTTCCTAGAGGCAAAGGTCACGTGACGGACGGAACCTAACATAGAATCCGACCCATCTAAGAGTCACTACAGCGTCTGAAAGCAAAAATGGAAGTGGAATACCTTTATATTCATGAAGGACTACATAATTCGAAGGAGTAATATAAAACTTAATAAAAATAGTTGAAATTTTTAGCTTTTTGAGCCTGTTCATACTTGCACGATGGCGACAGTGTTAAAAGAAAGTGAAAAATTTTATGCAGAAGTTTAGTTAATTAAAAAAATCGTAAACGATGTTAAAAAATTTGGTCTTTTGAACTTTGGTGAACTTGTTCAAAGGTCGGAAAAAATGTCATTAAGTCAAAAGGATCTCTCTCTCTCTCTCTCTCTCTCTCTCTCTCTCTCTCTCTCTCTCTCTCTCTCTCTGTTGTTTAGCTTAGAGACGAGGAGGTTGCGGGGTCGGCTTATTCAAGTCTTCAAGATGCTCAAAGGAATAGACAGGGTAGATTACAGAAACTTATTCTCAATTAATGCCAATCCGACAAGAAATAATGGGTTTAAACTGGAACTAAAGACATTTAGGACCTCTGTCTGCGGAAATTTCTTTTCCTATAAAATAGTTAATATCTGGAACCAACTTCCCTCAGAGGTTGTTTCCAGTCAAAGTGTAAATGTGTTTAAAAATAGGCTAGACAAAGTACTGAACACACTCATAGTTTAAGATTAAAACCTCAGAAAACTCTGCAGGAGTTCGCTTGCACGGTGTCTCTGTGAGCAAGCTAAATATAGAGCTATTTATATATTCTCCACTTTCCTGTAAAATTTCCTTGGCTACTTTTCCAGGGTCAAGGTATTTTCTTCAACCTTTTTCCATACCTGCCTCTGGCAGGGAGGGAGCGGAGGGTGGGGAGAGAGCCTTCTATTTTTCTATCCAGTTTTCTACTACTATTAGGATAGTTGAAACAAAAATAAACTTTTAATAACAGGAACCTCCCAGAATGGACCGAAAGGTCTTTGAGGCTTCCTCTTGTCCTTGTAACTCCTTGTAACTCTCTCTCTCTCTCTCTCTCTCTCTCTCTCTCTCTCTCTCTCTCTCTCTCTCTCTCTCACTGAGATTCGTCCATTTATTAACAGTAAGGTAAGATTAGCTTTTTATATTTTACAAAATATATTTAATCTCGTGAACTCGAACTTTTGGCACTCTGGCACTCCGACATGTTTGATATTCTTATTGTGATTCGTGTCCTTAGCAAAACTAGTCTGAGGGTTTTCTCCCCTCACATTACGTAAAAGATCCTGTTATCTGTTTTCGTGTTCCCTCGTCACCACTCGTGATTTTGTTTTCCTTTTGACCACTCCACCCCATTCTCCGGCGTGATAAATGTATAGAGCTTTTCGAGGGTCTCCTTTCCCCTCTTCTGTCCTTTATCTCGCTTCTCCCTAGCACACATCAACACCACTGTCAAGTATCATTTGAAGGTGTCTCTCGCTGCTGACTCTCAGCCCTCGGGCAGTGCCAGTCACTGAAAAGAGTTCCAGTGAATCGAAGTGATTAATGAAACGCAGAAATTCCAAAGGGCCGAGTAAGGGAATATACTTTGGCAGGGCGGAAACTATAATGTAATCCATGCACCATTATACGGATAAGAAATCCAACCTCCAAATCCTTTAATCGAAATCCCATTTCCAAGTCCGAATACACCATATATACATAATGAATTCCTAGTTGAATATGTCATGAACTGTTCAATATATATATATATATATATATATATATATATATATATATATATATATATATATATATATATATATATGAAAAGAATAGAAAGCAATTCTTTCGAGTACTTTCGAATATATTTGAATTTCTCTTTTCGAGGAGGTGAACTGCAAAGTTCTTCCAACAATTATTTTTGTTTGCTTTCTTGTGTGTGTGTGTGTGTGTGTCGCTCAGAATTCGTATATACCACAAACAACCCGTATTAACACTATTCGACACGCAACTTTTTCTAAATAATATCTACCTCACAATGCAGACTGCCAATGCCAATAATCGGCAGTGGCACTCTATTTGTTTTCTGCCTTGGCACAACGTCCGGAGGTATTATGAAAGTTGTTATTCCCTCAAATCAATTTCCGGCTTGCCTGCGCAAAAATTGCATGACTACTACTGCTCATTTATCTCATGCGTGTGTGTTCCAGTAAATGTGTTTGCTGTAACGCACGATGCAGCTCTGCGCGCCATTGCAGACTCCGAATGTCTTCCCACACTAGTAGACCTCCAAATCATTCAACTACATGAAAAAACACTTCCGCAGCAACAACCAACTAACCGACTTAGTAGCTTTGACATCCCTCTTCAGACACTATTACAGAGACATGCAGGAATAAAATGAGCACATTATTAGAACATAACGACCTGGTTTTAATTAAAGCTTAGGACATCTGAATTCCAGGAAGTACGTCTATCCATCCTTTAAACTTATTTTCTTCCATTGTACCATTAGGGAAACTACAGTTAAATACGCACGTGTTGTAAGAAGACAGTACAGCTTGTCACATTTCACAATACACTACTTGGTGGATGGACAAAAAGGGAAGTGCTTGCATGGGCTCCGAGAATCACAGATATAAATTTTATTGATCACGCTCTGAAAGCATCTCGAGCGCCAAATGCGGAAATCAAGGCCTCCTTCAACATCTGTATCAAATGTAAAGGAAATATTGACTGAATTTTAGCAAAATATGGACCAAAGCATCATCTAAAGCCGTATCGCAGTGAGGCCATAGCGTCGAAGCCCTTCATAAAGGTCATTAAAACTAAAGGAACAAGATACTAATTGCGTGTCTTCACTTATTTTGTGTATCTCCTTCAGGTACGTTAAAAACATGAAATTAAAATTGAGTGCTGATTTTATTCCTACAGATTCCGTTTAAGGGAAATAAATGCATCCATCTACAACTCTGATTACAACGCATAAACTGTTACCATAGTTACGATAGTTACCATAGTTACAGTCAGTTTTGGTTGCGATGTTTCAGTGGTTTCTCAACTTTATTAGATTTCTAGCTTTGTAGCTTTTAAACTTGAAAAGGTTTTTAACCTAAAAACGTGGTCAGTGTTGTATTTTTGTTGTATTTTCCGGTCGATCACCGAAGTTAAGCGACATTAGATCTTGGTAGTAGTTGGGCGGGGAACCACCCTCCGCGTCCGGATGATGGCATAGTTTGGATCCCACGTAAAGCTAAGGGTTCCTTCCATCATTTGATTTCAGATGTTGCTAAGGCGGTTAGACAACCGTAACGAATTTCAACCTAGAGAATGCCGTATTAAATACACTATTAAACCTTTGAAAGGAAAAGAGATACGCGAAGCTGTAATTTTAAATGGTTCGTTCCGAAATGCCACAAAATAGTATTATGTATGATATAATGTAACGAACCACATCGACGTTATTTTGTTTTCATCTGTATTAACATTCGGTAATTTTAACATTCATTATTTCGCTGAATCTTTTAAATATAATTCTGTCTTCCAGTCACAATTCATGATTGGAATCGATTATTTATTTCCCGAAATGTTTTGGGTTCAGATTTGATTTTCTTAGAACACATCCAGAGAGAAACATCTCCATTGAGGCGAACGTTTCGGGGAAACATTTCCCCTTTTCAAGTGTGGAAAATCAATTAAAAGCAATTACGAAACGATAAAATGACACCTAAAAACATTATTAACATTATTAACGAAATTATTACAATATATTTAAAACCGACATCTTTTTCCTATCGCGAAATGAAATCT
Organism: Bathynomus jamesi; assembly: GCA_023014485.1. NCBI lineage: Eukaryota > Metazoa > Arthropoda > Malacostraca > Isopoda > Cirolanidae > Bathynomus > Bathynomus jamesi. Next base: position 85,048 of record JAJOZX010000016.1, on the reverse strand, counting down.
GAAAACGGGTACATGATTGTAAAAATAGCTGGTTGGTCAAAAAGAATGGAGTTGAGCAGTGTTTTGATATGTCACGCATGCGCAGAATTATCCATATTAAGGTAATGCCTAAGCTCTTTAATGAACGGTAAGCATTAAATGAGAATAATTTGTATTTGCATTATACAAAAGTTTTAAAATATGTGTACTCTGATAGAGAAAAACCCTCCTCTACGTCGTTAAAGGCCTGTTTCATGCGTGGCTGACCTCGTGGGAGCATCGACGCGCAACTTTAACATAAACTCGATAGCACCGATCGACCAATTTCCCCAATTTACATTTGAAACAAGAGTAACACTAAATGATATGTGAACGCATCATTGAGACAGAAGGTTTTCAAAGACCTTCCACGTCTTAGACGATTACAAAAAATTAGATTAAAATTTTAAAATAAATAGGATTTATTTAGTGAGGACTGTAAAAGGTTCATATTTTGAGAAGATAATTTTAACTCTCCCTTAAAAGGCAATGATACAAAACGACTATCGCGTCTTCTTCTTCTTTCTCTTCGCCCGTTCCCGCCTCTATGCGGGGTCGGCGTTTCTGACCAGCCTCCTCCACACAGCCCGGTCCTGGGCTTCTTCCTCCGACAAACCCTTCTCCCTCAAATCGTCCCGACATACGACTATCGCGTATGAGCTCTTAAAAGGCGTGTTTGGACAGTTATAAAATGCTGAAACATTATATACATTTTGATGAAACACTTTTTCAACCTCTTCATTTTCATATATATATATATATATATATATATATATATATATTATATATATATATATATATATATATATATATATGGTATTAGAAAGGTCTCAAAATAAATAAAATGGACAACCTTTCAATCCGTTGAAATGTGGGGTCCTTATAAGGTTTTCTTTATGAGGTTGTTTAACCTCCTTCGCAACGTCTAACTTCATATGAGAGAGGGGACCTACAACTTTACTTGGGATCCTTGATAGACGGGAAGCGGAGTTACGATATTGGCTACAATGTAGCCCTCCTCATCAGGTCCGTCAAAGAGAAAAGACTAGAAAAGACCCAAATACAACGTGTGTGTGTGTGTGTTACCAAATGGCTTCGATGTAAAGGCGTTGTTGATGCGTGATATCTCCCTCACGAAACTGTTCAAAGCAGAAGTGATTCGCGTCTGTTTTCTCTTCAAGAATCGCATAAACCTTTTAAGATCGCCTCCTTCAAACGCCTCCCCCTTCAGACGTTTTTTTTACGGACTGGGGGTCGGGGAGAGGGGTAAGAGCTCCTTCTAATGTAGTTTTTACTCGAGGTTATGGCTTTACGTATCTCTCAACCACCCTTCACCCCTCACCCGAGTGAATCTCAGCCCATCCCGAAAAATACCCCTTATTTTTCATTATTAATATAATTATTATTTCTTTTATCTTTCAAAAGTGAAGTTGAGATTTTTCGAGAAACGGAAAGTGTTTAACCTTCGTTAACCTTGAGTTTCCTTCCGAATTGTTCATTCTGACGAAGATTAAGCTTATCATTCCACCTTAACTTACACACAAATTTTAATCTAAAAAAATATATTTACCAAAAGTTAGAAAAAGATCAATTTCCTTCAGATTAAGCTCGGTAATAAAAACCCTTATATTGGCCGGTGGATTCGTAGTCAGGATGTTAATCAATATATATATATATATATATATATATATTGGTTAGCATCGGTGATCGGGTGGTCGTGAGATCATCTTCGGGCGAGGATTTTGTAATTTCGGATTACCCGCCGTGGGTCGTGGTTCGGATTCCACGCTAACCTCTAAGTCTAAGGTGGAGCAGCAAGTTTGACCTTCGTCAGAATGAACAATTCTGGCGGAAGAAAAACCAAGGTTACGAACGTGTGTGTATATATATATATATATATATAATATATATATATATATATATATAATACAAAATTACCCCATCAGGATTCGAACCAGGGACCCCTTGAGTAGGAGTCATCAGAACTACTGCACACTACGACGAGATAAAAACTAAAACAACTTATCATATATTTCAACAACCGAGGAAACACAATCCTTTCGCGTTCAGACATGTTAACTTCCCTCCATTCGAAATAGTGACAGCATATATATATATATAATATATATATATATATATTATACAAAACTTTATTTAGGCGCTTCCCCAAAATTTTCTTTACTAATTAGTAATAAAATACTTAAATAATATTTAAAGGATGACTTTAAAGTGAAATCCTTTTGATTGTCAAATGAGTCAATTAATGATATATAAAGGAAGAGGTTTTACATGAAGGTGTTGATGTGTATGATGCGTACACATGTATACAAGATTCAGTGCTGCAGCTTTAACCAAGAATGGAATGCATCATGCAACATTTGATGATACGGCTCCTCTTTTCGGTCACCCCCTCCTGGGGACGCCCTGGGGGGCGGTTGCCACCCATTTGCCAACTTTGCTACGGCACTGGTTCCATACTTATAGTCTATCGTAATACTACTACTAAAAATAATCTATTCATTACTCCATTAATTCGAATTAAGACCTTCTTATTCTATACTGAAAGGATCGGGAAACGTACAAAGAGGTTTCATACCCGTAATTTTCATTTACTTAACCTTAAATACAAATAAGGAATGGCACATGAAATAACGCCTTAAACTAAAAAAGAGAGAGAGAGAGTTATAAGGAGTTACAAGGACAAGAGGAAGCCTCACAGACCTTTCGGTCCACATGTGTATATTCCTGTTATTAAACTATGATAGTTCATTTTTTAACATTCAAGTAGTAGTAGAGAAGCATAAGGTTCTCTTCCTACCCTTCGCTCCCTCTCCGCCAGAGGCGGGTATGGAAAAAAGTTGAAGAAAATACCTTGATTCTGGAAAGGTAGCCAAGGAAATTTTACAGGAAAGAGGAGAATATATAAGCTAGCTCAACAGTTACGCATGCACACATATCAAGCATGCACTAGATAGCACATTGTATAAACTAACATCATAATATACGAGGACCCAATGGCTCACTCCAGGCTACCCCCTAAAGGATTAAGAGAGGGATAAAGGTTAAACTCTCCATGTCTACACCCATGTACGCACAAAGCCATCACGCCAGCAAAGTGACGAAATACTTTTGCAAGAAAAGGGTGGAAACAGGAATTAAGAACAGAAATCAGATTTTCTACACCATGCCCTCACCCGTCCCGTGCGTCCTGCCATCCAAAAGAAAGAAGAGTAAAAAGAAATCGTGACGGCAGAAATGCAACGCCACCTCACCTAATCCATGCCATGCATTTTAATTTTTTTGTTATAAAATTTTGTTTCTGCATAATATTTTCTACTCTATTCTTAGACATATTAACAAGGCAGGCAAGTGTGTGAGCGTGTTTTTTGTAATTGGATGTCTGTCATGTGTATGTATCTGCCAACTCTTTAAATGTCGCCGGGTTCAACTTGGGTCTCCCGCCGTGAAAGGGATTTATGCAGCAAGTGATATATTGAGTCGTTCATACTTCGCGGTGTTCTGCCACTACGAGTAGAAAAAATCTCTTTCCGGCGGGGAATATCACTGGGAGGTCCCTGTATCTATCCCCGTGTACTTGTCCCTTATGGAGAATAAAAGTGTTTCGTGGGTGATCACCCGTTGCTTCTACGGCGAATTCAAGAGTCTCCCATTTAGAGGTGTTTATGAGGCAAGTGATAAAAAATGAGTTGCTCGATGGTTGATCGTGCTATGTGGTGCACAATCAACCAAAGACGTCTTTCTAAAGTGGAGAGAGAATTACCGTAAGTGTAGGAGGAAATGTTTAAAAAACTCCCGCAGGGTTGCGTTATAATACTATTTTCTTAAATTACATTATATGTGAAGACAGTCTTAAACCATGAGGGTATTCAGAACTTTGTCCAGCCTATTTTTAAACATGTTTATTCTTTGGCTTGAAACAACCTCCAAGGGAAGTCGATTCCAGATGTTAACTATTTTATAGGAGAAAAAATGACCACAGTTGGAGGTACTAAATGTTTTAAGTTCCAATTTAAAGAACTTTTGGCGAATCGAATAACAGATTTTGCATGATTCCCGTCAGAAATAAGCCGAGCAAGAGTCACGATTCGATGGCGACGGTACCTTCTGAAAGCCTCCTCTCTATTGCGGATAGCATTACAACAAACAAAGATAAACCAAGTTTGTTTTTGTTTAGTAGTAGGTGAAGCATATGGAATGTACGCCTCCATGCCTGAGAGAATTACCTCCGTAATACGCTGACAGAGTAAGAAAAAGGATGAATAGTGAGAAATAAATCCAGAATGTTGGCCATATCTCTAAGACGATCAGGAATACAAGTATGGTGCTGTACAATCTGCCCTAGGTCATTCAGGACAAAGAAGTTGTAAGCTAGTTCACCAAGGATGTTAGTGAAATGGGAGAAAAGCCAAAGGTAGTGGTGAACATTGAAATCTCCTAAAATGAAGATTTCAGGAAAAAGAGAATGGGCTAGAATATATTCCATTTTGGAAGTGAGGTAGTGAAAGAGATTTGGGCAGTCAGTAGAATTAGGAGAAAGGGAGACAAAGCAGATGTATTTAGTTTGAGATTGGCAAGTAAGCCGTAGCGAGAGGGTGTTGATTTCAGAAGATTGAAGTTCGGGAATACGAGAGCAAGTTAGGTCGTTGCATACATATACGCATATACCTTTGGAATGAAATTGAGTATAGAGAAAGTAGGAGGGAACAGAAAAGGGGTTCCTGTCAGTCGTTCCGACACTTGAGTTTCAATGAGGAAGAAAAGGTGAGGTTTCGAGGAGGAGAGGTTGTGTTTAACAGATTGGAAATTTGAGGAAATGCCACGAATGTTGCAGAAATTTGTGAAAAGTGAATCAGGCACAGGCCCAGAACATCTCGACTGAGCAGTAGCAAAACCAGCCTCCATACCCGGGTCTGCGTTCCCGGTATTGGCAACGGGGGAGCCAGAAGTGAGGACATTTATGGTCCCCTCTCCAGGGAACTCCGAGGCTCTTGAATTCGATGCCATTTTTAAATTTTTTTTAATTTTGAAAAGAGTGTGTAGTAAGGAATAGAGGGAGAAGTGTGTGTTTGAGAGCACGCTGGACTGCTCACAGGGTAAATGAGATACGGAAAAACATCAGCTAAGGAGGATAGTGACAGGAGAATTAGAAGTTCCAGCACTCCCTGTCTCCTGCCTAACGTTTCCCCCACCCCCGGCAGTATTTCCCTAGTCGATTGGTGTCTACAGTGTCCTCCTGTATTAAAGAGCATAATAGTGTATAGATACAAATATAGATATAGATACAAACAAACAAATGTTTCGCTCTAAATAATTAAAAAAATAAATAAAGACCCCTGGTAAATTTTTGAAAGAAAGTCAATATTTTTTTTCAGTGATTTGATGAACGAATTCCAAATTGAAAAGATTTTTGTGGAAACTTTTGATCTTTCGAATGTCCGTTTAATAAAATTAATATTTTTCGGTATCACATTGACAATATCGCACGTTTCCTTTTGCGGCGCATTTTATCGAAAAATGCTTTGTAGGATCTGTTAAGTTAGATTAAGTTTGGTTAAGTCGAGTTTGTGTAATGGCGGTTAATCCCTCGTTGAAGATTTGGGGATCTGTCGCAAGGTTCTCTCCTGCTGGTGGTGATAGAATATATATATATATCTCTCTCTCTCTCTCTCTCTCTCTCAGTATTTTTCATAATATATGTTAACGACCTTGATGCCAATTTATTGAGTAAAATTTCCAAATTTGCCGACGACACTAAAATTGCGGAGTAAAACAATTAGTTTACTAGTGAAAGTTTGCAGCGCGATCTTAATAATTATGTACAGGGTGGGCCGTAAGTTTCCATACATAGGAAAAATAAACATTTTTTTATGGACAACCATTTTTATTTATATAATATGCTCTACATGGTTGCCATTGTTTGGAAAACACATTTCAATACGTGTTCCCCACTGTTGATGAACACGCATTAGCACAGTTGACGTTATGCTTGTAATGGCGTTGGTGATACGTTCCTTTAGATGATTTATGTCTCGTATCTTTTCCTGATACACCATGGCCTTCAAGTGCCCCCAAAGATAGAAATCAAGGGGGGTGAGATCTGGGGATCTGGGAGGCCACTCCACAGGACCACGCCGACCAATCCAAGCATCCGGAAACTGCTGCTGATCCAAATACCGACGCACGTGAAGACCATAATGAGGTGGAGCTCCATCTTGCTGGAAGTAAACTGGGAAGTTACCTTCCTCGTTTAGCAGGGATGGGAAAATCTCTTCTTGCAACATGTTAAGATACCTTTCGGCATTAAGATTTCCACTGACAAAAATTGGTCCAATAATTCTGTCACCCCATATCCGGCCCACACCATCACTTTACCGGCACCTTGCATCTTCGTCGGACTCAGCCAGTTAGGGTTAGCATTACTCCAATAACGTATGTTTTGCCGATTAACCTCTCCATTGACGTAAAAATTTGCTTCATCAGTAAACAAGATCTTACGTCAAACGCATATTCTTAGGGTATCTGAAACATAAAAACAAACGTTTAATTTTTCCTATGTATGGAAACTTACGGCCCACCCTGTAGAGTGGTCTAATAAGTGGCAAACGATATTTAACGTAGATAAATGTAAAGTCATACATATACGTTATCACAACGGTAAACTAAATTACACTATGGGCGATATTGCGTTAAACGAAGCCTCTGAGGAGAAAGATTTAGGTGTCATCAGAGATGTAGTGGCAAATTTTAAGGTGCAGGAGCTCAAAGGAATATAATAATAATAATAATAATAATAATAATTCACTTAGACTTGGAATATTAAAAATTTGAAATCACAATTAGAAGCCAGTGCTTTCATCTCAGTCTGTTTGTTCCCAACTTCCAAGTATCAACTAAAAAATAAATAAATAAAATTTGGATGAATGGAGGTGCGGGAGCGGCGCTCCCCTGCGCTCCCGCAGCACTACACCCCTGGGTGTCATTGTTACTAAAGATTTAAAGTTGTTAAAACAATATTCAGTAGCGAGCAGTAAAGCTAATACAGTTCTGGGTTTTATTTTTAGTAATTTTGAATATAAATCTAAAAATATTGTTTTGCCATTATATAACTCAATTGTTAGCCACATTTAGAATATGCTGCACAGTTTGGGTCGTCCTACATGAGTAAGGATGTAGAAATGGTAGAAAGGATTCAGCGCCGGGCAACAAAACTTATTCCAACGTTACATAATAAAACATATGAAGATAGACTCAAAGAGCTGAGTTTGTAACTCGACGTTTGATAGGCGAATTAATTCAAGTGTTCCAAATTTTATTGTTTTGATGACGTAAATTATAAAAATATTTTGTCTTGGGCGATCGGAACATTACGAGAAACAATGACTTTAAAATGAGGGGTAAAGGATTTGAGACAAACGTTGCGAGGAGCTTTTTCACCTATAAGATAGCGGAGAGATGGAATAGCCTTCCCCTGTAGTCGTGACGAGTACTTCGGTTAATACAATATGTTTAAGAATAGGTTGGATACATATTTTAGTAGCATATATTTGTATTAAAGGGTGGGTAAATTGGGGATTTTTTCATCTAGTATAGGAAGTAGCCCGATTTTTCTTTTTGTTCAAAATGTAGTAGGAAGTGCTGATTGGGTCTGGTTGCAGAGCACTGGGAGTTTTCAGATGATACTCCATTGGTAGAGACAAGAAGTTTGATGGGAATTCTCTGGAGTGAAAACCTTCGAATAGCTAATTAAACAAAGAATAAGTACTCTTTAAGTACATAGTGTTTATTTATTGAGACAGAAGCAGTGATTTCCCTTTAGATGTAAATGTAGTGGATATAATGTCTGTTTTGGTTACAGAGCACTGAGTGTTGTCATTGTGAGAATGCTCGGGAGTCAAAACCTCCAAATAAGCCTACAAAGGAGGGTTATAAGGGGAGTTCGTTGGGGTGGAGTTGGAGATGGTGATCGTAAATGTAGTAGTAGGAGGGTCGAGTGGATCTGCCACTATCAGAGCAGGAGTTCTCAAACAGTAGCGGATCCAGGGGGGGGCGATGAAGGGGCTCTAGTCCCCCATTGATAGAGATGTTTCGTGAATCGTAACCTAAGTGAAAAAAAATTCATATATCCGTCAAGTGAGGCTCCCGCTGATCCTTCACCTTGGTGGAGGAATAGGGAGTTATCACTGACTCTCTCTTGGCTGCGCGATCCTAACTCCCTGCCAATCACAGGCTATTTATTGTCAGATTTTATCTTGGATACTTAGTACTCTGCTGGCCACCGGGAAGTTAGGGTGTTCTCATGCTGTCGACGAGGAAGGACATATTCATGAAGCGTTCTTTGTTTTTGTCGAAGCCCAAAATGTCGCTGGCCGTGGACTTGCTGACCTCATTTTGAGTTTCCTTAATTCAGCTGGACTTTCAATGGATCAGTGCCGAGGCCAGGGGTATAATGGCGCTGCTGCTATACAAGGTCAATTCAACGGATGTCAAGTACATCTCAAGCAGCTACAACCCTTGGCTGTATACATACAATCCTAGATCCGCCACTGTTCTCAAGTCATACTTTTTTTATCTTTTTATTTACGTGTTTTTAATAGATAGGAATTCTCTGGAGTCACAACCTCCGAATAGCTATATTAAATTATTTTGGGAAGCCACTTCTCTTTCTTCTTTTTTATTTTATTCTTTCCTTTTTCTCTGCCATTATAAAGAGAGCTGATTGAGAGAAGGCTAGTTCGGATCGAGTAGAAACTAGTAATGTTCTTTTCGCCAATAAATATAGTATGAGGCGCTGGTCTGGTCTGGACTGGTTTTAGAGCACTGGGAGTTCTCGGGTGATGGGAAGCTTGATGAGCACACTCGGGAGTTAAAACCTCCGAATAGACATATTCATCTTCAGGGAAGTTATTTAGCTTGAGTACAATTTTAGTTTTAAATAAAGTGTAATATCATACAATTTCGTTAAAAAAAAAAAGACAACGCATATATACACTGTCGAGGGATTTCTTAAATTAGGGGGTGCTGACCAGCTGGAGGTGCCTCAGGATCTCAGTGCTTCCTTATTTAAGTAATTTCTATGAAGGACGCCTTCATCTCTAATTTCCTTTCTGACCGATCTATAGCTGCGGTTGTAGATGGCCACTGTTCTTCTCTTAAAGCTATTAACAGGGGTGTTCCTCAGGGTTCTGTCCTGTCACCCACTCTTTTCCTTTTATTTATTAATGATCTTTTAATTTTCACTTCCTGTCCTATTCAGTCCTATGCCGATGATTCCACTCTTCACTTCTCCACCCGCTTCACAAAGCGTCCCTCTCAACAATCATTCCATGGTTCGCGTAGGACGGCTATATCTGATTGCGGCAGAGTAAACCTTGTGGTTTTCAATGCCTCAAAAACTCAATTCCTCTGTCTGTCTACTCGTCACAATCTTCCACACAACTATCCCCTTACCTTCAACAACACAACTCAATCCTTCCTCTTCTCTTAACATTCTTGGCGTTTCCTTTTCTCATGATCTTTCCTGGAAAGATCACATATACTCTCTTTCTAAAACAGCTTCTAAGAGGTTGGGTGTGCTGTACCGCCTCCGCGGTTTCTTCACCCCGACTCAGTTGCTGTCTCTGTACATGGGTCTTGTTCGCCCCTGTATGGAGTATGCTTCTCATGTGTCGGGTGGTTCAACCCACACACCCGTAGTTGACCGGGTAGAATCAAAGGCTTTTTGTCTCATCAATTCCCCGTCTCTTACTGATTGTCTTCAATCTCTCTCTCTTCGCAGCAATGTTGCCTCACACTCTCTTTACTATCGCTATTATAACGGACATTGCTCTTCTGAACTATCTAACTGCATGCCTCCTCCTTTAAGGAGAGGACACAGCACCAGACTTTCTATACTTTCTCATTCCTTTTCTATCCAACTATCTAATTGTTAATCGGTATTTTCAATCTTTCATCTACTCAACCGGTCAGCTCTGGAACAATCTTCCTCAATCCATTTTTCCTCCTGTCTATGACCTCCCAGCTTTGAAACGCAGAGTGTCTAGGCGTCTTGAAAACCCCGAACCTTGATTTTGGCTCTTTTCTTCTTCTATGAGGTGGGGGGAGCGCTTTCACGGGCATTTGCCCTTGACCCCTTCTTCTTGAATAAAAATAAAATTACGATATGATAAATCTTTCTTGTAAAAAGGGGGAACCATTTACCTGAAGTACACTTTCGTGGTAGTTCTTAAACTGGGGTGTTCTGACCGGCTGCTGGTGCCTCAGGATCAATGCTGCCTTACAGTATCAAAGTATCAACTCGGTTGATATGGAAGTAGAAAACATGCGATGAATTCATCGTTTTCTGTTTTGTTTTATTTGAAGGTTATGTATATAAAACTTGCGTGCACAGATGCACTCAACATATATCAACTCACAATTTTACCTCGCACGCGAATTCCTTGTTCTTGCGCTCCAGAAAGATGAACGCCACATCTGTGATTTGAGAAGTAAACATTAAACGTCCTTATCAGAGAAAAGTGAACTGTACACCCGTGCTTTGCTTTGAGTTGACGAACATTAAAAGTGCTTATCAGAAACCTTAACCCAGAGTGAGTGATTGTAACTCATGACCCAAGATAGGTTTACTTAACTCGTGATTGGTTCACGTTATAACTTGTACGAGTCAGATATCTTAAATAGGAATTCCCCACCCTTGAAATGATCTGATTGGACTTTATTAGAATTAGGTAGTGATTTAACCACAAAATCGCCCATAGCAAGGCGACACAAGTAATTCCAGTGTGAAAGATGGCAATGTGATTAATTTGTAAAAGTAAGTCTCTTAGCACGATAACGTTGGCATTCATAGGAAAAATGATGCAACGATGAAATGATGACTTCTTGTACAAAATAAATAAAAAAAACTTTAAAAAATTAAGTGGTTTAGTGTGTCATGCTATCCTCCAATTTCCACTGTCCTTTAATACGTAACTGGGCACTCGAGATAAGTGTGAATGAACTCTGAAAACTATTCTTATATTTCTTTACTTTCCGATAAACTTTCTTTCAGATCTATTTTCCGTCATCAGTGGCTGGCGGAGGAGGGAGATCCTTGTCTGTTCCATACTTTTCTACTACTACACAGAAAACAAAACCTTCTCTAAATAGAAATATTATCTTCTATTGTCTCAAATCACTAAAAAAAAAAGTTTTGAAAACCATTTCTTCTATCTAAAGAAGTTTTATGTATCATTAAAAGAAGTTACTGAGCGGACGCATTCCTGGGCTCTCTGATATTGTTTCTACTTTTGGATATTGCCGATAAACTTACTGTTGGAAAGTTCTGAATTTTATATACTTGCGTTTATATTCACATTGTTATAGTTGAGTGACTGAATATTAGTGGTTTTTAGCGATTTAGAAGCTTTCATAGCGTGCCGGCTTAATTTAATCTAAACTTGTGACGGTTATAAACGTTAACTACCTTAACTTGCGCAATGCCGTCGCAGAAAGCGTCGTGTGCTAGGTGTGGGGTTAATCGGTGGTATAGTAATTTTAAAGAGTACAACGGCGGTCCTATGGCGATTACCGAGAGATCGGTTTGTTTCTTTTGTGATATAAGCGAAGAGAGAGTTGATTTAAAACGTAGTGTACGCGAGGTGACGGAAAGACTTGCAACGTTTGATGAGAGCAGGGGTAGGCTTACAGTTGATGAAGGCCGAACCTATACTAACGTTAAAGAGGTTAGTAAGTTGAAGGGTGAGGTTAGGAACCTAGTTTCTAGTATCGGTAGCTTATCGGGAAGGTTAGACAGAGTTGAGGAAGGGGTTAAGGTTGGTCCGAGATTAGTAGAAGGGAAGGGATTTAGAGAGTTAAGGGTGGAGCTAGGCACGTACGTTAGGTGATAGGAATCCCCCCCCCCCTTATCGAGGTTTCGAACCCTTTCGCCCAGTTGGATAGGGATGTGAACGAGGGGAAAACGATTTTAATTGGGGACTCCTTAGTGCGTCATATGGATAAAGAGTTCGTTGAACGGAATCCAACAAAAGGAGGAGGGTCTGTCTACCAGGGTCCAGGGTTGACAGAATTAGAGACGAAGTAGATAGGATTGATGTTTCCTCCCGTCACTCGATGTTGGTGACGACGGTAGGGGGCAACGACTCGTATAGGCCTGATACGAGAGTGCCTGACCTTTTGGAGAGATACAGGGGGTTAATTAGGTCCCTGAAAGCAAGGTCAGATAGGTGTTTAGTTCTAGGTATTGGGTGCATTTCAATGAAATAGGGAATGCTAGGCTAGGTCGGTTAATCGATGAGAACGTTCGAAAGCTTTATAGGTCGAAGCCTTCTTTAAACGTTGTGGGTCTGGGAAACGCCAGCCCGACGTGAAAAATAGTTTAAAACTCCGATCCGTGGTGAAAAATAATTTAAACGTCTTTTATTGTAACGCGCGTAGTATTAGAAATAAATTGAACGAATTTAAGGCGATAATTTATTCCAGGAACTACGATATAGTTGATATAACCGAAACGTGGTTAAATACCGTAACTCGGGACTTGTAGGGAGAACTTGATGGAGCGGATTTTAAACTTTTTACTAATGATAGGTTACATAAGATTGGTGGCGGCGTTTTGTTGTACATTCGTAATTCCCTTAGGGCTATCGAGGTTAAGATAGATTTCCGGCAGCAATTAATGCGATATACATTGAAGTTAGGGCGCGTAGTATCAGCTTTAATTTCGTTGTTGTTTATAGACCTCCCGTTCAACCCCTCGATACCGATACTAGATTTTACACACTTCTTGGTAACTTTATTAATAATCGGGATAGTATAGTTGTCGGAGACTTTAACTGCCGTAACGTTAACTACGAGACTTTTACTGGTAATGATGAGGGTTTGAGACTGATTGAGTTCATGGAAGATCATTTTTTACGACAGATGGTTACCGAACCAACGCGCGGTGACAATATTTTAGACGTGGTGATGACGAACGACGAAAATATAGTCGAAGGTTTGGAAGTAGGTGAGAGTTTGGGATGTAGTGATCACCAAATTATTAGATTTAAGCTATTGATAGAAAACAGTAAGGATAGTAACGTAATAGAAGTCCTTGATTTTCGTCGGGTTAATTTTGATAGTTTTTCGGATAGGATGAGAGTAGTGGATTGGTATAATTTATTTATGGGTAATGACTCAAATTTTCATTGGGAGTCTTTTAAAAAAAGTTTTTTGAACCTGTTAGGAATGCTAAGTATCGTAATTTTGAGATACTTGTAGCTGCGGATAGTAAACATAATCCGAAAAAGGTTTCTGACTACGTCAATAATCGTTAGCCAATAAAAGATAACATAGGCTTCTAGTGGACGCTAACGACGCTTTGGCTTCCGACGCTCAGGCGATGGCGGGTATTTTTAACAACTTTTTTGTGACAGTTTTTACCGTAGAAGACGTAAATAATGTCCCCGACGTGGACGATATCGTTCCATTTAGTAGCGAGACTATTTTGAATGAATAACTGTTTACGAGGGTGAAATTATGCATTATATCGATAAGCTAAAAGTTAGCAAGGCTCCAGGCCCTGACGCGCTTTATCCTAGACATTTGAAAGACGTTATCGTTGGTCCCTCAACAAAAATTTTTAATAAGTCACTGGAAGCGGGAATTATTCCTGAAGATTTCAAATTAGCTAACGTTACGCCCATTTTTGAAAAAGGCGATCGCACAGTAGCTAGTAATTATAGGCCTATTAGCTTAACGTCAGTTGTCAGTAAACTTTTGGAATCCGTAGTTAGGGATCGTATCGTCGATCACTTCGAAAGTCGCGATTTGATTAACAGTAGTCAGCATGGGTTTCGACGCCATAAATCTTGTTTAACTAATTTGTTAGAGTTTTATAACGAAATAGTGCGCGAATACGATAGACGTAGAGCGGCTAACGTTATTTATTTAGACTTTAAAAAAGCGTTCGGTACTTACGTATTATCGGGACTACCAAACTGTTTATTATGTATTTTTGCTCTCGTCATTTTCGTTTAAACTAACGAAAATATCACAACTTAACCTAACCAATCATCAATGGCGTACAGTTGACCTAACCGGGCATTCAGTTAACCTAACCTGGCATTCAGTTGACCTAACCGGGCATTTTCTCATCCTTAACTTGCCCGAAATGTGACAGTGAGTGCCTAATACGAAAAGATCAGAAGATATTTAGGTGAAATAACCAATATTAACCTGTTGGGTTAATTGAATGCCCAGTTAGGTCAACTGAATGCCCGGTTAGGTCAACTGTACGCCCTTGATGATTGGTTAGGTTAAGTTGTGATATTTTCGTTAGTTTAAACGAGAATGACGAGAGCAAAAATACATAACAAACAGTTTGGGTTTGGTAGTCCTGATAATACGTAAGTATCAAGCGTTCGATACAGTTCCGCATAGATTAATTGCGAAGGTTAAAGCCCACGGTATACGCGGTCAGGTAGCTAACTGGTTAGAGGAATGGCTTCGTGCCAGGAAACAGAGGGTCGTTGTTAATGGTAGGGAATCGGGGTGGTTGGATGTATGTAGCGGTGCCCCTCAGGGTTCAGTGTTAGGCCCATTGCTATCCGTAATCTACATTAACGACATAGATGTAGGCTTGACCAGTAACGTGTCAAAATTCGCAGACGATACCAAAATAGGCGGTAAAGTTGTTAACGTGGACGATAGAAATAGGCTCCAAGACGATATAAATAGGATTATGGAGTGGATGGATGAGTGGCAGATACAATTTAATGTAGACAAATGTAAAGTTTTGCATACAGGTTCTCGTAACAACAATTACACGTACACGATGGATGACAGACAGTTAGCGAGCGTTGACGAGGAAGTAGATTTAGGCGTACCCGTATCTAAGGATTTAAAAGTTAGGAATCAATGCCTGGAGTCTTGCGCAAAAGATAATAGGATGTTAGGCTTCATAGCGCGTAATTTCGAATTTAAATCGAAGGATATTATATTGCCCCTTTATAAGTTCCTATTCAGGCCTCACTTAGAATATGCCGTTCAGTTTTGGTGCCCGTATTTGCGTGAGAATATTGATAGGTTGGAAAGGGTTCAGCGACGCGCCACGAAACTAATTCCGTCATTACGCAACAAGTCTTACGAAGAGAGGATTAAAGAGTTAGACTTGCATTCACTCGAAACTAGGAGATTAATGGGGGAGCTTATTGAAGTTTTCGAAATCGTTAATAAATCGATAACGTAAATTTTGACAAATTGTTCATTTTCGATAATAACAATACTCGTAATAACGGATTTAAATCACGTGGCAGACGTTTCATTACTAATATCGCTAAAAACATTTTTACGTATAAAGTAATAATTGATAAATGGAATAATCTTCCCGCGTCCGTCGTGAACTCTACCAGCGTTAATATGTTTAAAATCCGTTTAGATAGGCATTTTAAAAATATTAACGTCGTTTAAAATAATAAAACAATTAGCAACAGGAGTTCTGGGGGTAATATTCGAGGTTTGAGTCTGTTGACGATTAATGCCAGCGTGTGATATGCCAGCAATAAAATTATATTTAAAAAAAAATTAGACTAACACGAACTTAGATGTAGCTCGTAGCGTAAACTAACCTACTTTTTGTTATACTCTTCATACTTTTTTTTTGTTCTTTTCTTATCCTCTCTTTACTTGTATGTCTGTAGTTTGCATGGTATGACAGTGTTTGAGTTAAGACTGTGTTCGCATAGTTGTAAGCGTTCTTATTTTACTTCTTTTCATCTTTCACCCCTTTCCTATTCTCTTCGACTATTTTTCCGACTTGTCGGCAGTGGCCGGCGAATGATGATGGTAAGTCTTTGTCTCTCTTTTTCTGAATGAATGTTAACCCATGAATGATAGGTTTTGCTGCTTACTTAACCCCTTATTCTCTTCTTTTAACCCCCTACTCTCTTCTTTCTCTCGGGCTAACCTTAGAGTGAACCATAGGGTCTTTTTTAGCCTTATCTTCTGTGGATCTGACAAGAAGCTTTTTGGAAGCCCAAAAGAAGGAAAAACTTCTGCTAGAATGCACCCTCAAAAAGAAGTTATTTAATCTAAATTAAGGAGGTTTTGTTTTAAGTGTACTGTTCCTCTATAAAAGCTTTATATATGTCTTTATATAAGTGTAATCATGGTGTCAGTTTTAAGTATTATTTATTTTTATCTGAATTTTTCTATTTTTTCTTTATTTTCTCTTCTTCCTTCTTATGGTCTCTCTCTCTCTCTCTCTCTCCGCAGGGGGTATAAAGGTTATGCACGTTCCTTCTGCGTGTTGTAAACTTTATACTTGGGGTGTGACAGCCCTCCGGTCCCGAGTCGTGGGATTCTAGAGAAATTGGTTGCCAATTCCTTTAGGTTCTCTCTCTTTCGGGAGGGCAGGTGAAGTCTGTTATACAAACCTGTCCCGTGGGTTACTAGGACCCCTTCCCATCCCACTCTGTCCTTTTAGCTTAGGTTAGGAATGTTCTCCTCTGACTGCAAAGAAAAACTTTTAGTATTGTCTTTTTTTTTTTTTCTCTCTACTGTTACGATTAGGACGCTACTGCTATCTCATGCGGGAAGAGAGGCTTGGAACCTCTATAAATAACACCATTTAACTTCAGTTGTAGGTAAATATTTAGAGGGAATAATAGCGAGTAGGATTGTTGACCATTTGGATTCCTACAAGCTACTTGGGGACTCCAACATGGGTTTAGACGGCATAGGTCGTGTCTCACCATCATGCTCGAGTTTTTCTACGTCATGTTGAGTGAGTATGATAAGAGTAGGGCGATTGATTAGAAGGCCTTTGATAAGGTACCTCACCGCCGGCTAATGGCCGAAGTGCGCGCGCTGGGTATTGGTGGGGAAGTAGGTAGGTGGATTGGAAACTGGCGAAAAATGCCACAAAGTTAATCCCTTTCGTTAGGCATATGGGCTACAATCGACGCTTATGTGACGCGGGTTCAAAGATGTCGATTTTAGAAGCATGTTTAGTTCAAATGATAACCCAACTCGCAACAATGGTTAGAAGTTGGATTTGAAACGATTTAGGACTAGTATATGTGGGAATTACTTTAACACGTTGATAGTTTAAGATTAAAACATAAGAAAACTCTGCAGGAGTTCGCTTGCACGGTGTCTCTGTGAGCAAGGTAAATATAGAGCTATTTATATATTCTCCACTTTCCTGTAAAATTTCCTTGGCTACTTTTCCAGGGTCAAGGTATTTTCTTCAACCTTTTTCCGTACCTGCCTCTGGCAGGGAGGGAGCGGAGGGTGGGGAGAGAGCCTTCTACTTTTCTATCCAGTTTTCTACTACTGCTAGGATAGTTGAAAGAAAAATAAACTTTTAATAACAGGAATAGTTCCTCGGTGGATTAGTTCAAGAAAAGGTTAGACCAAATCTTGCACACTATTTGAGTGTGTAGAAAATTTTCCCTGGCACCCGTTGCCATTGGTACCTCCTCGGTATGGGCCGCAAGGCCTTTTGAGGTACTTCTTTTCCTTGTAACTCCTTGTAACTCTCTCTCTCTCTCTCTCTCTCTCTCTCTCTCTCTCTCTCTCTCTCGATTCCAACTTAAAGAATTGTTTGATTAGAATTGGAACTTGAAAATCCGTTTTGATACCATCTCATGAAAGTTTAATTCACCCAATTTTGAATTTTGAACCGATCACATAAAAAGACTCGAATTTTCACTAATTCTGATTTTCGTTAAATATCAGAATCCATTTTGTTTGAAAAGCTAGAAAATATTCATCAGAAGGAAGCTTCGCCCCATCTGACCTTTGATCTAAAATCATTAAAATCGATTTATTTCCTGTTTGATCAATTCTCGACGCTTGAGTCAAGATTCATTTTTGACCCCCAAACCGGTTAATGAAACGTTGAATCTGTTTTTTGCTACTTAAAATGCATTTTGTCAAATTTGACGCATCTGCTGCTCGATTTCAACTTGACTTTTGACTTTTATGCAAAAATCAAAATCTAATCGTTTTTTCCGACTCCTCTGTCAAACTTGGTCGAAACTATTTTAAGCATTTTTAAGTTATGTTACTCCCCCACCTACACACACACACAAACAGTAACATTATTACAATATAACCTTCTTTCTACAGTATGAAGGAATAAGTGTAAATATTCGACTAAAATTGTAAATCCGTCGCAGAAGGCATCGAAAATATATTGTCCTAACTGAGATTCGGGTCAGGAAAGCAACCTTGGCCTCACCTGAGGATTTTGAATAAAATGTACTACAAATGAATTAATCCTTCGGAACTTTCAGTAAGGAGAGCGCATTCATGGAATTTTCTAAGACAAATAACGTAACTCGTTGCACAGAAGCAGTTACGATAGTAACGTGGAATCATGAAGTAATAATTAATTAAAGCGAGTGAAGAGAACAGATAATGTGGTCCGTATAAAGAATAAAGTATAAACTTAATAGTTTAGGCCACTGAACTAAATTGAAAATAAGCTCAAATTTTCAAAGTAAGCTTTATTGTTCTGACTTTCTTTTGAATCATATTCCATTATGATTGTTTTGATTCACATTCACAAATATACCAATTTATTATTGTATTTATACATGTTGATGGTGCACATCAGGTGCTACAGGAGTACATGCATGGATACCCACAAATACGCACCCGCATACATATATATACAGTATATACACACACACACACACACATTCTTATTATACATTCAGATAAATGGGACGGCAATGCCTTTATATACTGTACTTACATCGCATAGAACTGTCATTAGCAAGCAAATTTTATGCTTTATTGGGCAGAATGGAGTTGTATGGTAAATTTTATTAGATAATGCAGAGTAGCGAAGTTATGTACACTTGTTTTTAAAGATAAAGAGACAGAGAGAGAAAAGTACACGGAAATTATCTCTTGTAAGCTACAAACATACTTTTAGAAATATATACAGTATGGATATTCAGCTAAGACTACACATTCACATAACTACACATAATTACTCGTACATATAGGTATTCAGCTAAGATTATACTTTCGTATTTATTTGGATATTAGACGCTGAAATATAATTATTAAATATTATATGATTAAAATATGGAAATATTAATTACCCTGTTAATTGGATATATTAACCTTTGATGCCTTGACTTTGCTCATATTTTTATTTTACCACTTATTTATTTTTGTTTTGCTGTATAAAAATATAGATTAATTTATTATGATGGAAACAAGGATATAGAGGAATTTAATTTTGTTATTGAAATAAGACAGGTGTAGTGTTTTATTTATTAAAGGGCCGTTTGGCCGATATAATAAGAGTGAAGAAGGGAAATGAATATCTGTCCAGCTTCGCCAGTCGACTTTTCACTGACACAACCTTAAGGAGTGACGAAATAACTTATCGGTTGGACTTTATGTTTATTATATCGGCCAAACGGCCCTTTAATAAATAAAACACTACATTTTGGTGGCAGCGGTGGGATAGCGCCTTACTCCACGAAAAGAAAATTTGAGTCGAAACGGATGAGTGAAACAGTTTGACTCCGTGAAAATTACGAAAATGCGCGCTACGAGAAGAAATTTTGAAAATGATGGGCGCCATCTTGAATCATAGAAGGGAATCAGAATTTGCTTGCAAATGAGGTACACAATGCATTTTACTGTTTAAAGTACCGAAACAGAATATTTATTAATGCTATAAGGACTATATAAAACAGGTAGCAAAAATTTGACCGAAATATAAGGTGACGTGGGAAAGCCCTTATAATAATAGAGACCACCGCCTGCCACCAAAATATAGTGATTTATATTTAAAACCCTCTTTTTACAAAACTCTTTTACAATTCTTTTGCAATTTTCTTATTTACTTTCTCTTTATCTTTTATCATTCTCGTTTCACTCGTTTTGCCGTACTATATAAAAACGGGTAGCTGGTAGCTGTGGCCGTGAGCGCCATTAATTATACACTTAATTATACTTAATTACACTTAATTATACACTTAATCACTTTACTGACTTATTTATACCGAAACACTTTTAGACAAACGGGGTAATGCGAGGGGAAAATTAGCATTAACATTTAGCCAGAGAGAAAAGAGACTCACGAAAGAATATTATAAATTTACAAAAAAAGCGTAAGACAAAAACACCTAATTAGGCCAAAGGCCATCCGATAACTGGCATTTCTACCCAGCCGACACTTGGGCAGATTTTTAGTGTTGCCAACTAGCATTTTATATTTTTAATTTCACAAACCATTATTAATTTCTTATTTAAGAAAACTTAATTGAACATTATTACATTCTTATAAACAAACATTTAATTCTTAATTAGACATTACTACATGGGGCATACGGAGTTATGGCTTGTATGAGGTGATGAATTTATCTTCCAGTTTACTTTGGAAGATTTTTAATGTTCTAGCTTGTTTTATCTCTTGATCAAATGAATTGCAAAGGTTTGGACCAATTGAGGATAAGGATCTAGTTGCACAGTCTAGAGCAGTGGTGGCGGGTCATTTTATTACTTTTGATTTTTAAAAAAATGAAATTGGGTCACAATAATTTATTTATTTACTATTTTCAGTGAGAAACTTGTTGGATTTTAGCTGCTAATGTTTTGATCCGAGGTTTATATTTAGTTGTCTTTAGTCTCACACATGCAGCACTCATATCTGTGCCAAGACGATTCCTAGTGGTGGATTTGATGAAATTTATGGAGGAAAACAACTGTTCACATGAATAAGATGACCCAAATATTGTTAGCAGAGCTAATGCTACTTTTTTCATTGATGCAAAATAATTTGGTAGAGAGTTCCATTCTGCAAGAATAAGATTCTCTACGCTTTCTATTGATTGTTGTTCTCTGGTTACACCCAAAATTGACAGAAAATATTAAAAGGCAGAAAATATTAAAAATTAAAGTCATATTTTATTTAAATAAGAGTTCGTGGGTCACTAAAAATTGCCTCGTGGGTCAGTACTTGACCCGCGGGTCAGTGGTTCGCCATCACTGGACTCTAGAGTATAATTTGATTTTCTGATGTCTGTGTCTGATTGTTATAATAATGTTATAATGTTTCAGACCAACATAGCCCCTAGGATCCACTCATGGCTGGTCTAACTAACTGTGGGTGTAGTTGTGTATTGCGCATGTCCTCCGTGGTGGCGGAGGGGACCTACAATTTTACGTGGGTTCCGAACCACAAAAACCTTAATTTTACTACCTTAAACTATACCCAATCTATCAACATATGCGTCTAATCGATTTTTAAACATGTTTATAGACGTGCTACTAATTACTTCTACCGGCAAACTATTCTAGCTATTTACTATTCTATGCGTAAAAAGTTTTTGGCAACTGCTGTCTCGAATCTTCTACTTGTCAACTTACACCCGTTATTTCTAGTCCTATTATATTGTGATATCTCGCAAAAGCAATCTCTCTCTATTTACGTTATCGAACCCATTCATAATTTTAAAAACCTGGATTAGATCACCCCTTAGCCTCCTAGTCTCGAGTGTAGTCAATTTTAATTCCTTAAGCTTATCCTCGTACGACTTCGACCTAAGCGACGGAACCATCTTAGTTGCTCGTTTTTGAATTCTTTCGATTTTATCTATATCTTTGCGCATATGCGGATTCCAAAATTGGATCGCGTACTCCAAATGGGGTCTAACTAATGGTTTATAAAGAAGAACAATAATATCGCGCGATTTGTACTCAAATTCCCAGCTATAAAACCTAGCACTTTGTTCGCCTTATTGACCGCTGCTGTACTTTGTTTCGCCACTTTAAATCACCACTGACGATAACCCCTAAATCTTTTTCCTGTTCTACGCTTGCCAACTCCTTCCCTGACATACTATACGCAAAATTACCGTTACGCGAACCTATATGTAAAATTTTGCACTTATCGACGTTAAATCTCATTTGCCATGTGACTGACCAATCATCGATTTTATTTAGATCTTCCTGGATTTTACCTCTATCTTCATCATTAATTGCCCTACCACCCAACTTCGTGTCATCCGCAAACATTGAAACTGTACTGACTAGGCCGACATCTAAATCAGTATATAATAAAAAAGCAAGGAACCCAATACAGAACCCTGAAGAACGCCGCTCGCTATATTAGCCCAAGAGGACTCCGCTTCATCAACGACCACCCTCTGTTTCCTACCTCGCAACCACTCTTCTATCCAATTTATTACTACACCCCTGATCCCATGAGCCTTAGTTTTTCAATGAGTCTTTTGATTGTCTTGTGTTAAAGCGATGTTGTGTTTGGGAAGTTAATATTTTGCTTTGATGATTTTTGGAGCAGTATTATAGAATATTTGATACATATATGAGGTAATGTTTAGTTTGTAGATTTCTCCTAGTTTGAGAAATTTTAACTCGTAGAACATTTGATCTGTATTTTCATTATGCTTGTTCGATATATAGATTTCTGTGCTTAATCTTTTTTACATTACTACCAATGGCTGTAGAGAATATTGACCTGTGCTTCCGTAAGCACTAATACAGTATTGTAGGTGTGGGTACACCATGGTAAAGTATATATACCGAAGAACCTGTTTGGGAGTGCTGCACCCGTTTTCATAATTATGAATGAGACGTTAGCTAATTTGTTGCATAGATCTTCAGTGTGCTCTTTGAACAAGAGGTTTGAGTCGATGCAGTGGCGTACATAAGGGGGGAGGGCCTAGGCCCCCCTATTATAAAAATTATTACTACTCTCATTAAGATATTTGAAGAAGAAATTTTAAAAATCGATAACTTTGCAACATTCACCACAAAAAAATCCTGATGTCATATAGAATTTCAATTATTTCATGGTTACCAGGATATGTTATTAACTCAAAACTCAAAAGCAATTTTGGCTGGCTTAGGAACGTATATATGTCTTTATACGTACGAGTGATTTGTGCAAATTTAATTCTTTGCCCATAAATTGGAAATAAAATGCGACTGAAACTTTCCAAGATGCAATTCATTTTGATTCCAAATCAATCATCATCAATTTTGAGCACACACACACACACACACCACACACACACACAAAGTGTGTGTGTATATATATATATATATATATATATATATATATATATATATATATGTATATTGTGTGTGTGTGTGCTCCCCTCCTTTAAGAAATGCTGTGTACGCCCCTGAATCAATGGTAATTCCCAGAAGTTTGTCCAATTCAACTCGTTGAACAGGGATTGGATTTATGTGTAGGTTTAAAGGGGGCAACGATTTCTTTTTTTGATGACCATATAAGCTGGTTTTTTTTAATAATTAAGGGTAGTTTGTTGGCATTAAATCATACATAAACACTTTGGAGCTCACTGTCGGTGGTCGTTTGGAGTGATAACGAGTCCTTATGAGAGGTTATGATTGAAGTATCATCTGTATACTGGTAACAAGAAGAGTTATTTATTGACATGTGGAAGTTGTTTATATAAAAGAGGAATAGGATAGGTGCCAGAATGCTCCCTTGGGGTACTCCGTAGGAGATTCGTCTTGTCTGTGAGGTAAAAGAGTCCTGTGCTATAAATTGTGTCTTTTTGGCCAAGTATGAATTGAACCATCTTAAGGGTAGTCCCCTGAAGTCGTAGTGTTCAAGTTTTTTTAAGAGTTATGTCATGAGGTACTCTATGAAAAGCCTTAGCTAGATCAAGTAGGATGATTAGTGAAGTTTTTTGTCGTTCAGATTACTATAAAGTTCCTCAATAATGCGGTTATTGCATCATTTGCCGTGTGTTTACTAAGAAAGCCAAACTGTTGTTTGTGTATGATTTTGTACGAGTATTTGAATATGAATTTTATTATTTGATTATATATTACTCTCTCGTATGGTTTACTGATGGTATAGACCGTGCAGTGTTTCCCAACCGGGGGCCATATGGCTCCCTGGGGGCCATGGCACATTTGAAGGGGGCCACAGGAAAATGTTATTTTTTAAAATAGAGTTAAATCTGCATATTACCTACTGAAAATAATGCTTATGGGGGCCACAGGAAAAAATAAGGTTCCTAAGGGGGCCATAAGCCAAAACCGGTTGGGAACCACTGATAGAGGATGGAAATAGGTCTGTAGTTAGAGGGGAAGGTTTTATCTCTCGATTTATAGATAGGGCCTACCTTAGCCTTTTTTAGACACTCTGAAAAGACATAATTTTTGAATGGATAGGTTTATGAGCTTTGAAAGTTTGGGCGCAGTTAAGTTTGCGCTCTTTGTAAATTCTGTTTGGGACTGTATCTAGCGTACAACTTTCATTTTTTAATTATCTTATGACTGTCATTAGATGGTGTGTCGTAGTCGGGGATAGGAAGAAAGAGTGCGGTAACGCAGGGCCTAGGTACGTATCGAAAGACCGCCACCGTGGGTGGTATTATAAAAGCAAGGTTGGTTCCCACTTCCGTGAAATAATCTTTCAAAGTATTTAAAATCTTTATTTTGTCCATTGTGGGTTCATTACTTAACAATAGCTTTTCTGGGGCAGGGGATTTTGTTCAGCGAAGTTAAGCGACTTTATACTCGTAATTGGATGGGTGACGGTCACCCGCGTTCAGATGATGTTAGGGACCCATGATTCGGACTCCACGTTAAGCTGTATGTCCCTCTTTCGTATGATTCTCTCCCAGGATGAGAGTTGCAAGTAATTATGGTCATTGTTATTAAATTAGAACGAGGAAAAAAGTGAGGCAATCTTGTAATGCTTCACCATATTGTCAGTTTTGTGATGCCTCACCATACTCTCAAATTGGCTTCGAGCAATTTTTATAGCATAAAAAAATAAAATTTCGCTATCCATCTTCATTCAAAACGAATAACATTATATTATACATTCACTACATAAACGCATATAATATTATACATTCACTACATAAACGCATATAATATTATACATTCACTACATAAACGCATATAATATTATACATTCACTACATAAACGCATATAATATTATACATTCACTACATAAACGCATATAATATTATACATTCACTACATATTATTATATATAATACACTCAACATAATACATTCACTACATATTATTATTATATCATATATTCACTACATAAATGCATATAATTTACTCGTGACTACGAATTCCTCAAACTTTCTTGTATCTTTCAGCCTCAAAATTTCATTCTGAAGAGTTCAGCTTGTAAAAATTGTGAAACGTTTGAAGATGATCTGAAGTCCTCAAAAAAGAAAACAAAAAATAATCTAATTAATAGGTTGAAATAGTATTTATTATTATAAATACGATATAAATCCCATTATTACCGCTCCGTGTCTCTTAATAATTGAGTGATAATCACTTTACATATTTGGTTAAAATAAAGGGGATGAACATTTTCAAAAGAATTCCTCTCCTATTCAGTTGTACCGAGATCATCATTTTGCGTGACATTGAAATCCCTGAAGGGAGGATGAAAATGCATTAATTGGCACGGGTTCGTTTAACTAAATGATGGTCCTCCCTCCTGGCATTCATCGAAATATGGCACTGCACGATCGACGGTGTCAGTCATGCCCTTATTTGATGCAATTTTATTAGTCAATAGGACGTGAATAGCGCCACTGGCTCGGTGTCGTCTTAATTAATTTAACGTGATCAAAATAGGCGCGCGCTCTCTCTCTCTCTCCCTCTCTCTCTCTCTCTCTCTCTCTCTCACACACACACACACACTTTTTTAACGTTTTCGATGTCTACAATGAACAGCTCAGAATATATATATATATATATATATATATATATATACCTTTCCTTTCAACCTTTCAAAGGTTCCGTACGATGATTCCTCATTTCACGAAGGTCAAGCTTGTCGTCCCTCTTCTCGAGTTGGCCTGGTGAAGTAGGGAGTTGGTTTCTTGTACTCTTCACCTCACATAGCCAGGTACGCCCGGCTCATCTAGGATTGTTGTGAGCCAGGCGTCTAATCTTCTTTTGAAGATGTCCACCGCAACACCACTCGTGTTCCTTAGTTCCTTGGGCAGCTGGTTAAACAGTTTTGGTCCTCTCACAACAAAACTATTTTCCTTCAGGGTTGAGGATGTTCTCTGTCTAGCCTTTAATTTGGGAACATAACACAGTCTTCCTTTTCTACTTTCCATTGTTGTTTGGGGAGTTACAGGGTTCAGAGTAAGATTAGGGACTAGTTTCTCCATTATTTTTCAAGTGTAAATAATGGTCTCTCTCTCTCTTCTTCTTTCCAGTGAATATAGGTTTAATTCACGTAACCTTTCCCAATAATTTAGTTCTTTGCACTTATTGATCTTGGCTGTGAAGCTTCTATGAATCCCTTCTAGCTGACTAATGTCTTCTCTTTTACACGGGGATATTAGGACCGAGCAGTATTGCAAATTGGGTTTGATCAGTGTTTTCAATAGAAAAATCATTATATTCCTCTCCCTTCGTTTAAAGGTTCTCAGTATCTGCCCAGTTATTCTCTTTGCTCCGTTTACTGCCATCTTATTTTGTGTTTCAAATTTCGCATCATCAGTCATTACAACTCCTAAATCTTTTGCTTTAGAATTTCTCTGAATTTCCTGTCCATTTAGGGTATAGTATTCCATGGATTTTAGGTCCTCCCTTTTTCAGTACCTTAACAGCTGAAATTTCTCAGTGTTAAATTTCATATTGTTGTCTTCAGTGTTGTGCCCATTAACTTTTAAAGTTAGCGCCGCTAACGATAACGATAACTACCATAAAATTTAGCGCCGCTAACGCTAACCATTCAACAGTTAGCGCCGCTAACGATAATGGTAATTTTGTCGCTAATTTTTTCTGAAACCATCG
This sequence comes from Bathynomus jamesi, assembly GCA_023014485.1. Classification (NCBI taxonomy): domain Eukaryota; kingdom Metazoa; phylum Arthropoda; class Malacostraca; order Isopoda; family Cirolanidae; genus Bathynomus; species Bathynomus jamesi. The sequence continues at coordinate 58,209 of JAJOZX010000016.1, read as the reverse complement.
CAATTTATATATGTTCCACCTTCCGTAATTTACTTACATACTGTATATTAGCACACACACCGATATAACTGGTTGCTAGGGTACAAAAATGTGATGTTGTAGTCTACGAAAATAAAAACATTTTTATGGAAGAGTCGAGTTCCTTTTCTATATATTAATAGGGAAAACAAACCAACGGAAGAATAAATTCTATTCAGTTTATGCGTCTATATTTAATTCAAATACACAAACTGAAACTTAAAGAAACGATAAGATATTGACAGAGAGTAAATCATACCAAAACTTGAATGTTCCATTCATACAACAGATTACAGAATTAAAATGGATATCACTTAAACAGTGATATGGCGAATTGCATTAGTTTTCAAAACAAACAAAAACATTAGAACCTCTACAAAAACCTCTACATGCTGATGTCATGATCAACTTGTAGTTAGTGCTGCGTCAGTCTTTTATAATAGAGAGTGCTTTTGGCGAACCAAATTTTAGTACAAGTGGTTTTGAAAAACTAACGATTAGTGGTTAGCGATTGACTTTCTCTAAAAAATTAGCACGCTACCTGTTTCGCTAACAGTTTTGAAAATTAGCGGCGCTAACGGTATCGATAATAAAAAGTTGGCGGTGCTAATCCCAGCACTGGTTGTCTTCCGACCACTTGTAGAATCTGTTCATGTCTTTTTGTAGAGATCCTATATCCTCTGGTTTCTTATTTTTCTACTAATCTTTGTGTTATCGGCAAAGGATGTTACTGTGCTTCCCTGGTAATGTCCTCATCTATGTCAGCATAATTATGAAGTGTGCTGGAATTAATACTCTTCTTTGTGGCACTGAGTTGAGGACCTCTGATTCTGATGAAGATATTCCTTGAACTGTATATATATATATATATATACTTCTTACTTTTGGTGAGTTTGAACGACGGTTCAGGATCTACCTGCGGTCGACCCCCTCTGCAGCATTCCGCCTCATTTGCGGAATTTGGTGAAGGAGGGAATTGCTGTCTGATCTTCTCCAGCCCTCGTAGCCAGCCACGCATGGCTGGTCAGGGACTTTGCACAGGAATCTGTCCAGCTGGTTCTTGAAGTTATTGAGGTCGGTGTGCAGGAGGAAATCAGACAGCAATTCCCTCCTCCACCAAATCCAGCAAATGAGGCGGGATGCTGCAGAGGGGTCGACCGCAGGTCGATCCTGAACCGTCGTTCAAACTCCCCAAAAGTAAGTAAGTATATATATACACAGTTCAAGGAATATCTTCATCAGAATCAGAGGTCCTCAGTTCAGTACCACAAGGAAGAGTATTAACTCCAGTACTCTTCATAATTATGCTGACATAGATAAGGACGTTATCAGGGAAGCACAATAACATCCTTTACCGATAACACAAAGATTAGTAGAAAAATAAGAAACCAGAGGATATTATAGGATCTCTACAAAAAGACATGAACAGATTCTACAAGTGGTCGGAACGTATAACCATGCCGTTTTGCATATGCAAAATTTATTCCCCACCAGGACTCGAACCCGGGCTATCTGACTCGGAGACGCATGCGTTGTCCATTAGGTTACGACAGGAAAAAAGCTAATACCAACCTAGCGACATTTCATCGCCCGAGAGAAATACATATCCTAGTGGGAATAAATTTTACATTTACAAAAATGTGGGGTTACACATTTATATTCCCATCTAATGGTACTCTCGTGTTTGCCAGATCAATTCCAATTAAGTGTTGTCCATTGGATCGAATGCAGGGGGTTAGATACATAAACACCTCTGGACACGAAAGCGTTGTGTGCTTTCTCGGATAATGAAATGTTTCCAGATTGTTGCTAATTCCTATACTGTTGTAGCTCATGACGGTCGATGCTGGCATCTGCGAGTCAGAGGAACCGGGTTCGAGTTCTGGTGAGGAATAAGTTTTGCATGTGTAGGAGCCTCTATATATATATATATATATATATATATATATATATATAAGAAGATATATCAGGACGAATGGTCCCTATTATGTTCCTCATCTCTCAAGCATCAAAAAACTTGCAAAATATGCCTCATTCTAAAATTAATTGCAATTTCTTTTAGGAAAATCAAGTTATCTAAAGAAATATAAAACATTTTAAACTTTCAACATTTATTGTTAAATGTACCGGGTACAGAATAAAAAACAAAAAAAAAAAACTTGTAGGCAGAACATTTCAAAGTTTAGACGGGCACTAAACATTTCCCGGATCACTTTAACATATTGCTTCCCAAAGCATTCGGGAAACAATGTTAAAGTGATCCCTCCTGGGAAGCAATATGTTAAAGTGATTAACACTGGGAAGCAATATGTTAAAAAGAGAAAGGTTGATTGGTTAGAAAGAGGTTGGTAATCTAGGCTAACTAACGAAAATATCACGACCTTATAAGGCTAACTAAAGAAGGTGGGGGCCCTGATCTTCAGGTGATCAAAATATTTTACATTCACAAAAAATGGCAAAGCATAATAAGTTAAGTTGTCCATAAATTTACATTTTCTCGACTAGCTAATCTCTAAATATCATAAACTATTGTAATGTAACTGGTTGTGTAATGTCTATTTTTGGGAAGCAATATGTTAAAGTGATTAACACTGGGAAGCAATATGTTAAAGAGAGGTTCCTGGGAAGCAATATGTTAAAGTGATCCCATTTCCCCACCCACGAACGAGGTCTCCCGCATTACGATGTACGCAAGATGGCCAGTCAAAAGTATAGAATTATAAATTTTGAATAAGGTCTGAGGTATCAGGTCATCCCATAAGTAATGTCGTTTTTTAGATCGGAATTTGAAAGGACAAAAAAAAACTCAACTGGAACTTTTTAATCTAGTATATATTTTCCATCGGAATCAATGACACTCTGCCAACGTCCTACAAGCTTTTCAATGCCATGTTTATAAAATTCAGGCGGTTTTGAGGCGAAAAACGTACAAAGACTGGTGTGCTGGTCATCTAAATAAGTATACTGTTTCTCGTCAAGATAGTTTTGCAGACTCCTGAAGAAATGATAGTCTGAAGGCGCAAGGTCTGGAGAATATGGAGGATGTGGAAGTTTTTCCCACCCAAGCTCCTCAATTTTTGCAGAAGTGATCCGAGCGGTATGAGGACGTGCGTTGTCGTGGTGGAACACGATTCCTTTCCGATTAACCAAAGAAGGTCTCTTTTCTTTTAGTGCAGTGTTCAATCGATCCAGTTGTTGACAGTAGACTTGAGCGGTGATTGTTTGGTTGTGTGGTAAGGTTTTAAAGTGTATTACACCACCTTTATCCCACCAAACACTAAGCAACACCTTCGAGGGTGAAGATTTGGTTTTGGCTGTGGTGTCGCTGGTTCTCCGGCACAAACACACTGTCGACAGCGCTTAACATTCTGGTACAGTATCCACTTTTCATCACCAGTCACTAAACGGTGCAAAAACGGATCTTGGAGTTCACGGGAATGAAGAGCTGTGCTAATGTTTACCCGCACCCTTAGATTGTCGACCAACAATTCATGTGGCACCCATTTTCCTAACTTAGGTACTTTCCCGAGTTGTTGTAAATGTCGATGGATGGTGGACGGGGATGAATCGAGTTTCTGGGCCAATTCTTCGACAGGTGTTGAACAGTCTTCTTCAAGTGCGGCTAACAGCAGGTCATCATCAAACTCAGCAGGGCGTCCAGAGCGTGCTGCATCTGTCAAATAGCAGTCACCATTCCTAAACTTTTGAACAGTGGCGGCTCGTCGGTAGACACTGCGGAACTGCAGCACCCCTAAATTTTTTATTTACAATTGAAATAATCAAGAACAATATAAGGATGAGCTCACTGAATAACTTTTTCAATAACTTTTGAAACTTTTATTCATTGCTCAATGCTCATCCTTTTATTTCAGTAATTATTTCAACCCATTCTTAGAGACAGCACCCCTAGAATTTTTAGTCACGAGCCACCACTGCTTTTGAAACCATCTTTAACATTTCCTCACATGCAGAGTATCGTTGCCATAAACTTCCTGAATGTTTCGCGTTGCTTCAGTAGCACTATTCCCTTTTTTGAACTCGTAAAGCATTATATGCCTGATATGCTCTTCTGATACCGCCATGTTTATGAGGGGTTCACATAAAGCAAAACACACATCTTCACTGGTCAAGGTCTGTAAGTATGTAGCGAAACACGATAGATCTCCTCTTAGATATAACCTTCGGAAAATTTATGCTTAAACCGAGAAGGACTAGTTTAAACTTAGTCTATCGTAAAAAAGACATTACTTATGGGATGACCTGATATATGATTGTGAGGGTGAGTAATGAAATAAACAAATATTCTTCTCAAATGACCTAAAATAAATCCTAAAAATAGCGCTCGTCTTTTAACATGATATCCCACCTTTCATCATACTCATCAAAATGTATTATTACATAATGAGAATAAGTTAGATTTTTATTTTAACTTCGTGCATGATACGTTTAACTATAGAAATGTGAATGTCATCCTTCACACACACACAAGTATATAGTTTATGTTAAATAATTTTTATTATACAGGATGTTTCAGGTCGACCCTAGAAATATGGAAATTGGCGGAATTTGTAGTTTGTATTTGGTATTTGAAGTTTGTCATAGTAATTCCACCAATTTCCATATTTCTAGAGTCAACCTGAAACATCCTGTATACTGAATGAGCAGTTTGGAAAGTGAATAAACTATTTTGCGCATCTTTCTTCTCGAATGCGCATGCGCACGCATGGAATTTAATTGTTGTATTGCATTTTGAATGAATTTTTGTGTCTTAAATCACATTAAGGAAGTATTGCTGTTGTGAAAAAAAAAAAATTTGTCCACGCACGGTACTGCGTGAACGTAACGCACACACACACACATATATATAGCTCGTAACTTCGTAGCAGTTCCGTTCGTCGGTCCTCTTTCACACGAAGGTCAAGCCTGTGGCCCCACCTCTAGGCCTGGCCTTGCAATCTCCATCACACATAACACCCGGCTCATCCGGTACCGTCCTGAGCCAGGCATCTAGTCTTTTTCGAAGAATTCCACTTTAACACCAATAATATTTATATTCTATACAGTAATTTTTATTAATTCTTGAAATATTAATTTAATAGGAAGTATGCATCGGTTACTACTGACTCGCACAAACTTAATTAAGTAAATATTAAAGAGTGAAGTAATTTGCACACGAAACTTATTCCTTTAATAAACGTTTTAGGAAAAATGAAGGGGCAGAATATCGAGAGAAAGGCAGTGAGGGAAAGAAACTATGTACAGTATTCACCCAATTTTTTTTTTTCATTGAAAATGTGAATGAGAAGCGCCATTTTAAAATTTGTTTCTAGATTATTCCAAATCTCAATTCCTTCGTATAAGCAGGATCTCCTTCATGTTTCAAGGATGAAGTTAGGTTTGCGGAATAGTTCCTATGCTTTAGATTCGTTGAATGGTTCACTTCGTTCTTTGATATGATTTGCATAATTAGCGCAGGAGATTCCTTACACAAAATTGAATAGTTGATCAAATATGCAGCTTGTGACGGTTAGAGGTTTTAGAGATTTGAACTTGGTGTTTATGCATTCTCGGTTGGATTTTGCACCGTATAAGATTCTTTTTTTAGGCAATAAAGATGTCATGATGGGGTCGTTTAACTTATTTCGTGACAGGTCACATGTCGGAGGAGGCCTACAGCTTCACGTGGGACCCCGAACCACGAGTCGGTTCATAATCTGGACAATAATCAGACGGTTTCCCATCCAATTACTACCCAGATCAACTGTCGCTCGACGGGAAGTGGTGTTACGATATTGGCTACGGCGTAGCTCTTTTTATGCAATGCGTTTAATGTATAAATAATATAATGGTTTGTATTTCTTTACATTATTTTGGAATTTTGTGTTTTAATTTATGCAAAAAATAAATTAATTTAAGTAGTTTATTTAATGTACTGTACGTATATTCGATGGGCCCTTTGAAACTTAGTTTTTCATCTAAAATTACACCCAATACTTTCATCTCTGATGCACCAATGATTTTGAATTTATATTTTGTTTTTTGTTTGTTATAATCATACGTAAGCTCTTTTATAGATTTAAGTATAATTTATTTACATTCAGCCACTTACAAAGTGTTTGAATCTATCCTTAATAGGAAGATTCTTAAACAACTCTTTTCTCTCAAACCGGCAGGACTTGAACCAGCTATATAAAGACGCACTTCTGGGGTTAGAATTGAATATTCTGTTTGTTGAGTATCCAAAAGTCAAAGGCTTTGGATAGGTCCACTAAAACTGCAATTGAGAGCTTTTTTAGTATTTAAATTTCGTAGACTTGCTTACTTATCACAATAATGGCATGTTCCGTTCAGGTTTTCGCTTTAAACAACAACAACGACCTAGAGTGGATCTTAGGGTCTTAGGGTCGGTGCTACTGTAGTATGCGGTCTATCTACGATTCGGCCGTCTTCCTTTTAATTATAGCTTCTTATCTTCTTATTATTTTATTATTAGGTTAATTGTACGCCCTTGACGATTGGTCAGGTTAAGTCGGGATATTTTCGTTAAAACTAACGAAAATATCACGACTTAACCTAACCAATCATCAAGGGCGTACTGTAGTATGCGGTCTACCGTTAAGTATGCGGTAGTAGTATGTTTAACTTCTTTAATAATTCCTTAATTGTGTAAATTAAATTATAATTCCTTTCAATTCATTTTCAATTCCTTTTAAATATTTTGAACGGTAGACCGCATACTACAGTAGAAACTTAACGGTAGACCGCATACTACAGTAGCACCCTTAGGGTCTTTGTTAGCCTGTAACTCTGCTACACTGATAATAATAATGATTGAGGTTGCTGAACCTCCTTCGTAATGAAAAAAGTCATCTGATGAAGCTTTACGTGAGATCCGAGCCACGGGTCACATCATGTACAGTTATTGTACACGCGGTTGAAGGCCACCCATCCAACTACTGAACGGACCGAGCGTCGCTTAACTTTACTGATCAGACATAAGGAATAAGATAATAAACCTCAGATTATATTGTACAAATCCATAAAATAAAGCAGTTTATGGCCGAAAATTTTAAATTCGGTTAAAAATGATTGAAAGATGCCTCGCCTTTGCGGACTTTATTTTTGGATCTAATTTCAATACGTCGCGTAAAAATAATGGAAATGAATGGATTTTTTTAAGAACGTTTCCATACTATTGAATAATTATATGAATTAAATCGTAAATTCTATTGAGTCTTACAATATTTTAAACAGGTAATGTATGTAATTAAATAATTTAAATTATAAATTATTGCAAAAGGGACTTAAAACTGTAAATAAACTAACTATTGCATCTATTGTACACTATAAGCTTTTTAATGAGAATTCTAAAACCATGAAATTAAACATTCCTCTGTTAAGACACGTTCTTTAATTCTATTCCAAAACCTGTCTTTGGTACACTGATGCCTTGTGTCGTCGAAACTGGATATCTATAACCGCAAAAACCGTTCTTATTAAACTAAAAGAACCGTTCTTATTAAACTAAAAGAACCGTTCTTATTAAACTAAAAGAACCGTTCTTATTAAACTAAAAGAACCGTTCTTATTAAACTAAAAAAAACGTTCTTATTAAACTAAAAGAACCGTTCTTATTAAACTAAAAAAAACGTTCTTATTAAACTAAAAAAAACCGTTCTTATTAAACTAAAAAAACCGTTCTTATTAAACTAAAAAACCGTTCTTATTAAACTAAAAGAACCGTTCTTATTAAACTAAAAGAACCGTTCTTATTAAACTAAAAGAACCGTTCTTATTAAACTAAAAGAACCGTTCTTATTAAACTAAAAGAACCGTTCTTATTAAACTAAAAGAACCGTTCTTATTAAACTAAAAGAACCGTTCTTATTAAACTAAAAGAACCGTTCTTATTAAACTAAAAAACCGTTCTTATTAAACTAAAAAAACGTTCTTATTAAACTAAAAAAAACCGTTCTTATTAAACTAAAAACACCGTTCTTATTAAACTAAAAACACCGTTCTTATTAAACTAAACCCAAAAGAGTGAAAAGTTTCAATAGAATCGATGAAAAATAAAGTCAAATTCGGAAAATGTTTGCAAATGATTCTAACTACAAAATTTCATTATTTGACAACTTGGAACAGTTAAAAGATAATATTGATCAAGCTTCATCTCCGTTTGGAACAAAGTTTTCTCAAAGACAAAATGGAAGCACTCAAGTTATAAAAAAGTTTCGAAAATCGAACAAAAATCTTCGATTTACAGAAATTAAAGCGAATGAGATTAGTTTGAAGCTTTAATGTAAAAAAGGATGAAGATTGAAAACTTACATTCTTACAGTTTGACACGTTACTCCATCGTGCGCGAAAATGGACAAAGTTTCAAAGTGGATTTACTTGAAAAGGTAGCCAAGTTAAAGTACATAATTCACACAAACAAAATTATTTGGGTTACAACATCCAAATATTTACTGCCCAATCAAAATTCCAACCAAGCTTTGATTCCATTAACCAGTTATTGTTAGAAACGGGCACGGTTAATAGAATCAAAGCTTGATTAGATGAGCAATTTGGTTTATCATTGACCCTAATCCAATAAAATACGAGTCTCCCTTTTCACAAACTGGTTCTTTAATTAAGACGTTCACAAACCGGCTCTTTGATTAAAACGTTCTCAAACCGGCTTTTTGACTAAGACGTTCACAAATTAGTTCTTTAATTAAGACTTTCACAAACCAGTTATTTGACTGTCTTTTACAAACTGGTTCTTTGACTGTCTCTTAAAATGAAACTTCGCGTGTAATTCAGTTGGTCCAAATAATAGACTTCTTTTAAGTTGTACATTATCACCTGTTCAATTTATCCTGTAAGAAACGTGACCATTTAAAAGGTATATGAACATATTTGCCTTAATATAAAGCTTAATATAACTGACGTTAAAAATGTGGAAATGAATAATGATGCATGAATATGTCCCCATCCACGATCGACGATGAACAAGAAAAAGGGATGGAATATTGTTTTTAACAATTTGGTAAAGGAGACACGTTTCCTTCGGCTGGTGACGGGGAACCTCATTCGAATGATGATGGCCTCACCCCTGCAGTCTAATCATCGCCACCATCGAGCCATCGACCGCTTCCCAAATCGGGCGAGAGGAGAACGTAGATTGTATTTCATTAGGAGGCCCTTTCGGCACACATTTTTCATTCGGGCGCTCACTGTAATTCACTCTTTTTATATTTTGCAATTACGATTTATAATTAATTATAAATTATAAATAAAGTGAATTTATAATTAATTATGAATTATAAATAAAGTGAATTTATAATTAATTATGAATTATAAATAAAGTGAATTTATAATTAATTATGAATTATAAATAAAGTGAATTTATAATTAATTATGAATTATAAATAAAGTGAATTTATAATTAATTATGAATTATAAATAAGTAAATTTATAATTAATTATAAATAAAGTGAATTTATAATTAATTATAAATAAAGTGAATTTATAATTAATTATAAATTCTAATCGTGTGCCGACAACTGCGGTCTTGATATCTCATTAGTGGGGAATGTGTTTTATTTATTATTAATAATGGCTTTAACATAAAATAATAATTTTGGGGTAAAAAATGTGAATATATTTTCCACTTGAACATTCACAAATAAGCTACACTTTTATCGCTCACTACCCTTTCCCCTATCTATATCTCTCTCTCCTCCTCCAAAAACTCCCATCTCAGCAAAATATCCCTCACTCTCCCCCCTGTCTAGAGTTAACGAGATGGCCCGAATTTCACCGGTCTGGAAATGAATTTCAGAGAATTTTTCATCTTTATTTCTACGTATATATTATATATATATATATATATATATATCAAGAATGAGAAGTAAACTTCGCGGTTGGGAGAAAATTCTTTTTTTTTTAGAAGATTTCATTTAAGAAGTGCCACGCATTGCCATCTTTTTCCTGCCTCGCTTCAAGGCGAACTTTCAATTTGGGCGTCACAAGTCTTACGAGAAGGAAATTTAGTGCCAGGCAAAGCAGTGGCACCTTCCAAGTTACTTTTAATACAATGTCCAACATACGTTATATATACTATATATATATATATATATATATTCATCGATGCATTCATACTTTAAATGGGAGTATGAAGAGTTCAATATCTTTTTACAGAGAGCACCATTCCGCCCATACGGCTCGCAGCAGCATTGTCAAGAAAATAAGGGGGGCCAAAGTACTGACGAAGTTTTCGTACATGGTTCATCACCACTAAACAGAACAGCGCTCTGTGTTAGTCTAGTTCATAGAATAGCCATATCCGTATTTAATTGATTGCAATTTTGGTTAGTTTGTTTTGCAGACATCCCCAGTTATTATCAGTCCTGGCGCATGATTCTTGAGGAGCAAAATGCACTGGAAGTTTTTGTTTCCTCCCCAAGGCAGCACAGATTTACCTTCATCGATCACAGTCACACTTGTACTACTTTAGTCTTGCTTTACACAAACTGAGCCAAAACCCAAAATTATCCGCAATCGGCAGTTAAAAACTAAATCAAAATGAGGAGGAGACGATAAATGTTCCCACTTCTGGTTCCCCCGCTGCTGATACCTGGAACAAAGACCCCGTTCTGCTCTGCCTATTCGAGATGTCCTGAGCCTCTGCCTTATTCACTTTTCATAAACTTTTGCAACATTCGTGACCTTTTCTCACATTTTCAATCTATCAAACACCACCTTTCTTCCTCTAAACCTCACCTTCTCTTCCTCACTGAGACGACTGACAACAACCCCTTTTTTGTACCCTCCTACTTTCTTTATATTCAATTTCACTCCAAAGGTGTATGTTGTGTACATGTACGGAACGACCTAACTTGCTCTCGAATCCTTCGAATTCTATACCCTCTGACAACGGCTTACATGTCATTCTCAAACTAAATACATCTGCCCTGCCTTTCTCTTAATTCTACCGACTCCCCAAAACTCTTTGAGTATCTCACTTCCAAAGTGGAATACATTGTATCCCACTCTTCTTTTGCTAGACTTTCCTCCCATTTCACTAACATCTCTGATGAACTATCTTATAACTTCTCTGTCCGAATGACTTAGGGCGGATTGTACAGCACCTTACTTGTATCCCCAATCGCCTTGGAGATAGGCCCAACATTCTAGGTTTATTTCTCAACACTCATCCTTCTTCTCACTCTATCAAAACTTTGTTCTCCGTTGGGCTCCTCCGACCGCAGTCTTATATTTGTTTCCTGTCCTATCGTTCCAGTTCGGCCTCAAGATCCTCCCAAGAGGAGGCGCCTTTGACATTATTATTACACTGCCCAACACCAATTTTGCTGATTTAATTCTAACACCTGTTTTTAGGTAACTTTGGTGTGCTGATTTAAAAAAACCTTAGTTTTTGCCTATCACGTCAGGTTTCGAGCAATCAAATACGGAGATATCACATTTTGGCAGGGTTATGCCCAATTTTTTTCTTTTCAAAAAATAAGTTTTTACATACTCAGAATCAGCATGGAAAAGTAAACAATTGTGCAGGGAGTGAACTTTAATATACAATGGTAATATTGACACATAAAGTGATTAAAAGTGTTTAAATAAGCAAAAAATGAATCCATGATCATGACGTCACGCTCACACCTGGGGAAATCACAGATACCCAAGATTTTAATATGTTGTACATGACCTTTAGATTTAATGCACAGATTTGCGTATTCCACAGATAAAATTTTAACCGCAAAACAGCTGTTAACAGGTCTCGAAAATCATCAATTTTGATAAGTGCCCTTCCTGGATCACCCAAAATAGACATATTGCATTGCACATTGCACGAAAACCTGATGTGATGGACAAAATCTAAGGTGATTTTTGAAATCAGCACATCAATATTATCCAGAAACAGGTCTTAGAATTAAATCAGCAGCAAAAAATGTTTTTTTTTGTTGGGCAGTGAATTATCATTACGACCATTATTATTATTATTATTATTATTATTAACAATACATTTATTATTCTTTATATTATTAATTCCAGACAGAATACCGTTGTTGTTCTCACTGAAGTTCGCTTTCAACTGTTTGATTTTCAGTTTCTTTCGACTGCTTTAATTTTGCCTATTATCTATTTCCGAAACTTTATCGTTCCATTATTTATCTATCCACCAACCATATTTTGTGATTTTGCAAGCTCATATATATGTATTAAAAACTCTGAAAAATTCTTTTGGGAAATGAAAAGAAAAAGTTTGCTTTATAATGGGTAAAAAATAAAAAAAAAGTTAAGAATTAAAAAGGAAAAATGACACCAGTTCGACAGGAAAAAAAAAGAGGATCAAATGTAGAATTAGGACCCCAGCCTTCTTTAGTTAGCTTTATAAGGCTAACTAACGAAAATATCACGACCTAACCTAACCATTCGTTAGGTTAACTGTACGCCCTTGACGATTGGTTAGGTTAAGTCATGATATTTTCGTTAGTTAGCCTTATAAAGCTAACTAAAGAAGGCTGGGTCCGAATTCTACATTTGATCCAAAAAAAAAACCGGAACAGCACAGAGAAGACCAGCTCACACAAAAAACATAAAAAAACATCAAGAATACCCTGTCCCCTTGCCTTCCTAGTGGGTAGTGATGAGTGCTAAGTCGCTAAAACATCGATAAACCACGTACCACCAACCTCTTTAGACTCGAGACTGAAGTGTCTGGTTACAAGACCGACGGACCAAGTACCCACGATGCGTTAATTTATAATATAAAATATATATAACCTAATAGTAACGAATTACTTCTTAAAATTCAAAATCAACCTTCCCAAATAGGCTTTCAGCTGAAAATTTCACGAAGAAATAAACGCCACTCGGAAAATATTAAAAACTCACGGTGTCAAGAAGACTAGTGTGGACAATGGACATCTATACGTAAAGTAAGGTAGCTCTATGCAGATTGAGCCAACAACTGAAAAAAAAACAGTAGTATGGAATAGAGCAGTGGTTCCCAACCTGGGGTCCCCGGACCCCTGGGGGTCCGCGAAGGTAGTACTGGGGGTCCGTGAGCTTTCAATATTTCGAGAGGCTCCAATGGAAATCGTACATTTACCCACGATAAGGGCGCTCAGGCTAAAATTTCAAGTTCCCTTGCTCTTGGCTGGAATTATTAATACTTTTTTAATACGCTGTATTTTAATTGCATACTCACTTATGTCCTTTATTTGATAGTGAAAAATGAGAAAACGAGTTAATTATTAGTTAATAAAAACAGTTTGTTTGGTAGACGGAATCTTTCAAAAACATGGGGTCCGTGGGAAAAAAATAAAAATAAAAGGGGTCCTTTGTGGTGAAAAGGTTGGGAACCACTGGAATAGAGGCTATTAACATCATGAATATTAACCGTGTTAAATTTTGCAAGAATTCATATTATATATATATATATATATATATAAATAATTTATTTTGAAATATGTTGACAAAATTTAAGAGATCATATTTGGTATATCTGTTACATAATTTTTTTTATTAATTAATAAATTTACGTTACAAATAAAGTCTTTTTTTTAAAACAGCAAATATTTGCATATCGAATTAATTATGAAGGGAAACACATTTTTACCAAGATTATCAAACTAATCTCTTGGATAAAGGAAGAAATTTTAATTTTAATATATATATATATATATATATATATATATATATGTTTCTAAAGTTACGCAACCCAATCTATATGACGTTATATTTATAACAATACTAATATTGTATGTTGGGTTGCGCGAATTTAGAAAAGGAAAATATATATATATATATATATATATATATATATATATATTATATATAGGATTGAACTCAGAATGGTCCCCTGAGGCTCCTTCATGATACACACAGACCGTGCATGGAACGAGGAACTCTTCTGGGAAAATCAAATCCACTATAGTCCAAATAAGTAATGGTAAATGACAAACACAATAGTTTTTCTTTTTCATGATGTTAGCCTGACAACAGGTCACTCGCAAAGAGGCCCCAAAAATATAGCTTCCCTCCCCAGCTCTCTGCAAAGCAAATAGGATTCAGCTTTGGGACAGGATCTAGGGATTACAGCTACACCTAGCCTACTGTAGTGAATACTCTTATTTTAGTTTCAAGATAAATGTTAATTTTACCATCTTGAATTTCGGAATAGCTATAAATTCATTTTAAATTAGTTACCCATCATAATTCAATTGTAAACCACATTAATACTAATTTTATGTATACTGTATTATTTTATTGTATGTAAACATAATTAATTATATATCACAATTGTCAGTTAATTATTTATATTCAAATAATTATTTTAATCTAATACCATGTCCATTTTGCAAATAAATAATAGAAATCCAAGGGTTATATTTTCCATCCTTGGTACTGTCGCAGTTTCGCCTAACGGACTCAATACGGCTAGTGAGATAATCACTGGTTGGCACTTAACCAGCGGCAGTGCTTATGGCTACATCATCCAGGTTAACCTATACCGGATAGATGCGCTACGGTCCCAAGCCGTAGTTTGCCTAGGCCCAACGACGACGACGACGAAAACCAACAATTGGTGACCCCGGAGTTGGATCCCCCCCTTTTACCCGAACGACTAGGACTAGACTGTAACGTCGTTCGTGCCCATCACCCCCTTCACCCGAGCGACTAGGACCAGACTGTAACGTCGCTCGTGCCCTCTGCCCCTCACCCCTGCCCGTGCGCTCTGTGCCTGCGCTCGTCTCAACCTCCACTCCTTCGTTGGTAACTTGTCGTCTTGCTTGTACGTCAGCAAGCATAGGAGAAGATGCCTGACGACGCTGGTGCCATCTCCCACTTGAGCGTAAAGCTCCCCGTCTTCTGGCCGGGTGATCCATTTATTTGGTTCCACCAAGTGGAATCACAATTCAACTTGGGAAGGATCACCGCTAGCAGGACAAAATACGATCATGTTTTGTCCTCTCTACCAGCGAGCATCATCTCTGAAGTCCGTGACGTCATCGTGTCTACTTCCACGAGTGAGGACCCATACAACGATCTGAAGTCTGCCATCCTGTGCCGCACCACTGTCTCCGAGCGTGAGAAACTACATCAGTTAATCTCAAAAGAAGAACTTGGAGACCGTAAGCCCACTCAAATGCTGAGGGCTATGCAGTGCGCTCTAGGCGAACGCGCACAAACCTTCGATAAGGACATCTTTAGACAGTTGTTCTTGCAGAAACTTCCTCCATCAGCTCAGCGTGTCTTGGCCACTATGGATCCTGCTACTCCAGTTGATAAACTAGCAGAAACTGCCGACAAAGTAGTGGAGATTGACACAGCTCCGGTCAACAACGTGAACACACAATCGGAACTGGAGTTGAAAGTGGAAGAGTTAAGTCAACAACTCAACCACGTTTGTTCTCTGCTACAAAATCAACGGCAAAGAAGCCATTCTCGGTCAAGATTTACGAAGAGGCATCGTTCGAGTTCCGGGAAGATCTGCTTCTACCACTCTAAATTTGGAAAGAAGGCTAGGAAGTGCATCTCCCCTTGCAATTTTTCGTCGGAAAACCCCAGCAGCGAGTCCTAATGGCGTCTAGTACTCGCACTGCCAACCTGTTATTCATAAAGGACAGGAACTCTGGTGTCAATTTCTTGGTCGATACCGGAGCGTCAGTCAGTGTATTCCCTCAAAAATCTGGTCATACGCACTCGGAATCTCCGCCTCTATACGCTGCTAACGGTTCACGCATACCCACGTACGGTACTCAGTCGCGTGAACTAAACTTGGGCCTTCACCGATCCTTCAAGTGGATTTTCATCTGTGCTCAAGTGCAGCATCCCATAATCGGCGCTGACTTCCTCCAGCATTTCAAACTCCTGGTGGATCTTGACAAGCGACGCTTATGCGACCAGGCCACACTGCTTTCTGTTCTTGCCAAACAGGTTGCCCTTCCGGACGCCTCGAACTCTGCACTTTCCCTCGTTCCCCCTAATTCCATGTACCAGTGCCTTTTCCAGCGATATCCAGGAATTCTTCAACCGATGCAGATGGGTGATACCATTAAGCACACCATTACCCATCACATTACAACAAAAGGTCCCCCTGTGTTTGCAAAACCCAGACGTCTTGCCCCGGACAAACTGAAAGCTGCCAAATCGGAATTCCAGCTTATGATAGATCTTGGGATAATAAGACCTTCCAAAAGCAGTTGGTCCTCTCCCCTACACCTGGTCCAGAAGAAGTCAGGAGACTGGAGACCATGTGGGGATTACCGGTTTTTGAATTCGACAACCATCCCGGACCGATATCCGGTACCAAATGTCCAAGACTTTACTTCTCTTCTCCACGGCAAATCTATCTTCAGTAAAATAGACCTCGTTAAGGCTTTCCACCACATTCCCGTAGAGCCTTCGGATATTCCCAAGACTGCAGTTTGTACACCATTTGGGTTATTCGAATTTGTGAAGATGCCGTTCGGGCTACGGAATGCTGCGCAAACCTTTCAGAGGTTTATAGATGAGGTCACCAGAGGCTTAGACTTTGTTTATGCCTACATCGATGATTTGCTTGTGGCCAGCTCAACGGAAGAGGAACATAAGGAACATCTTTCACTCCTCTTTCAACGCTTAGAACAATACGGTGTTACTATTAATGCATCTAAGTGTGTGTTTGCACAGCCAACCTTGGAATTTCTTGGTCACACGATTTCGCAGCACGGAATTACCCCCCTTCAGGACAAGTGTGAAGTGATAAAAAATTACCCTATGCCAAATAATCAGCGTGAGTTACGTCGGTTTCTAGGTTTGGTAAATTATTACCACAAGTTCATTAAAAACTGTGCCAGTGTTCTTGCTCCTCTACACGCTATGATCACACACAAACGCAAGGTAACGAAATTGGTATGGTGTAGCGATAGTTTACAGGCGTTCGACAATGCCAAAAATGCTATCAATAGTGCATTGTCTCTGTCATTTCCTATCAGTGATGCCCCCCTAACTCTGACGGTCGATGCATCAGATGTTGCGATCGGTGGGGTTTGGAACAAACCATTAACGGTCAACAAGCACCCATCGCGTTTTACTCGAAAAAGCTGCAGCCAGCCCAAACGCGTTATAGTGCTTTCGGACGTGAACTTCTTGCTATTTACTTAAACGTGAAGCATTTTCAACATTTCCTTGAAGGCCGAGAGTTTTTGTTTTTACCGACCACAAACCTTTGGTCACTGTCTTCAATAAAAACAGCTGTAACCACTCTCCCAGAGTCATCAGGCAACTCGATTATATCTCGCAATTTACCACAGATATCCGCCACATCAAAGGTGTCTTGAACACTCCAGCGGATGCACTTTCAAGAATAGAGATTACTTCTGTTACCCTCAGCTCTACACTGTGGAATGCTATTGCACAGGATCAAGATAAGGATACGGAACTACAAGACCTGCTCAGAGAAGACTCCACTCACTCACTTTCCCTCAAGAAAATGAGTATGCCAGGATTGTCTGTGCCCCTCTATTGCGACGTATCAACAGCTGCTATTCGCCCTTATGTCCCTCCATGTCACAGAAAGCAGTCTTCACGGATCTTCATAAGCCCTCCCATCCTGGTATCCGTGCTTCGCAACACCTGGTTACCTCTCGCTTTGTTTGGCCCTCGATGCGGAAGGATGTCAAACATTGGACCAAAACGTGCCTTGCCTGCCAGCGTGCCAAAGTCCAAAGGCACACCAGGTCCCCCTTTGACGCATTTCCGCCCCCATCCCAGCGATTTGAGGTAATTCATGTAGACATTGTTGGCCCTCTTCCAGTGATTCAAGGCCAACGTTATCTGCTCACCTGTCTCGACCGCTTTTCCAGATGGCCTGAAGCCATCCCACTTCCTGATATCCAAGCGGACACTGTTGCAAGAGCCTTTCTTCATGGATGGGTATCAAGATTTGGATTGCCGACAAAAGTCATCACTGACCAAGGTCGCCAATTTGAGTCTTCGCTTTGGAAGAAGTTTACCAGCTTGTTGGGTACAGTACATGCGCATACCTGTGCGTATCATCCGCAAGCTAACGGCCTCGTCGAACGCTTCCATCGCCAGCTGAAGTCATCCCTTATGTGTCACGAAGACTCCCATTGGATGGATAAGCTTCCACTCGTGTTGCTTGGTATTCGCTCTGCATTTAAGAGTGATCTGAAGACTACAGCGGCTGAACTAGTCTATGGAACAACACTGCGGCTACCAGGTGGCTACTTCACTGCAGGGGATAAGTCATGTGATCCTACGGAATTCGCTCAAACACTTTCCTCTCACATGCAGTCCCTTCAGCCTGTTCCCCCTCGATTGACTAGCCAACAGAACATCTTTGTTTCCCCAGCCCTCCAGTCTTGCACCCACGTTTTCGTTCGTGTACCTGTCCCAAAACGGCCTCTCCAATGTCCATATGACGGGCCCTATGAAGTTCTCCGACGTACGCGCAAATCATTTCTCATCCAGCGCGGTTCCAAGGTCGACAAGGTTTCTATCGATCGTCTTAAGCCTGCGTTTTTGGAATCAACCTTAAGCGAGGTACATGTAGCTACCAAAAAGGTCCAGGGGAAATCTGTGTCGTTCGGAACTCTTTGAACTTCCTCTCTGGTGGGGGAGTGTGTAGTGAATACTCTTATTTTAGTTTCAAGATAAATGTTAATTTTACCGTCTTGAATTTCGGAATAGCTATAAATTCATTTTAAATTAGTTACCCATCATAATTCAATTGTAAACCACATTAATACTAATTTTATGTATACTGTATTATTTTATTGTATGTAAACATAATTAATTATATATCACAATTGTCAGTTAATTATTTATATTCAAATAATTATTTTAATCTAATACCATGTCCATTTTGCAAATAAATAATAGAAATCCAAGGGTTATATTTTCCATCCTTGGTACTGTCGCAGTTTCGCCTAACGGACTCAATACGGCTAGTGAGATAATCACTGGTTGGCACTTAACCAGCGGCAGTGCTTATGGCTACATCATCCAGGTTAACCTATACCGGATAGATGCGCTACGGTCCCAAGCCGTAGTTTGCCTAGGCCCAACGACGACGACGACGAAAACCAACACTACTATATCCAGAACCTCAATATAAACAAAAGACTCGTTGCATTCGCGTCTGATTGAATACATCAATGAAAAAAGGGGGAATCTTTTAAACTATTCCCCCCCCCCCAAACATACTCTTTTCAACAATCACCACCCCACTGTTGATCTTTTCAACTATATCCCCCCCACCCTCAAAGTTTAAACTCTGCAAATTAACCAAAATAAGATAAAAAAAAAATAATAAATTTATTATTTATTGCAAACATATAATAAATAGAGAACCATTATTTACATAGGATAAAATTTGAATGCCCGGTTAGGTCAACTGTACGCCCTTGACGATTGGTTAGGTTTAGTCGTGATATTTTCGTTAGTTTTAATGAAAATATCACGACTAAACCTAACCAATCGTCAAGGGCGTACAGTTGACCTAACTGGGCATTCAATTAACCTAACCGGGCATTCAGTTGACCTAACCGGGCATAAATTATATATATATCGAAACCTACGACAAAATTATTGAATGCCCGGTTAGGTTAATTGAATGCCTGGCCGGTTAGGTCAACTGTGCGCCCTTGACGATTGGTTAGGTTAAGTCGTGATATTTTCGTTAAAACGTGGGATATTTTTTCTACCCGCACGAAGGGTAGCAAAAATAACTGAATGCCCGGTTAGGTCAACTGAATACCCGGTTAGGTTAATTGAATGCCCGGTTAGGTCAACTGTACGCCCTTGACGATTGGTGAGGTTAAGTCGTGATATTTTCGTTAACACTAACGAAAAGGTGCTGGTTAAGTATGCGGTCTACCTACGATTCGGCGGTCTACCTTTTAATTATAGCTTCCTATCTTGTTTACTAAATGTTTGTTTACATCCCATTGTCAATCGCCCTTGACGATTGGTTAGGTTTAGTCATGATATTTTCGTTAGTTTTAACGAAAATATCATGATTAAACCTAACCAATCGTAGGTAGACCGCACACTTAACCAGCACCAACGAAAATATCACGGCTTAACCAAACCACTCGTCAAGGGCGTACAATTAACCTAACCGGACATTCAGTTAACCTAACCGGGCACTCAGATGACCTAACCGGGCATTCAATTAACCTAAGCAGTTGGTTAATTTTTACATTTACGCCTCATTCTAAAGTTACTTAAAATTAATCGAAACCTACGGGAAAATTGTTGATAACACAGCTCAACAAAATTTTTTTTTTGTTTCGTTGCCAAGGAAATTTGTACGAATTTAGGGTATTTTGGGGTTGCTGAATTCCAAAATGAAAGTAGTTTTTCCGATTTGGCTCTAGTTCTTGAGATAATGAATACCCTCAATTAATAGTAAACGTAACCATAACGCGTGAATATGGGAAACTACCGGAACATTCTAGATGGTGAGACACGCGAATATTCTTAGTGTTTACTCCGCGATCATTCTAGAATATTCCCCCTCCGTATATAAGTCATCGGCCACCCAACCAGTAAGTAGGCTCCGCCTGAACATTACATTTTTTGCATTTTTACGTGTTTCAATGGGGTACCAATTATCTCATAAATTAGAGCCAATCTAGCAAAACCGATGTCATATTCGGAATCAGCATCACAAAGTTACCCCAAAATCACTCTAATATGATTGGCAATAAAATGAGTGTTGACCAGTGTAATCATTTTTTAAAGGACTATCTTTTTTCTAGCATATCTGCTTAACTTTGCTTTTTAATCGGTGAATACGTCGATAAATATACGTAGTGTTTATATCATTTCAGTATACGTCGTGGTTTGGGCGTAACATATACATATCTTAAAAATTCTATTATGTAAATATGATAAGTAAAACCTGTTAAATTATATCCCCCCTAATATTGACTTTTTAAACTACAGGGCGTCCCAAAAAATGTATACACACTTTAAATAGTTATAAAGGCAGTGTTTATTAAAATACATTTCATTTTCAAAATGTAATAGAATCTACAGACATTATTTAATTGTTTTGTCAACGCCTGTTTTCAAACTGACGTCCGTTCTGGTCCAGGCACTGCTGATAACGCGAAGCAATGGAATCGCAAACATCACGAAACATTTTGTTTGGTATTTGTGTGCATTCTCGTTCAATGGCTGCTCTCAATTCAGCGACTGTTGCAGGTTTTATAGCGTAGACTTTGTCTTTTAAGTATCCCCATAAAAAAAAGTCTAGTGGTGTGAGGTCTGGTGAACGCGGAGGGTATTCTACGAAACCCCTTCGTCCAATCCACATCCACATCGTGCCAAGTACCACTCGCAATACTCCACTCTTCGGTCCGGATCATCATCTTCATTAATAGCATGGACTAATCTTGGAATGTAACTTTTCCATTGACAGCGCTTCAAAATGCGTTGGACAGACGATTCTGAAATTCCTACCTCACGACTCGCTTGCCGCACAGATTTTCTTGGACTTTGGTGATACGTTTCCAGTACTCTTTCTTGCTTTGTGGGGCTTGTCGATGTCCGTGGTCTTCCGGAACGCTTCTTGTGGACATTCTGAACAGTTCCATCGGCTTCAAACTTATCTCTAATTCGAGTGATAGTAAGTCGCGTTGGTGGATCTGTTTGAAACTCCCCTAAACTGTCTTTGCACTTCAACTGCGTTTTCACACTTCCAGTAGCATTTTAGAATGAATTTCCTTTGTTCAAAGCTTAGTCTGACTGCCATTATTAATTCTAATGGGTTTAACTTGGAAAGAAAGAAACATCAATTGAGCTATCAGCTGTTAAAGTGTGTATACATTTTTTTGGGACGCCCTGTATGTCCCGCCTCTCTGAAACGGGGGGAAATAGTTTAAAAGATCCAAAAGGAGTAACTATTGTATTTTTAGCCAGAAACCAAAACTTAAACCTCAACTGGCAAAATTGAGCGCCCACTTTTTTTTTTGTAGTGGATTTGATTTTCCCAGAAGAGTTCCTTGTTCCATGCACGGTCTGTGTGTATCATATATATATATATATATATATATATATAATATATAATTCAGTGGCGATTTCTTAATGAATGCAACGCATGCAATGCATGTGTTAAATATGTTCTCTTTTCAGATCTAAGTAAGGATTATAATTGACAAAAATAATTTTCAGAAACTAAAAATAGTCTAAGGCTTCAATCACGCATGTACTGGCTATTGGGCGGTGTAAACAAAATTATGTCTTATTTCATTAGACAATTAAGAACATTTTTCTGTACACAGATCGAAATACTTGTAGCTAAAGCATTCACTAATTCAGTCTGGGTACAGAAAAATGTTCTTAATTGTCTAGTGAAATAAGACATGATTTTGTTTACACCGCCTTGCCTTGGGCAATTTTTTAAGGAGACTTCTCACTATCCATAAGATATTTTTTTTGAGCCTCATAGCTAAATTCAAAAGGCAATATGTTTTAAAATATGCTTAGAAAATTTACTTAATATTTTTACTAAAAATAATTAAAAAGCTTTGTTCTGATTTTTTTTAATTAATGAAAATAATACGGCATGCATTCAGTTTTATAGGTGCATTCACCAAAAAGTAACATCTGGCAATTCTGACAAGGCTTCTTTCCAGTACCACCGCCGCAAGCATCCACTTGTGTTCGGTGTTCCCTTTTGTGCTTTAATTATTTTGGATAATCAGTTAAATAAATTATAGCATTGTAGTGCCCATAATGACTGACGATGTGTTTAATCAATTGAAGACTAGAAGATTTTACTCACTCTCTTTTGATGAGAAAAAGCGCATATTGAATAATGGCAGACCGATTCCACATTTGAATTTAAGCAAAGAAAATAAAGGCTTCACTAGGAAATTTAATCCTAAGCTGTATGATGATGTTCCCTGGTTATGTGGAAATATTTCAAATAACAAATTGTACTGTTGGTCGTGTTTCCTATTTTCAAGAGATAACTCTGTGTGGAATTCTGTTAGTCGTGGATACGACGATTTAAACAATTTACATACTGCAATTTCTCGCCATGAAAAATCTCTTGCTCACATAAATGCATTTGTTGATCTTAAAACATTTGGAAAGTCAGAAAGAATTGATTTAATACTCGACAAGCAGAAATCAGTTGCCATTTCCAGACATAACGAAGAAGTTAATAAGAATCGAGAAATTTTGAAACGTTTGATTAGGATAACATGTTTTTTAGGTATGCAAGAATTAGCATTTCGCGGTCACAATGAAGAAAACGCTGACAATAGGGGTAACTATATTGAATTGGTATTTTGTATGGGAGAATTCGATGAAAAGCTTCAAAACCATTTAAAAACTGCGACTGTTTTTAAGGGAACATCATCTGCTATTCAGAATGACATAATTCAATCTATTAGTGCAGTTATGTTAGAACAAATAAAACGTGAGCTTATCGACTGCATGTATGTGGCGATTTTATTAGATGAAACATCTGATGTCAGCTGTTTTTCTCAACTCTCTACTGTTGTTCGTTATGTTAATAAACATGGAGAGATTTGTGAACGATTTATAAAATTCAATGACGTCAGCAATGATAGAAGTGCAGGAGCGATTTCTGATTTATCTATAAGGCAACTAGGTGAACTGGGCTGTTTGAAAAAATTAGTTGCTCAAACCTACGACGGTGCTGCTGTTATGGGGAGCGATCTTAATGGAGTACAAACAAAGATTAGAGAAACTGTACCAGAGGCTATTTTTCTTCACTGCTACGCCCATAAACTTAACCTTGTTTTATCCCAAGCTGTCGCTGAAATTTCCGAATGTAATAATTTTTTTTCAGTATTAGGAAGTTTGTCATCATTTTTCAGCAGTTCAACTAAGCGAACTTCAATGCTTGACAAAGTTGTTGGAAAGCGTTTCCCTAAACTGGCTCCAACGCGGTGGAACTATTCATCTCGTCTAGTTGAAAGAGTTAAGGAAAATAAAGAAGATATAATAGATCTTTTAAAAAGCATTCTTGAAAACCCAAAGAAATTTGATGAAAAAACAAAAAATAGTGCACGCGGATTGCTTGCTGGTATCGATACTTTCGATTTTAATTTTTTATTAGAAGTATTTTCTTCAATTTTTCCTTTTACTGAATATCTATTTAATGTGCTGCAAACAAAATCTATGGATATTGTGTATAGCTCAATCACCGTTGAAAGCACTATGAAAAAAATCAAACAAATAAGGGATACAAAATTTGCAGATATGTGGGACTTGATAACAGAAAGATGTGGTGAACCTGTATGTAAAAGGAAACAGAGTCTTTCTCCACAAGAGAAGTATAGTCAACTATTTCATGAAATATTCGATAATATACTTCTTCAAATGAAAGAGCGTTTCAGTTCAATGGAAAAATTGGAATTCATTGAGCTTTTAGATTGCAAAAAATTTGAGTTCTATGATGTTACTTTCCCAGAGAGAGCTTTTGAATCTTTGAAAAGAAGCTACAATTCATTTTTTGAGTTTCCTCGTCTCCGTTCTGAATTGTGTGTTTTATATTCGCACAAATCTTTTGCCAAAAAGAATGTTGCTGAGCTCCTAAAATATCTACTGGAAAGTGAAATGCACAAAGGTCTTAAGGAAATATATAAATTGACGAATTTGATTCTAACTATACCAATATCGACAGCAAGTGTTGAGCGATCATTTTCTGCGCTTAAAAGAATTAAAAGTTATTTACGGAGTTCCCAAAGTGAAGAAAGGCTATCTAATCTTGCCTTAATTTCAATTGAAAAAAATTTCCTCAAGAAGCTTATGGAGAATCGAGAGTACTTTTACAATTTGGTCATCGAAGAATTTTGCAGGAAAACTAGGAGAGCAGAATTTCAATTCAAATAATGCTTCACAATTATTTAAGGTAAATTTTAAATTTGTATCTTTTTCTTTAGATCAATTCGGTAACTACTATATATAAATATGTCTAATTTTTTGTTCGCATATTTAAGCCTAACATTAAATGAACTTTCCTTCAAAGAGGTCCCAAAAAGTTTGTAAAACACCTTTAACTTGCTAAGTTCTATGTAAACAATATGCAAAGTTTGGGCAAGAGGGTTAGGCGGATGTTTTTCTTCCATTCCATAACATTGCATGCCTGAACAAAAATGTCACGAGTCGCCACTGATATATATATATATATATATATATATATATATATATATATATGAAATGAAAATTAAAAGGTTTATTGGCAGACTATAATCCATATGACAAATATTATTAATACAATGACAGTTCATATACTAAGGAGAGAAATATATACAGTTGATTAGAAATAATACAGTAATGTCGGAGTTAAGTGGAGCTACAGACATATAGCTCCCGTGTGTATATATATATATATATATATATATATATTATATTCTTTTCGTACCAAGAATTCCATAGCTTAGGCCTTAGAGGATAAACGGCAGGGCTCATGGATAGCTTGGATAATCGGGTTGTTTAATTTTTTAATTCTTTGCATCAGACTGTATTGAGCACGTCTTGTTACCTCCGTTAAGCTCGGGACATTGCGTGTAGCAAACATTTGCGAAGCTGAGCATCTCGGGGGTAATTCATGTAAGCGTCTAAAAAACCTTTTGTACAGCAAAATTAGGATTCTGCCAGAACCTTTTTTATAGTTCACCCAGAGTTGCTGTCCATAAATAT
This sequence comes from Bathynomus jamesi, assembly GCA_023014485.1. Taxonomy (NCBI): domain Eukaryota; kingdom Metazoa; phylum Arthropoda; class Malacostraca; order Isopoda; family Cirolanidae; genus Bathynomus; species Bathynomus jamesi. Next base: position 32,487 of record JAJOZX010000016.1, on the reverse strand, counting down.
TACTGCAGAAAGTATGAAAAAGAATGTCTTTAGCTTCACTTGTACAGAACCGAAATAGTTTGACCCAAATACTTAAACTCTTGTACTTCCTCAATTACTTTACCTTTCATTTTAAACCTAATATCAACTGGTTGCTTACAGCTTTTAGGATGAAATTGCCTAACCTTAGTCTTTGTAACATTAAAAAGAATATCATGTTTCTGCGAATACACTTCGCAGACTTTTAGTAGCCGATCCAGACCTATAACAGAGGGACTTATTAACACCATATCATCAGCATAAACTAAGTTATTTATCCTTGTGTTACTTATGCAACATCCCACTGTTGCCTCATTAAGTGAAGCAATTAATCCGTCAATATACACATTAAACAGCAGAGGGGAGAGCAAAGAGCCTTGTCTCACCCCGCAAGAGGAGCCAAAACATTCGGATAGTACATTGCCCCACCTAATGGTAAAAGATTGGTGGGAATACCAAAATTTCAATACATTTAATATGTACATGGGAACCTTCCTGTCTTCTAGTTTTGCAAATAAAATATTGTGGTTCACCCTATCATATGCCTTACTTATATCTAGGAAACAGCTATAAATAGTTGAATTACTGTCAATGTATTTAGATATTGTTTCTTTAAGTACATAGATACATTGGTCAGTTGAGTGGGACCTTTTAAAACCAAACTGATTTGGATATATATATATATATATACACACACACACACACCGAGAAAGTGAGAGTTGATAATCTTACTGTAAAAAGGTTTTCATCAAATGTCTTTAAATTTTTGGAGGTTGTAACGAAATGATTCCAAAATGGCGGAATTTGAGATTGGACGAAGCTTGGGTTGTGTCTTTGAATTCTGCTTCGATTTAAAAGTTTAGAATGATGCTGGTCCAGAAAAGACGTAATAGATACAGGTGTTTTAATTCTTATTTTCACTTCATTGTATCATATAAAGGAATTATTTCTTTTTCACCTTCAAATGATTTTATTTCTTAGTGAATAACTGTAACCAATGATCATTTGCTTTAAGTATAAAAAATGGCCGCTGAACAGAAAATGTGATTGAGGAATTTCTGAATTTCGCCGTCTTTTGACAACTGACACTCGTCTCCCTAAATAAGAAAAAAAAAATTTAATACTGTTCATGGCTCGAGCAAAATTTCCGGTGAAACTAAATGCATATTTTTCATTTTTCAGTCAAACAAATATTAAATTTAGATCCGATAGTTATATTGCCTTACTATCAAACGCTTTCTCACTAATCCGTCAGATGTCTGAGCATCGCTCCGGAATTACGACATCTGATCGACTTGACATTCTATCAACAAGTATATTGTGGGTTAGATTAAGTTAGGTTAGATTAAGTTAGGTTAGGTTAAGCTAGGTTAGGTTGTTATTTTTAGAGGTTCGATATTATGATCTTGACGATCGGATGGGTATAAGTCCAATCGCCCCACAAATCATTGAAACAGTGCCAGTGCCACTCAAGCCACTTTAAAGGAGGTTTAGTTGCGTAAAATAGTCTCCTTCCCTGTCAAGCCCAACTATAGAACTAAACCGACAAGACTTCCGTGAAAGACTGTACAAATAGCATCAGTGGGCTTAAAAACTGCGTTCGGAGCTTATAAAGATTACAGGACCATGACTTCATGAAGAAAATAGATGACATTTTTAAACATTTCACGAAATATGAACAGAATCTAAGACAGAAATTAATTTCGTTTTCTCATTCATGTGTTCCATTTTGAACGTTTTGATACAATGCAAAAAGTTCCGTTTTTACAGCAAAAATCATTTTGATGTAAACATGAAAAAGTATTACTGGAAACACAGGAAGTGAGTCATTATCAATGAATTTAGTTCAAGAGTAAAACAAGGTAATTCGGTCAATGTGTTTGAACTCATTCATTCTCTATCTATTTTTTCAAACACACACACACACACACACACACAATTATATATATATATATATATATATATATATATATATATAATATATAATGTTATGAGGCTACATGCACGCGTTTATAGGAGCGAACATGGACAGGCTTTTAATAATGAAATTAAAGCGACACGAGGAATGAAGTATTTTTATCGATTGCAGACAGGAATAGAAATCATACATAATTACCACCTATTTTGACACGCGAAGAAACCAGACTCAAAGCAAGGAATTGCACAAAACGTTCAATTCTTTTAATTTGAGGGACACGCAATGCGACTATATATATAAAATGTAGTTATACGGTTGATACTTCAAAACACGCCCCCCACCGCACTCATTCATAAATGTTTTGGCGAAACATTCCGTCTGTGAATGTTTCTAATCGCGAAATAATATTTGTTGATGAAGCGAATCTAAAAAGTTAAACTTTTCTTTCACCAAAAACCTTTTTTCCATGATGGAAAGTCTCTCGTTCCTCCATTCTGAGCATGAAGTGCCTTCGTACAGCTTTATTACGCTCGCATAACGTGTTTATTACACTAAAATGGGGCGGCATGCATTATAAAAAGGACGAAATATATTCTACTTATATATATATACACACGCGGATCACTTTAATAACGTTCAGGGATATTTAGCCACGTTCGTAACGGCAAAGGTCATATGACGGAGAGGAACTACAGCTTTATGTGGAATCCGAACCATGGATTGCTATTTTCTGAATGCGGAGGACAGTCATCCAACTACAGAACAGATTTTACGTTGCTTAACCACGCCGATCTAAAGGGAAGGGGTGTTGTGACGTGGCCACGACCTAACCTCCTTTATGAAAATCCACTTCAAATCATTTAATACTTTTTTTCCCCCATAATTTAAAATTTGCCGTGATTACATTCGAAAGAATGTTTGTAATTAGCCAAAGGATGATGGAAGGAGTCAGAGTCAAGTAGGGAAGTTAGTGAACATGCCACTTACTTACAATTATGAATAGAAGAATTGTTCAGTTGAAGAGCAAAGAGACCCCAAGCCATCAAAAATATATTTGGGGGCTGTGAAAAAGCCAATGGAAAATAATGTCCTACAAGATTGCATAACTAAAAGATAGTCCCGAAGTCGTCTAAATATAGACAAAAACCCTCGGACGTTACTTCAATTTAAGCAGTGACTTAGCGTCATACGCACAATTTTTGTCGTCAATTCATCGAAATTAATAAACTAGAAACGGGATTAAAATAAAGGCAGTATTTAGGTAAAATGATTCAACTCAGCGTTTATTCATAGATCTGATAAGTTGAAAATATATCTGTATATCGCTATCGAAATATATAAAAAGGTTTATTTTCACGCAAGGATCAAAGAAACGTCAGTCACTGATTTATTGATCAAAGAAAGTACTGTACCATTGATCCTCCTGTTCACTATCTTCATATATTTCAAAAATGATGGCATATAAACTGTCAGTGAATATTCCTTTTTGTTAAATGGCCCATTAACTATAATTAATAATTCATTATCTTTTAGCTGATACCTTTTCTTGAATTAGGAATTTTAATGACGGTTTATTATTATAGTTTTTGTTTCCTTGAGAATTCTGCGCTAATTTGTTTGTTTAAAAATTCAGTTACAAATTGGGAAGGCGCGTCATTGGAAAAGCGTGTAATGGCCTTTTATTAATACTAGCAGAGAACCCGCCCTTCGTGCGAATAGCAAAAATATCCCGGCCTACGGGCGGAATATGCTGGTAGTTCCTGAGGATGGCTGTTATTACCCTTCGGGTAATACATAGTTGTACAGTCAAAAGATTTCAGTTAATTTTGAGCAACTTTTATTTAATAATTAATTTTTCCTCTGGAGGAGCTGCTTCCGTGTTTTAGGGTGGAACAAACAGACAGACAGACAGCATATATAGAGAGATTTTCAAAAATTCAAATATTTGTCTAACTAAAAAAAATTATAATTTTGTTTGCCAAATCGTAAATGCATAGAGTGAAAAGCACGCGCTAAAGCTCCGCCCATTTTATGACGTGTCTACAGTATGATGTCACTAACTTTCAACCAATCTGGAATACAGAGGGACAGACGGGCAGGACTCCCTTTTTTTTATACAGGGTGTACACAAATTATCTTTACAATTTCTGTCTCAAATAAAACTATTAGGAAACGAGGTACACATACCGTTTTTTGCGCCATCTGTGAGAGAAAGTAATAAAGTTTCATATAACTTCAAACACATTCAACATAAGCACCATTTGTCACACGTAAGACGTCCAAACGGTATTCTATCTCCATCCATGTACGCTGCAACATTTCAACGTCAACTCTCGCAACAACAGCAGCAATTCTGGTCTTTAAATCGTCGATGGTGGCCACTGGAGTTGTGCACTCGCAGTCTTTTACATAACCCCATAAAAAAAAGTTACAGGGTGTTATGCCTGATGATCTGGCCGGCGAAGAGTTGGGCCCCCCACGGCCAATCCACCGATTTGGGAAATGCATGTTAAGGGAATTTCGTACCAATTTCTTAATTTGTGTACACCCTGTACAATAATCTGACAACTACCAAGTGAAACTTTATTACTTTCTCTCACAGATGGCGCAAAAACAGTATGTGTACCTCGTTCTCTAATATTTTTATTTGAGAGAGAAGTTGTAAAGATAATTTGTGTACACCCTGTAGTATAGATTAAGCCAAATCAACGTTTCACAAACTTTTTTGTTCAGCGAACTCCTTTAAACTAAAGCCAATCCTTCGCTGCCCATTTATTTTAACTACAAATGTAGGCTGACCATACGTACCGTATTGAACGGGACAGTACCGTTTTTTTATGGGTTCTGTATGGTTCTGTCACTGAAGAATAATTGTAAGCTCACTATGTTTATGTACTTACTTTTTCATGAATACAGAATATTACATAACCCCCGTCCCTTTTTTGCCATCCCAATGTCCCGTTTTTGTCTCAAGGAAATATGGTCAGCCTATACAAATGCTATTCCTAGAATGTAATTTATTAGTTGATAATTAATCAGTAGAAAACAGCATTCAAAACGAGTAAGGGTGCGCGGGGCGGGGAATCGAAAAATTTGATTCGGGTGGATTCGGCAAAAATATCGAAACCCGACCCGGATCAGCGCGCAGTGAATCGAGAATTTCGATTCGGCCTGTTCCGACTTAGTTTAAACTGTCCCCACAAAAATGTATGGTGGATATTGGAATTTGGAACAGGGTGTGCTGAACATAGTAGAGAAGGTAAAGCCTAAACTTTTAGTTACAACATAAATTATAAACAAATCGCAATAAATGGAAATAAAATACGGAACGATACTCCCCACTTGACGTTCCGTGAGCTACTGCTACACCGCACGACTTACTAAGCATATTATCTTATGTTTTCATTAAATAAATAGGTTTTTCGTTCTTTCTAATATTATGTGATTAAATGTGTGGATCAAATGTAGAATTCGGACCCCAGCCTTCTTTAGTTAGCTTTATAAGGCTAACTAACGAAAATATCACGACCTAACCTAACCTAACCAATCGTTACGTTAACTGTACGCCCTTGACGATTGGTTAGGTTAGGTCATGATATTTTCGTTAGTTAGCCTTATAAAGCTAACTAAAGAAGGCTGGGGTCCGAATTCCACATATGATCCAAATGTGTTATACTTTCATTAAATAAAGTTATTTTGTTTTTTCTTATATGTTGTGAATTAAATATGTTACATTTTCATTAAAAAAAATAGTTTATTACCAATCTGGGCCCATTTTCTGTCTATCCCTTTAACGACGGATGGTACCTTAAGGTCCACCAGAAATAATAATATAAATTGTAATATAATGCCTCGTTTCTATAAATGTTTCTACGTGTTTATATATAGATGTCATTTAGTTGTCGGGAAAGGAACCCAAAATGTGTATCATTTCAGTGACTAGTTACTAAAATATTTAGTTCTCAATAACAATAAAACCTATACGTTCTGGTAACAAGAGTGACTGCATATGCTGCGGACTCGTCCGTAAAGGGCTATCCTAGTTCGAGAGGAATGAAACTGTCAGTCTTTTTTGAAGGTTCAGAAAAAGTTTGAAGTTTTTTGTTGATGAAACAAAAAGAATCGAGAATCGAAATTAAGTGGCCGAATCGAATCGAGAATCGAAATTAAGTGGCCGAATCGAATCGAGAATCGAAATTAAGTGGCCGAATCGAATCGAGAATCGAAATTAAGTGGCCGAATCGAATCGAGAATCGAAATTAAGTGGCCGAATCGAATCGAGAATCGAAATTAAGTGGCCGAATCGAATCGAGAATCGAAATTAAGTGGCCGAATCGAATCGAGAATCGAAATGAAAAGTCCCGAATTGCACATCCTTAAAAATGAATGTTCCATTTCGTGATATTTAGTGACAGTGAATAAAATTATTTAAAATATCAAAAATTTTGCTTTTTTATTTTTCCTTTGCTAACTTTGCGACCCCCTTCAGTAAGTCTTGCGCCCTCCCAAAGAGAAATGACCCCCCCCCCACAGTTTGGGAAGCGCTGTGCTAGTCTTGAAAAGAAATTAATATAATTATTAAAATGAGTTTCTTTTTAGTAAACAGAAATTGAATTGAAGATAATAATAATAAGCATGAAATAAAATATTCAATAAAAATCATCATTATTTTATTTGAAATTCCTTTACCAGCGACACGTTGTTTAGCGGCTAAAAGAAGTCTCAAATTGGTTGAATGAAGAGTCGGGACAGAATAATAAGATATTTATGAATTTTAACTGTGACAAGGTAAATCCTTAATTGGAAATGATTCTTTAAGCCATACAAGTGATTTCATTGAAAGGATTGAACGTAATGAATTTCTCTTGCCAAAATTTGAATAGCAATTTTGTAGAATTCCTTTTACTAAAATAAGCTTAATGAAGAGAATTTTAGAAATCGTTACCAATATTTAACATAATGAACATTTTCAAAATTTGTTCTATTGAACCCGTAAATTCCCGTACATTTACTTACTGATATGTGGAATAGGTGGAGTGAAAATGCTGTAGGAACAAAAATAACGTCCCACTAAACTGCATGATAAATTCTCCAATAACAAATCGCACCTATACTTGCCATGCGTGATTAAAAGTACCAGTCAAACAAAAGTCACATCTAATATGTGCACTGAGTGAAGTGAAAATCAAGCATATGACATCCTAACAAGTTCTCTTCAAACGCTGCATTGTTTCAGTGCATTTGTATAGTCATTAGTCAGGTCTATATACTGTAATATGTGATTCTCTCATTCTATACCGATTCTAATCACTTTTGTTCCAATATTTTGCTGTATAGTAATGCATTACTGAAGAAAATTAGGCCTTTCCTCAGTTACATTCCGATAAAAGACAAACTACATTCAAACGATGCACTTGTTCTGAAGGAAGTAAAATCGGATGCTCTAAATCAGTGGTTCCCAACCTTTTTTAGGCGACGGCTCACCAGAGCTGATTTGAATAACTCACGGCCCACTTTCCATGTTGCTAAGCTGGTATTATGTTTACATAAGGTTTAATAAGTACATTTTTGTTATTAATACTTATTAACATAGTGCTAAAAGACAAGAAAGTGGGCCATGGCCCACCAGTTGGGAACCAGTGCTCTAAATGGTTAAATTCGATCCTCATAAGCTCACTGATAGGATTCAAATCAAAGCGGTGATAAGTTCAAACACAATGTATGTCCGAATGAGGTCCAGATTAGGAATGTAAACCCATTTCGAGTTAGAAACAAAATAAATATCCATATTCGAATGATGAAGGAACCACATTAATGTGTATATATAAATCCACCAAGCATTTTTTACTCTATACCAGGGGTCACCAACCTTTTTTGTTTACCGCCCACTTTTACGATTTTTTGAAAATTAAAAAAGCTTATCGCCCACCTTATATCAAAAAGAATAAATCAACATAATCGATAAAATAAATAATGAAATAAATGTTTAATTACCTTTAATGTGAGCCCACTAGTGGGCGCTACCGTCCAGGTTGGTGACCCCTGCTCTATACGAACCAAGGGAAAAACCCTTATTCATCATGTCGTTGTATGATTAGGCTTTGCAAATATAGAAATTACCGAATTAAAGATATGGAAATAATATTTAAATGTTTGAATAAACAAGATTCTAATATTAGGAAGGTGTGATTAGGATTCAGATTAGGTTGATGTACCGTGCGCATTGGCTCCTATTGAATCTCAGTCAGGTGAGCAGAAACAGCGAGTTGATTGGTTTCACTTAATGAGTCCTTTGAAATTCGGTAATCACCAGGATTATGCATTGAATAATCACTAGATTCTTCAAGGAATCTTCCACCGCTAACTTCACATAATTATATTACAAATAAAAGGCCAGATTTCATATTTCCTCTGGTTAAAAAAGTATATTTAGTTAAAAAAAATATCGCATTGCACACAGCCTTCGCTTAGGAGGCTGGAGGAGAAATCAAAGACCCTTCAGTTGACAATATATAGCGTGCGTTAATTTCAGAACTGCGCGACGAAGCAGTTAAAAGATGCGCACTAGATGTTTGAAACACACGCAGAGGCTAGATACGGTGAATACAGTCGTATTGGCCCTGTATGGGGTCTCAGTCAGGTGAGCAGAAGCAGCGAGTTGATTGGTTTTAACTAATGAGTCCTGATACAATCATAGTCACTAGAGTCACACGTACATGAGATTCAGTACAGAAGAGAGAAGACAGTATTTGTGGGTTTAGTCGAGTGACAGAACAGGAAACGGCAGTGTACGAGACCGGGCGGTGGATCCCGGGAGGAAGGAACCATACCGATTAATCCTTGCGTTAAAGAGTTGGACAGAAAAGGAATAAGAAAGTGTAGAAAGTCTGGTGCTGCGTGCTCTCCTTAAAGGAGGAGGCATGCAGTTAGAAATTTCAGAAGAGCAATGTCCGTTATAATAACGATAGTAAAGAAAGAGCGACTGAAGACAGTCAATAAGAGTCGGGGAATTGCTGAGACGAAAAGCCTTTTCAAATTTCAAATTCAAACTTTATTCAGAAAAAAATACACGTGACGGTGTTTTACAATTTTTAGATATTTGTTATGACATTAATACTCGTATATTCACAGTACTTTCATCTGAATATGCTCTTGGAAGCATGGAGGTTTTTAAGGCAAAATTAATGGCATTTAGCTTATTTATTACATGAAAAGAATGAAAGTAGCAAGTAATAGTAATAGTGACAACAAAAAATAATAATAGCAGCAATAATAATAGTAAATATTGAGTACTGAACAACCTTATTGATAAAATAAATACAATTATTTACAATAACAAATAATTGTGAAACTGAACTATTTGGTTTATTCAAAGTGTATAAAATGTTACATAATTTTAAGGTAAATGATTTATTGTACAGGGTGATTCAAAAGTCAGGTTACATAGGGCTTTTCTGTTTTTTGCAGGTAAATGAGTTATGATGATGTTATCGAAGGAGGAGCGCATTGATGTGATATTCCTAGCTGGCTGCGCGAGTGCATTGCCGTTAACGGTGGCCATATCGAACATGTGATGTGACTATTCCCCTGTATCATTACATAATACAGTATTTCCCTATGTAACCGGACTTTTGAATCACCCTGTATATTGAATAGAAAATAAATGCTGATTAATAAAAAATATAAAAAAGAATAGAGAAACATGAAAAAAAAAAACAAAAATTACAAAATTAAAGGTGGTAATTAATGAAATTAGCATACTTTAATTAAAGAGTTGATTACGAAATTGATAACTATGATAAAAATAGCAGTAGTGAACTTATACATCAGTACGAGCTAATGAAGTGCATTTTTCTTGATTTGCGAAATACATTTAGCGATGAAGCCTGCTTGATATGTATGGGAATTGCATTCCATACATCTGCTTCTTTGAAAGAGTGCATTTCCTGCAGTTTCTGTTGTGTAGTTAGGTTTGTGTATAAAATCCTTGGGCAGTCTGGTATATTTGATGGGGTGAGATTGCTTTTTGAATAGATGGTATATGTCGATTTTTGTTGATAACTTTGAATATATTGACAGCAATATTGAATTTGTATAAGTGATTACGTTTTAAAATATTTAGCTCTTTAAACAGTGGGGAGGGGTAACTTTGTCCGTTGTCATTATTCGAGAGAGTTCGAAAACATTTTTTATGAATTACTTCCAAAGGATGTTTTATACATTTTTTTTTAACTACCCCACGTTACAATGCAATATAATAAATGTAAATGGATGAAGGAATAATACAGGATAAGGAGTGCGTTTTGAGGAACTTCAGGAAGGGTCCTTTTTAGTTTAAATAATATAAAAGAGAAATCTTGATGTTATACACGACTTTCAAAATTTATTTTTTCGTCTAAATTAATGGCAAGTACCTTAACCTCACTCACCCTTACAGGAGTAGAATTCCCAATTCTTATTTGACAGTTTGTATTAATATACTTTGTGGTGATAATACTCATATAAGATGACTTTGACAGGTTCAGTGAAGTTTGTCGTCACGCATCCATTTATACACATTTTCTAATTGCCTGTTCGTTTCATTAATCAGAAAGTTTGTTATAATGGGAAGTAAGTAAGTGTGGTATCATCTGCGTACTGTACGCAGTTTAATGTGGTACAAAGATGAAAATCGTTGACGTGAATTAGAAATAGTAATGGCCCAAGAATCGATCCTTGTGGGACTCCACTAGTGAGCATCGTCTTGTCGGATAAATTGGTATTTAATTTGATGTACTGATGGCGATTTGAGAGATATGATTTAAATCAATCGATGCTATTTCCTTTTATTCCATGTATGCGAAATTTATTCAATAAGATTTCATGCGAAAGTGTATCAAATGCTTTTGTCAAGTCGAGGAAGATCAAGGCTGTATTTTTTGTTGTTTAAATTCTGAAAGACATTTTTTAATAGTAAATTTATGGCATTTTCCGTTGTATGTCCGCCTCTAAACCCAAAATGTATTTTTGTTAAGATATCACATTTGGTTAAGAATTTAGTAAGTCTATTGTACACGATTTTTTCGAATACGTTACTTAAGTTAGCAATACGGGAATGGGGCGATAACTGGATGGAGGGTTTGGGTTTCCCGACTTAAATACAGGGCATACTTTGGCTTCCTTTAGAGAATGTGAGGGAATGTACCAAGTGTTACCGATTCATTCATTAGTTTAATGAGTGGGGATTGCAATTTCATCGGATACTAATTTGTATATTTTTACCGGGATCGTATTGATGTCAGAATCTTTATTTTTTAGATTTTTTATTGCTGGAGATATCGTTTGGTAGAATTGGATCAAAGAAAAATAAGTTTGGATTTGGTTGTGGCATGTATTGTTGGTAGTGAATGTCTGTAATTGAGGTCGTATTGGAGCCGATATTTGCAAAGTTGTTTAATAAATTGGCTATGTCTTTGGAGTCATTAAGAATTTCCGCCTTGTGTGAAAGAGGACGAGGGATTTGTTTTAACCTTCTTTGTGTTAATTAACTCTTTGAGAATGTTCCCTAGCCTTTTTGGATTTGATCTTTGTTTATCGATTTTTAAACAATAATTATCTGCTTTTGCTTTTTTAATGGCTGCATTAAGTATGTTACAGTAATTTTTGTATGTCTGTTCCGTAATAATATAAGTTTTCCATAGTTTAAAGAGAGTATGCTTGCGTTTAATACTCACAATGAGTGCTGGGGTGATCCATTGGTTGTTGTATTTAGTTTTAGATATTACTTTTGATTTAAGAGGAAAATTTATGTTGAATATATCTATCAGTGTCTGAGAATGCTCGAAATTTTGTCCCAGTGTCAAGGTTATTTTCGTTATTCCAGTCCAGTTACTGGTGTTATTTCTCTAAGGAATTTTAGTTTATTATAGTTGCAAGATTTTTTACATTTTATATTTTCCTGTGCGGAGAAATGGGTGATTAGCATGGTGTACGTAGGCAAATCAAGGTTATTTTCGTTATTCCAGTCCAGTTACTGGTGTTATTTCTCTAAGGAATTTTAGTTTATTATAGTTGCAAGATTTTTTACATTTTATATTTTCCTGTGCGGAGAAATGGGTGATTAGCATGGTGTACGTAGGCAAATGATCTGTGATATTTAGTATAACTATATCCGAGATTCAGCCAAACGGGTACCGTACCCAGATTTGATTTAGCAGAGTCGAATTTCTAATGTCATGGTGAAGTATAGTTGGCTTTGTAATAGCTAATTTAAAACCACTTGCACTCATGATGTTGTGCAGGAAATTTGCGTTATTATTTGAATGTTGTTTCGTGAGATCAATAATTAAATCTCCTGCAATGTCACAATTGTTACCGATATGACTGGAGGTTAGAATTCTATCGTATCGAAATCTGGAATAAAAGTTGGTACGTTACCAGCTAGTGGTCGGTAAATGCTTGAAATTGAATATTGGATGTTATGAAAATCCATTTCACTTGCACCTGTTTCTGAGGTATTGTTTATGTTTGTCAGTTAGTTTTATATATACACACACACACACACCTCCTTCCCTGTTGTTAGTCCTACATATATATGGTAGCTTGTGTACACTGGGATGTTAAAAAAGTTATTATTTTCATTTAACGAGGTTTCAGTTAATATAATGCACGTGAATTTATGTTATAATTATTTTAGGTTAGCTGTAAATTCGTCAAAATAGTTTGGGAATATTTAAGTTTAGGAAAGACGGCCTGACAGGTTTACCATTGTTGTATTTCTTATTTGAAAAGTTGTCTACCGAGATACAATTACTGTTGATTACGTTTACAGATTCATTAATTTCCTTTACAGTATTGAGAGTATTTAAAGTATTGATCATGATGTAGAGATTAGGGTAATACGGTAACAAAAGTAATAATAATGTGTGTGTATGTGTATATATATATATATATATATATATATATATATATATAGTATATGCAAACAAGATTTACAAAACGGGTGTTGTAAAGTAGAAACGTACGTAAGAACGTAATATCCACAATGAGACTTTAGAAAAAACAGTTGTAATATACAGATTTTGCCAACATCTTTGGCAAATATGATCATGGAATACTCTATCACAAACTTAAGAAAGTTGGTATTACATTTAAACTTTAAATGTGGATCTTTAAGTTTTTAACTCAAAGATCGGAGAAAATACTTGCTAACGGAGTTAAATCTGGAGATTCATCACATCAGGTCTGTACCACAAGGAATAATAGTAACCCTTTATAATAAAGAAAAATGGTTACAGGTACAAACGAAGATATGAAAATCGGCAATGAAGAGGACTTTTTTTCTTTTTTTTCTTTTTTGGTGGGGCTGTTTGACGTCTTTGACTGGGGAAACCTATGGCTTTAAGTGGGATTCGAAAATCACGGGTCGCTACATAAACTGGACGCGGAGGCCAGTCCCCGATCCAATTACTCTCCAGATCCAATATCGCTTAATTTCGCTGATCGACGTGAATCGGTGTTAAAACAATGGCCACGACGTAATTCGACGCGAGTAAATTACAGAATGGTTTGAACACAATATATAAATGGAATAAAGAAATATGAAAATAAAAACCCACTCTAATAGACAGAGTTTATTTGCACAACAGTTTCGACGCCCACTGGCATCCTCCTAAACCTGTATCCACCCGAGGAGGATGCCAGTGGGTGTCGAAACTGTTGTGGAAATAAACTGTGTTTATTAGAATGGGTTTTTATTTTCATATTTTAACCTTCACGTAGAAAAAAGTGAAGTTTTTTGCATGAAATAAAGAAAATAACATGAACTTCAGTGAAGAAAAATTCGAGTCTTAAGGTATAGTAATAATAAAGAATTATGAAACAAACAACAACACACGAATAATACTCAAACATCAGGTTACAGACTTTCGAGTAATAACATCATTTCAGAGAACCCCATTAAAGCAGACATAGGAAAAATTAATGGAAATTATACGAAAAAGTTTTTACGGCAGAAAGCAGAAAGTTAACCCTAAAGAGGTTTTTGCCCATGTTAATATCAGAAAGCAAACTAAAAAAATTCTGTAGGTAAAGATAGGAATGGCATACTGAAATTCAGTTGACATACAGTCATACAGTGGCGGTCATAAATATTCGTACAGAGAAATATTTCAGTTATATTTGTTCTTATCTTTCGTACCATGCATCGGATAGTCATAAAAAGTTTACCGTTCGTTTGGAAATATTTAACAAATAAGAAAATTAATTTAACTCCAACATATAATACAAAACATCAAAGAATTCGCTGTTTCGCACGTCAAAGAAAGCGGGGACTGAACAAAGGGGAAAAGAGAGAGAGAGAGAGAGAGAGAGAGAGAGAGAGAGAGAGAGAGAGATTCTTTGTAAATGATCATGTGGTGATTATTTTTGTCATGAATCTATACATAAACACACAAATTCGTTTACTCCTCTGATTCGTCAACTTATATAATATATATATATGCTACAACTCCGAATGGTTTCCTTCTGTGTGTAACACACACACGCACACACATAAAGATTATATATATATAACGTAAAGAACAACGCTTGTATAGAAGAACATTCCGCGCAAGATGAGGAGGAAGAACGAACAAATGAAAAAATGAGGTAACCACCCGGGAATCGAACCCGGTATCTTCCGATTGCCGGGTTCGATTCACGGGTGGTTACCTCATTTTTTCATTTGTTCATTCTCCCTCCTCATCTTGCGCGGAATGTTCTTCTATACAAGCGTCGTTCTTTACGTTAATTATACTGCGTGTTCTTTGCAGTTGAAATATATATATATATATATATATATATATATATATATATATATATATATATATATTAGTGTTTCTATCCCGTGGTGTATGAACGTTTGTTTACGCTCTGTGCTGATACCAAAATAACCCGTGTTTATAAATTCAGCGGTAAATTTTATCTTATAACAGTGTGTATATTAAGTATCAGTGAATACGCGAAAATAATTTATTAAGTGAAGACCGTTAGCATACAGCTGCACAAAGAAAAACAACATAAATTGAAATAAACTGAAAACAATTCGAACAGAATAACCGCTTTCGAAAGATTTTTCCAAGAGTCCTATAATAGAGAAGAGGAAGAGGACCATAAACGAGAAGGTTGAGATTTCGCAGACGAAATTCGAGAAGCAGAAAGGAAATAGACGAAAGAAAAAAAAAAGAGAAGCTAAAAATATGAAAAAAAAGTATGAGTTGGTAAATCCAGAAAGTTCAATAGAGTTGGATTATGTTTAATGGAATGCGCCGCGTACCAGCTCTGCGATTGCGAAAATGCACTAGACCGGACCACGGGCTTAAAATGCATTCTATGCAATATATTCAAACACTGAGAACACAAACTTAGATAAAAAGGATAAGAAAATAATGAATAGAATAAACAAAAAACCATAGGCTTTTATGGCTTCGTGTGCGTCAAGTGCATGGAAAACAATAGGAAAGTAGTGCAAACAGGAATGGAAAATGTTGAAATAGAAGAATCAATTGCAATAGGTTCACCAACAGAAAAACAGGAAACGTCAGAAATCGCCAACACAAACGGAAATGGGATTCAGGACACCGAGACAAACACACTACAGGAAGGTGCAGAAGTAACCTTAGACCGAAAAATACCCCCCTGCACAAGATAGAGACACGATGAATTAGAGACACGATGAATACAAATACCCCCCCCCCCACACACACACACACACACCGTGAGTAGGGAAGAAGTGGTGGTAGAACAAACGAAAAAAACTGAATCCCATAGAACTCGAAGAATCTAAACGACGGACATTATGTGAATATTACAAAACAAGTTCGTGCAAATATGGCTCAAACTACATATATAGTTAATCCCCATCAAAAATTTTCTACATGATGAGGGATAGAAGTTGCAGGTACGGAACAAACTGCGACTGTTTCCACCCTTCTATGTGCAAACAGTCAATTAGAGAGGAAAAATGCTTAATTACTAAGTGCCTGTATTTTCACAGTAAGGGTAGTCAAAAGAACGAGAAAGAAAAGCTCACCTTTTAAATAGAAGTAATAACAGTGGCAATGAAGTAAATTTTTTAGAGGAAATGAGAATGATAAAAGCACAATTGTCCCTTCTAATGAGAAAAGGCAGAACTTCGCAGAGATATGTATCCCAGCATTATATATCACACTCCTATTTAGCACCACCCACCGTTAATACAATATCCACAATGGTATTAAATGCCGCAACCCTAGTACTCCCAAATGCGGCGGCACAACCAATAACACCAAACAGGAACCAACAACATCGACCAAGAACGACCCTTATCCAGGAAAAACAAGCACGAAGACTAGAAGCCCTATAAATTTATTATACAGAAATATACAAGGTCTGTATCCTGACTATGCAGACTGCAAATTACAATACTTGCAAAATTTAGTTCTGGAAACCAATATAGATATCATATATTAACGGAAACACACTTAAATAAAATGCGAAAAAGGCTGTGAAAACTGCTTCGAGGATACTGAAATAGCAATACTGGACTAGAACATATAGAGAGCAGATAGAGTTACTGAACGAGGAGGAGGGTGTTGCATATATGTGAAAAACACACACACATAGGCGGATCTAGTGGGGGGGGGGGTCGGCGACGTCTGGACCTCCTCTTAATTTCTTGCAAGTGCCCTATTTGAATGATGTGTATGCCTCTAAAAACAAATTTTGTTTTTGTAAATAGATCATGGTTATTTTATTTTATTCAAATTCTATTTTGAGTCTTTATCCGTATACATTGTACTTCCAAATTTGCAGTTGTAATGGTTTTCATAGGTACCCTTAGTACTGGTGCAGCCACATCACTATTTTTATCTTCATCTTATTCTGATAGTTCTTTTAATTGGCAAGACATTTGTAATTGTTTGAAAAATTTTCTGTGATAACTGTTGTACACAAATTAGATTTTTATTTTATATCATATTTCAATGAGACTGATCAGTAAAACAGTACAATTGGTTTTACACTCGCTCATTGGTGGTCTGTTTTAAGAAAAAAATTTTAGTACTGTGCCCTTTTTATTTTAGGGGGTGCCCTTTTTTCTTTGGAACACCCGTTACTGAAATGCCTAGATCCGCCCTTGCATACACGTGTGAGGTGAAGGTAATCAAATCAAACATCAAGCCGAAATTCTAATTTTAGAAGTAAAAAAACTGAACGTAACTATTATGAACGTATACAGACACCAAACACCACAAAAAAAGTTAATTCCAATTCGCTCCAATGAAGTAGAAAACATGTTAAAATTATATGAAACTCCAGCATCAAATATTTTAATTTGTGGGGATTTTAATTTTCCATTCATAACATGGAAGAAAAATGACGAAGTTATATATGTTGAGAAATTTCATGGTATCATTACAAAAGATGGCAGAACCTTGGCATTATACTATTAGATATTATGGAACATTATGCAATTACCCAGGAAATCTGTGAAGCCACTAGAAAAGAGAACGTTTTGGATTTAATTTTGACAAATAACAATGAGAAAATAATAAAGAAAAGGTAACGCACACAAATTTCTCCGATCATAACTTAATTGATATGCAATTAAAGTTAGCAATCAGAGGCCCAAAATCGCATCCCAGAGAGTCAGAAGGAATATGTGAAGGTTTAAATATAAATTCGTTGATAGATGGGGCGACCGAATACACGAATGACTCATAAAAAATAAGCGAACTACTTAAGGAACAATTTAACTCTGTTTAGCACCTCTAAATCCGATAAAAAAGTAGAAAATCCAGATGAATTCTCTGATAAAGATAAAAATCAGGCAAGAACGAGTTCGGACAAGAATCTATTAATGGATAAAGAGTTCTCAGGAGATGTAATTAAGGCTCTATCGCAACTGCGAGAAAATGCGGCACCAGAGCCAGACACAGAGTGCCACGTATCTGAAGAAATGTAGAGAGAGTATTGCCAAGCCTTGATACTTACTATGGAGAAAATCACTCGACACAGGACAAATTCCACTTCCATTAAAGAACACGAGCATTGCCCCCTTATTCAAAGGAGGTAACAGAGCAATGACTAAGAATTATCGGCCAGTAGCTCTCACCCCCTACCTTTTAAATGCTTTGGGTGCATAAGTAAAGCCAAACCAACATTGCTTCAGGTCTGAAAGATCATACCTATCACAGCTATTGGATCATCAGGAGAAAATATTGGAAACATTGTGTCGAGGACAAAACATAGATGTAATATATACTGATTTTGCTAATGTGATCATGGAATTATAGCACACAAACTCAAGAATACAGGAATTACTGGAAAGCTGGGATGTTGGATATTTAATTTTCTGACTCAAAAAACACAAAGAGTGGTAGTAAGTGGAGTTAAATCTGAAGTCTCAAAAGCCGTCAGCTCTGTAGATAAATAGATAGAAGGTTTAGATTATTAACTCCCTTGCTGTTTATAATAATGAATGGAGAGATTGAGGCAGATAATAATGACAGTATTGTATCATGTTTCGCAGATGACACAAAGATATGCAAGAAGATATCGAACGAAGGTGACATAGAAAAACTACAAAATGATATTGAAAGATTATTCAAGTGTGCGGAAGCCAACAATATGAAGTTCAATGAACAAAAAATTCCAATTTCTAAAATGTGGTAATAACAAGGTGCTACAGAATAAACGGTACAAAACTCTGCAAGCCAAACAGATAACGTCAAATCCACAGTCAGGGATCTTGGAGTAATAATGTCGTCGGATGCAGAACTCGGAGAACATTATAACATTAAAATTATAACAGCTAGAAAAATAATGCGACCACGCACCACCCTGTATATGGGTCATTCTCTGTCAGATCAACCAGTGCCTAACACCCTCATCTCTCAGATTTTGCTGAAATTTGGTTTATAGGGAGTTTGTGGGCCCTGAATCCATTTCTGAAATTATAAGGTCAATCCGACCAACGGTTCAAGAGATATGACCTCGGGAAATTTGAGGTCACTTGCGAGGTCACTAACATTTGGCGACCCATAACTTGGGTAATAATGGTCACAATTATATAAAAGTATATATATTTAGAATCAGAAAACGACAAGGAATCCAAATATGCAAGTTTTAGAACTCTAGGTTGAAAAATAAAAAAGTTACACTGTAACCAAAATTTGAGGTCACGATTTGACCTCTGGGGTATCAAATGAGAATTTTTTTTTAAATGTAAAAAATGAAGGCATAGGCATTGGCTATTAGAATCAGCAAAAAAAGTTTGTTTATGTTAGTATTTTTCATGTAACTAACATATAAGTGAACACCATATTCATAAGTTGTGCGTCAATTCTACCTATTTTTTCACACTTAAGCTCATAATTTGACCTATAGAAATTAAAATTACATTTTTTTATAGATATAAAAACAAAGGCAAAAAATGTAAAATTGTATTTCACTGCTAATCTACACTGGCAATAATAGTTATAATAGTGAAAGGGGAAGACCTACTTAGAGGATTCATGTGCTAGCCTAATACAATTTTTGCATGCTCGATGCTCTCATCAATTTCTTTTTGTGGAAAAATGTATTGAATTCTGCTGCCTCCTCTTAGGGTAGGACAACTCATTACAGTTAATATATGATGTCCTGGCACTGCACATGAATCCTTGTTTGATGGATAATAATATGCACTTGATCCTGATGACCCAGAGGGATGTAGAAAGTTCACAGTGAAATCATCAAACTCTTCACAATATTCCTCCACAATTCCATACCAAACTTGCATGTCATAAATGCAGCCAACATACTCTCCTGGTTTGACACATTTTAGGTTACCAAGCATTGCAGGTTCATTAGTAAAATGACTTTTCCTTATTCTTTTCTTTTCTCCAATGCCACTTGAAATGGTACACCATCAGTAACCGTTCTTCTGCATCTTTCAAATCAGCTGTAGTTACAAAGAAAAAATTTATCTTCTTGCTCAAGTTTTCTTCACAAAACTGAAACATGTGTTCTGGTGTAAGAATTTGCCTCTCTGTAGTTCTCTGCAAACTGGCACGAGCAGTAGCTCTTTTCACTGTTCCTCCAATCCCATCACATGCATTTTTGCCATGGGATGTAGCAAAGAAGTGCCATTCACAAGACAGACCAAAATCCTCTTCATGGTAACAGAGATTTGTGAAGTTGTATCTGTTCTTATATTGGCCAGCACATCCATCTGAGAAATAGTGCACCTTCTTCAATTGTGGGCATCTGAATTTAACATATGTCATAAGCTTCAATATGAATGAGTAAACCATTATAGTGTTGTGTTTTAGTGATGCAGATAAGAAACAGACACTAAAATGGCTAAGTTCCTGGTCTGCAGATGATCTATAATAGATGACAAAAGGGTGAACTGTACACTGTGAATTGTCCCAGTGAAACCCTTGGGCAGCATCCTGGACAATGAAAGAATAATTCTCAGAGAAATCACCTACTATAACTACCTCGCTCTGAGGTGGTAGTGTTTCTTTCAACTGCTTGAAGTACTGTGATTGTTGCTGAGCAACAAAGTGATGACGAACCATGCGGGATATTTTCATGCTTAGGGATGATAAGTATTCATGAAGTGGCTCCACCTTATCAACCATTGTACAACGGTCAACAGTCACCCATTGCTTGTAAGATATTTCATTTGGAGCTGATTTCACACTGTCAAGTAACTCAAGAAAATCCAGGACACCCTCTTCTCTTGGGCAATCATTGCAAAGTTGCATCATGCAAGTCTCTCTTTCTGTACTGCAGACACTGTAATCCATAAGATCCTTGTATGAAAGACCTCTTTCTCCCAATGCAGCCAGCTGCAATTTTGGATTTTGATGGTATGTGCAGACACAGACAGAATGAGTCCCACCACTACCGGCAAGCACACAATATGATGGCCGTAATTTTGCAAATGTGGAAAATCCTATTTTGGGATTCTTTTCATCATTTTTATATAGTTCAAACATCTCTCTTAAATTCCCGAGGACCAATCGTTTTTTTTTGCACCTTCAGCACTGATAACTTTCACGCAATCCTTTTGGCCAGGACACATACGACTAACCTCTTCTGACTCATAGAATCTTCTAACTATATCTTTGTGTTCTTCAGATATCACTTTTCCTTTGCTCATTAGTGGAATCTTCGGAAGGATTCCATGTTCTGATTTAAGTGAACGGCTTCTTTTCACCATGTATGTTGTAGTTTGAAAGAAACTAGCTGTTTTTTCAATTGTGTATGGTGAGAGTGTCAATATTTGTAGTTTGTGATGGTGACATTTGCTCTCCAGGAATGACTGTTTCAATTCATTCATTAATTTGTCTAGATGTTTTTCAGATTTAGTTTCAGGTTTTGAAGTATCACTTACCTCCTCGGTAATTTGAACACCATAACTGAGTTCTAGCCTCTCCTTCAGGTGTTTCTGAGCAGATGATAGCTTACCACGAGCCTTGCGCTTTTTCTGGCTTAATGACAGCCCTTCTGAAAAGAACAGAAAAAAAGGTTTCACACACCTGAATATTAGTAATTAAATATTAATTATAGTACCTTAAATGCTATATAATTGGCTATATAGTAGATCAAACAGACCTTGTAGTAAAGTATAAGTTATTATATTAATTTATTACTTACTTTTTTTAACTGGTGTTTGGTCCAGAAATGCTAGAACTGGTTCAACTGAAGTTGAAGGATTTTCCTTTATCAAGCAATCACTGTCATTGTCCAGATCTTGAATTGAAGAGATGTTACTCAAGCCACTGATAGTAGATGATTCATTTGAATCCTGCTCAGACTCGTTGTTTTCAGTGGTACTAAGTATAGTGGGGTTTTTCATTATCAGTGTCCAGCAGTTCACACACAACAATGAGTCTTTTTTCACTCTTCCAGCACATTTTTCAACAAGTACATCAGTCACTTTTCTAAGATTGATTGTTATGCGTTTCTTGTGTTTTTGAATAGGGTCCTGGCAGTATTTCAAGTGCCGAACCATTGTATTTTGATCTGTAAAGATATAGGATTTACAATTAGGTAATATATATTTTTTAGAAAATATATAGCTATACACACTTAATATTTTAGGCCTTGATAGTCTCTGAGGCTCATTAAAACACCATACCCACCAGCCACCCACAGTGCTGGCTGGAACTGTACTAACCTGTAGACAAGGAATTTTGCAACTATCTGTGTTGATTCTGCACTTAGACAAGTAGCAACATGTTTCAACAGGTTTGTTTAGGCTACATGTGAGCTTAGTCTTCCCCTTTCACTATTATAACTATTATTGCCAGTGTAGATTAGCAGTGAAATACAATTTTTATTAAATTCTTGGAGCTTGAGGTCAAATTGATAGCTAAGATATAAAAATTCCTTGAAATGACAAGCAATTTATAAATATGGTGTTCACTTATAAGTTAGTTACATGAAAAGTACCAACATAAACAAACTTTTTATGATTGTTTCTATTAGTCAAGAACTCTGACTTTGTTTTTTATATCTATAAAAAATGTAATTTTAATTTCTATAGGTCAAATTATGAGCTTAAGTGTGAAAAAATAGGTAGAATTGACGCACAACTTATGAATATGGTGTTCACTTATATGTTAGTTACATGAAAAATACTAACATAAACAAACTTTTTTTTGCTGATTCTAATAGCCAATGCCTATGCCTTCATTTTTTACATTTAAAAAAAAAATTCTCATTTGATACCCCAGAGGTCAAATCGTGACCTCAAATTTTGGTTACAGTGTAACTTTTTTATTTTTCAACCTAGAGTTCTAAAACTTGCATATTTGGATTCCTTGTCGTTTTCTGATTCTAAATATATATACTTTTATATAATTATGACAATTATTACCCAAGTTATGGCTCGCCAAATGTTAGTAACCTCGCGAGTGACCTCAAATTGCCCGAGGTCATATCTCTTGAACCGTTGGTCGGATTGACCTTATAATTTCAGAAATGGATTCAGGGCTCACAAACTCCCTATAAACCAAATTTCAGCAAAATATGAGAGATGAGGGTGTTAATTTCAATTTTTTTTGGTTGATCTGACAGATCCCATATATATCTCGGGTGGCCCAAAAAAAAAACGCCTTGAGATTTGAACATCAATAACTTCAAAAATATGCAGTTCACACTTCCAAAATTTACATAACTTTTACCTCAGTCTATTGATAAGCCATCATAAAAATTTCAGACCTCTACATAAAATACTTTTTCCACAGCTGAGGGGACAATGAGGCATGGTGAAAAAACGAATATCACAAACTGAAATTTTATTATTTACATCTTATCAACAAATATGATCAATATGTCCACTGTCCTGCTTACAAACTAATCTTAACCTTTTCTTCTACGACATGATACATTTTCTGATTTCTGCTAATGTTATTTTGTCCCAACATTCGAGTATTTTTTTCTTAATTGCATTTCTGTAAACTTTTCTGTTTGGCTTTCATAAATCTTTTCTGCTAGTGTGTTCCATATGCAATAATCCATGGGATTGCAATCAGGTCATTTCGGGGGCCAGTCGTTTTTTTCCAATGAAGTTGACTACATTCTGTTGTAGATAATCCTGTGTGAACTTGCTAGTATGAGCTGTAGCACCATCTTGGAGTATGAAATCGTTTCCATAATACAGACGCCGACAATCAGGCAAAATATTCTCCTCTAAGAGATTTACATAGGTTTCTGAATTAAATTTTTATTTCCTGAAATGAAATGAATTTTCGTCTTTCCATTCCAGGATATACTTACTAATACCATGATTTTTTTGGAAAACCGACTTGTCTGGTGGTAGTCTCGATGGAAAAATGTCTTTCTTACGCCGACCATAAACAACATCGTTCCGGGAGTTTCGAGCAATCTCGATGGTGCAATCTTTTTCATCTGTAAAAACTATTTTTTTAACATCATTGGACGAAAATCTATCAAGCAATTTTCTACAACAAATTTTTCTTTTAGCTCTTACATTTCTGTCACGTCTTGAAACACGGATCCTTTTAAATGCTTTAAGTCTTACCGTTTTCTGCATTCTTTGTATGGAACTTCGACTGATACCTAAATTTCTTGCAATTTTCCTCTGAGAGCAGTGTGATCCAGGTCGATCCTCTTGAGATAGGCTCATCATTTCGATCATTGCTATATTGTCGTGAGTGTTAATTGCTTTAGGCCGACCACTTCCACGCTTCCGTGCCGTCGAACCGGTTGCTTTAAGTTTTTTAATTATTCTATTCACAGACGTAACATTACAAATTATTCCTGGAAATTCTCCCAAAATTCTTGTCCCAGTCAATCTTTTTTCCAAGAAGCACTTTTCAATCACCGCTTTTTCACCGTTAGTTAGAACCATAATTTGAAGGGTAAGTTTAAAAATAGTATTTAAGATGGGCGTAGCCTATATCATCTGACGTTTTTTCAGAGACTAACAGATTATCCATAGGCTGAGGAAACTACTACAAGTCTTAGAATAGTTGTCAGGTACAGCTATACACATTTAGTATTTATGATATTCGTTTTTTTCACCATATCTCATTGTTCCCTCAGCTGTGGAAAAAATATTTTATGTGGAGGTCTGAAATTTTTATGATGGCTTATCAATAGATTGAGGTAAAAGTTTTGTAAACTTTGGAAGTGTGAAGTGCATATTTTTGAAGTTATTGATGTTCAAATCTCAAGGCGTTTTTTTTTGGGGGGCCACCCGATATATCCAGATTTTTTAAACATCTGACGCCTTAAAAGGTTTGTACTTTTTTTTTACTGAAATAAAATCATGGAATTTTTACTGTGCCTAATCTACGCATGGTAAATTAGTCCCTTTGTGCAAAACATGCTCTGTTGAAAATATCCCCCACCAGGATTCAAACCCGGGACCTCTGACTCGAAATTGCGGGCATTAACTATTAGGCTACAACAGAGTAAACGTTAATACAACAGGGCAAATATTTTCTCCTGAAGGAAACGCTAGTCACTAGTGCTTTTACGCCCACAAGTGTTTTTACGTAATGATTCCTTGTACTCGAGCAGAATTCAGGTCAGAGATCCCGGGTTCAAAACCTGGTGGTATTCTTGTGTTAGTCAGATAGATTTGAATTAGATGTTATCCATTAATTCGAGTGCTAGGGGCTAATATGTAAAATATTCCCCTGGTTGTATTAACTTTTATCCTGCTGTAGCCTAATGATTAGTACTCAGAACTCCGAGTCAGAGGTCCTGGTTCAAATCTTGGTGGTATATATATATATATATATATGCGACTTTATAATCATTAATTTAATTCTAATTCTAATTCTCTGCAATCCTTTTTTCGCCATAAAGATCACCTCCCCGTGCTTTTGAGATCCTTTGTTATTTATTTATATACATGTGCGATCTGCCAAAGTCGTTATGTGGGGCAGACTGCCCTACAGTTAAAACTTAGGATATCGAAGCATTTGGGTTTTTCTTATCAAACTTCTCGCCCTCTTTCCACTCCTGAATCCTCTGCTATTCGGCATCATTCAGAGACCCATGACCACCCGTGCCCCCAGGACTCCTTTGCGATTTTGTCGTCTGCTTCTAATTCACTTGATCTTAAAATTTTAGAACCCCTTTTTATCAAGAAATTAAATCCAGAACTAAACGATAGCCTTTCCTCGATAAAATTACATACTTCCTAACCACTAACTTAAGTTGTTTTTTCCTTTCTCTCCACTTGTCATTTGTAACTTTTACCATCCAGGTTAGTCCTTTTTGGAAATTTTTTTAATTTTTTTAAATTTTAAACTTATTTTTAAACTTTTTAATTTTGGAAATTTTAGTTTGTTTTATTTTTATTTTTTGTTTTATAATCCAGATAGTTTTTTTTTAACAACTTTAACTTTTTTTTTTTTTGTATTAGATTTTATTATTGTACAGTTTGACTTTTGTATTTACTTTAGTTTTATGATTATTTTTTAGATGCATCTATTTAGTCACTGAAGATGGCCCCTGAGTGGACCGAAACGTTTGGCCAATAAATGTTGAGAGTCGTATCTCTTGTTTTCATATTCCTATTGAGGATAAGGTTCCCGAAGAACACGTCTATCGTTAACTATATATATATATATATATATATATATATATATATATATATACAGGGTGGGCCGTAAGTTTCCATGCATAGGAAAAATAAACATTTTTTTATGGACAACCATTTTTATTTATATAATATGCTCTACATGGTTGCCATTGTTTTGAAAACACATTTCAATACGTGTTCCCACTGTTGATGAACACGCATTAGCACAGTTGACGTTATGCTTGTAATGGCGTTGGTGATACGTTCCTTTAGATGATTTATGTCTCGTATCTTTTCCTGATACACCATGGCCTTCAAGTGCCCCCAAAGATAGAAATCAAGGGGGGTGAGATCTGGGAGGCCACTCCACAAGACCACGCCGACCAATCCAAGCATCCGGAAACTGCTGCTGATCCAAATACCGACGCACGTGAAGACCATAATGAGGTGGAGCTCCATCTTGCTGGAAGTAAACTGGGAAGTTACCTTCCTCGTTTAGCAGGGATGGGAAAATCTCTTCTTGCAACATGTTAAGATACCTTTCGGCATTAAGATTTCCACTGACAAAAATTGGTCCAATAATTCTGTCACCCCATATCCCGGCCCACACCATCACTTTACCGGCACCTTGCATCTTCGTCGGACTCAGCCAGTTAGGGTTAGCATTACTCCAATAACGTATGTTTTGCCGATTAACCTCTCCATTGACGTAAAAATTTGCTTCATCAGTAAACAAGATCTTACGTCAAACGCATATTCTTAGGGTATCTGAAACATAAAAACAAACGTTTAATTTTTCCTATGTATGGAAACTTACGGCCCACCCTGTATATATATATATATATATATAATAGGCACGTTGCCAAGGGAGAGGCGCCGGGGGCGAGTGCCCCCTTGAGGTATAAAAAATTTATATTTATATAATTATTATATAACTATGATTATTATAATTATATATAATTATAAATTATTTTAATTATATCCATCAAGGATCGGCCCTGAGCCCATACATCTTCGACATTGTTATGGATGTAATGACGGAGGAGGTGAGGGAGCAGGCGCCATGGTGTATGCTCTTTGCCGACGATGTGGTTTTGTGTGCAGAGAGCAGAGAGGAGGTGGAGAGGAAGCTGGAAAGGTGGAGGGCAGCACTGGAAACCGAGGTTTGAAGATTAGTAGGGCGAAGACAGAGTACATGAAGTACAGTGCGGGACAGGGGCAGAGAGATGAGGTGCGACTTCAAGATGAGGTGGTGAAGAAGGTGGAAAGTTTTAAATATTTGGGATCGTGGGTAAAGGATGGTGGAGAGCTGGTAAGGGAAGTGAATAATAAAGTACAATCAGGATGGAATAATTGGAGGAAAGTGTCTGGGGTACTGTGTGATAAAAGAATATCAGTGAAATTGAAAGGGAAGGTATTCAAGCGGTAGTGAGGCCTGCAATGTTGTATGGTGCGGAAACGTGGCCTATGAGGAAGAATCAGGGGTAAAGGATGGCTGTAGGGCCGCCTGTAGCAGAAATGAGGATGTTGAGATGTGTGTGGTTACGAGAAGAGATAAAATTAGAAATCAATTTATTCGTGGAACGACGAAAGTAATAGAGGTGTCAAAGAAAGCTCAAGAGAGAAAGGCTTAGATGGTTTGGACATGGGTTAATATGTTTTAAATGACATGGGTTGGACCTGTAAATCAAAATAACTTTTTATGAGGTAGTTTTAGTCGCTTTATTCAAATTTGTCACTCATTTTTTGTGCAAACTATTGTAGAAAATAATAATAATAATAAATAAATATATATATATATATATTATTTAGTGTATTTGTAGTCGGGGATGGTATGACGTCATGTTACTCTGCGACTTAATTAGTTTGTTGGTTTCTGTTCTGGCTATTTTTTTTCTAATTGGATTCAGTTTGGTGGTGGTTGTGATAGAATTATGACGTGCCGTTCGTGTGGTTTCGACTTTGAGAACTTGATTCGTCATGTGCCCTAGATGAAGACAAAGCATTGGATGTTTTTAGCAATTACAGCGTTATTCTCTCATCCTTAACTCGCCCGAAATGTGACAGTGAGTGCCTAATATGAAAAGATCAGAAGATATTTAGGTGAAATAGCCAATATTAACCGGTTAGGTTAATTGAATGCCCGGTTAGGTTAATTGAATGCCCGGTTAGGTCAACTGAATCCCTGGTTAGGTTAATTGAATGCCCGGTTAGGTCAACTGTACGCCCTTGATGATTGGTTAGGTTAAGTCGTGATATTTTCGTTAGTTTAAACGAAAATGACGAGCAAACTTTTCTGGTTAATTTTGAGGTGTTTTGCACGTTTCCTGTGGTAATGAATCGTTTACTAGATCTCGTAACATGAACATGTTAGGTTATGCTTTATTGTATAAAATGTAGTCAAAAATACATTTTTCAAGTGTATTTTGGTGTGCTTTGTTCGAATATGACCTTCATTTCTTGCGCAAATGAACAGAAATACAGTTGTCATTGCATGGCCCAAACACGTATTTCTGTTCATTTGCACAAGAAATGAAGGTTATATTTGAACAGAGCACACCAAAATACACTAGAAAAATGTATTTTTTATTTCAACTTCAGGCCATGTCATTTACGACATAATTACCCCCAATCCTGCCTTGACTTCCAAATTGATGACGCTTAACCTCGGAACTGGGGCACAAAACCTTCTGACCGTCACGTTCAGCTCCAATTACCAGGAATTCAGTTTCCCAGCCGAACCTAAGAGCAGTTTCACATTCCAGATTTGAAGCCTATCGGAACAATGATAGACAAATATTCCAAAAATACACATACAATTCGATAGCTCAAGTTCTTGTAGTAAACAATTTCAACTAGATTTTACCTCGTATAGAGGCTTCAATACTCGCACTATAGGCAATGTTCAGAGTCACTTCAGACACCACTGTACCCTGTGCAATAATCACAATTATAAATTATTTTCAAATTATGTCTTATATTAAAAGAAAAACAAACTAAATATTAATCACAATTCAACATAATCTACGTAATTTAACAGTACATAATTAAGTTATTCACACAAAAAATATACACTAACACGAAAATACATAAGAAAATTACCTGAAGTGACCACAGATTTAATGCCGACAAATCAAACTTTTAAATATCCAACTTTCTTGAAATTTCTGACTTGAATCTCCCGCTTCCAAACTTTATTGTTCAGATCACAAGCACGAATCATCACCAAACTTCCATTACTATCTTTCATCCCGTTCACTTTCAAATCATTCACACCAAGCTCTAGTCTCACACTCCACCTATCGCTCACATTCAACTTTCACAATGATCCTACCGTACCAAACCCTCACTCTTACAACGTGGCTACGAAGCACCGTGAAGAAAAACAGATTAACTGGATTAGCTCTGATGAGTTTCAGTAGAGATAAAATTGGCCTGGAAAATGCGAAAGAGATTCTGGACCGATTTGCGCAGAAAAAAAAGGAAGGTGATGAATATTCTGGTGAAAATTTTGAGGTTGCGCACTAAGTTTTGTTTAGTTGAATAGAAATTTTACATCGGAACTTATTAATGATGTCTAGATTTAATGTGATTCATAACTCAACTTCACTCGAGTTAAAAGAGGCATTGCTGAATTTTTCAATCGCAATTTATTCACCTAGTCACCCGTCCCGTGATGCTACGTAAGCAAGCTATGAATTTCTTTAATTAAACATTGAGCTCACCTCGTCATATTTTTCGTACACCCATACGTTTGTAGTGCGGGCATGTAGGCGTGTGTAGTTGTTTTGCTTTACATTCCTTTACCAGAATAAATTAGTCATTTACAGTTAAATTATGATGTATTGCTGATGCAAGAAACGTTAAAAATGGTTAGGGTTCCAACCCCGCTGAGGGAGCCTGAAACGCTCCTCCATGGCCTCCTAGTTGTAAGCCTCGATACCCTCGGCATACCTACATATATGTATGAGACCAGATCAGCTCCACCCCCTGCCTTGGAGAATTCCTGGCTACGCGCCTATATATATATATATATATATATATTTATACGTATATTAGATTTTAGTGAGACGTTTCAGAAACACATTTTCCCTCATCAGTGAAAAATGTGAAACACATAAATTAAATCTCAAAACCAAATTTAAATTCAACAAATTGAAAAACGTAGCGTCACAAATCAAACAAAATGGTTTTGTACAATGATTATTAACTCAATAAAAACTAATTTCGAAAAATAAACATTTATTCTATATTACAATCTAAAAATTATAGTTAAATATTTAAAACGTTAAAAGAAAATAAATAAAAATCAAACATTCACTGTGTGGGTTTGAATTTTCTAAGTTTCGCCAGAAACTTGTTTTAAACGCAACAGTATTTGGTTTTATTAATAAAATGTACAAAATTTTTCTTTATTTATCCAAATTCTCAGACTTTGAAGTTAAATTCTTGTTGGACTAGTTTTGCAACAAAAATATGTACATTATCCAAAAACGTTTCCTACAGACTCACATTAAAACGTTTCGTACCAGTTTTTATAAACGTAAATCAATTTTAGGAAGAGTCGAAAAAATGTGTTGAAATGACTTTCATTTAAAATAAAATGAGGGCTTATATTCAATGTTTTTCCTAGGCGGGTTTGTGGATCATGGACAATGTCGTAACACCACTTCCCCTCTATCAGCGAAGTTAACTCTTTCCAGCACACACGCAAAATATTTTATTGGATTCTTTTATTATTTTTAATTTTATTTTATTATTAACTTTTATTTTTTTGTTTTCTTTCATGAGATAATCTTCTTATAATTTGACGGACGGAAAAGGAGTATATGTGGTGGTTTTAGGATGAAGTTAGGGCTGAAAAGGTGGTATTATTCTGAACCCACTGTGCCTGAAAGAGTTAAATGACATTGGATCTGATGATTAGTTCGATGCAGGGGCGTTTTCAAGGTTTTGAATTGGTCGGGGCAAGTTATGCCACAGGAGGACTGAGCCCCGTTTACCAGTTTTCCTTAATGGAAGTTCTCGAAAAACTCTTTAATGTTTTTACTAATCACTACATATTTAACCCTCTAACGCCGACTGGGTCGAATACGTACCGTTTTAAATACACGCATTTAGACTTAACCCAACGAAAACGTTCGGCGTTAACGGGTTAAGTAAAGGTATTTCAACCAAAGTAAAAAAAAAAATCCAAAATCCAAACAGCACTCATTTTTGTAAACTTTATTCAGGATGCAAATATACCGGGTGATTACAAATGATCTTCCCGATTTTAAACATTTATTATGAAAAAACTAACAAAGTTACAGAGAAAAGCAAGATGTAAATAAAACTTTTTGAGTTCTTCTTTATTTGTATAAGTTATTGAAGTTCAGTATGAGCAATTTTTATGGCCCCTTTTGAGGTTACAACATTCCTGAATGAGCAATTGCTTGATTATTGGATCGGGCGTGAAGGTGGGGGGACATTCCTTGGTCGGCTCGTTAGCCCGATCTAACCCCCCTTGACTTCTTCCTTTGGGGCTATGTCAAAAATGAAGTTTTTGTTCCACCAATGGCAACAACTTTGGAACATTGGAAGGGAAGGATACGTGAGGCTGTTAGAAAAGTTCAGTATGATATGCTAGAAAATGTATGGAGGGAAGCATAATACCGCTTTGATGTCTGCAGAGACACAAAAGGAGCTCATATTGAACTTCAATAGCTTGTAAATAAAACCTTTTGAGTTCTTCTTTCTTTTTTATATCTTGCTTTTCGCTGTAACTTTGTTAGTTTTTCATAATAAATGTTTAAAATCGGGAAGATCATTTGTAATCACCTGGTAAAGAGCATATAGGGCCCAGGGTAAGGGGGGACCCGTCGGGGGCGTGCCCCGCTTGTCCCTATGTTAAAAACGCCCCTGGTTGGATGGAAGACCGTCTTCTGCGTCCAGATTATGTAGCTACCGGTGGTTCGGCTCCCACGTCAAGCTGTAGGTCCCTTCCGTCATATGACTAGATGTTGCGAAGGAGGTTAAATAATCTCATCATCACATTTATTGTTTTCCTTCAAATAATATTCACATTCCTGTTTGTTAATGGTTTACTCCCTCGTCCAACAGAGGGCGCTGAGGGGAGGGAGGCACTAACGCACCAGCCGGGAAAAATAAGTCCCCTTTCAAAGGGGAACTGCGTCGAGCTAATTACATTATGTGCAGTGGTAGCGCAAAAGTTAGGAGTCAAAGGTCATCAGTACATAAATTATAAATTATAAATTTTGTGACTAAAACAAAGTAATTTTTTACTGAAAATAGTGGCGGCCATAAAACGAAAAAGATTCATTCTCTCTGGCTCCTTTACTCCTGACTTTTGCGCCACTATATACAGGGTATTATAAAGTCCCTATCTATTTCAGTGAAAACGTAGCAAAAAGGGTAAAATTCGATAACAATAATAGAAGGCATACATTTAATGAATACTTAAGCATATGATTCTACATGAGCACCATCAGTATCT
>JAJOZX010000015.1:2990000-3009192 GCA_023014485.1 Bathynomus jamesi | reverse complement strand
ATGAGACTAAGTTTTATTAAAGTCCTTGAATGAGTAGTAGTATCTGATGTTAATGAGTGTCAGAAGAAGATTGTGGATACCAATCCACTGGGTGGATATTAGGCAGGAGTCAGGGAGTGCTGGAACTCCCGCTTCTCCTGTCACTGTTCTGAGCTAGGGTTGCCAAGTCAACAGATCTTGAATAAAGGACACTTGCACGCTACCGTATATTCCATTGCTTATCATGATAAAAATTTACTTGTGCAATATTTTTTACAATTTCTTTATTATATTCATAGATAAAATATGTCTAGAAAGTCGTACACTTGTAAAATCACACTACTGTATTGAAATGAAACATTTTTAAATTTCTTTATTATATTTTGTGAATTAAAGACAGGAAAATATTTACAAATCATTATAATGAATGAAGCCTTTATTTATTTATAAAATTGTACTTATCTTGACTTCGACCAGCCTTCAGTAAAGCTGTATCATTTTTTATTTTGCCAGCAAAATCGGCACAATTGTCTTTTAAATTGAAATAAATCAAAAGTTCACTTTTTATTAATTCTACTGATTTATTTCAATTTAAAAGACAATTGTGCCGATTTTGCTGGCAAAATAAAAAATGATACAGCTTTACTGAAGGCTGGTCGAAGTCAAGATAAGTACAATTTTATAAATAAATAAAGGCTTCATTCATTATAATGATTTGTAAATATTTTCCTGTCTTTAATGCACAAAATATAATAAAGAAATTTAAAAATGTTTCATTTCAATACAGTAGTGTGATTTTACAAGTGTACGACTTTCTAGACATATTTTATCTATGAATATAATAAAGAAATTGTAAAAAATATTGCACAAGTAAATTTTTATCATGATAAGCAATGGAATATACGGTAGCGTGCAAGTGTCCTTTATTCAAGATCTGTTGACTTGGCAACCCTAGCTCAGAACAGTGACAGGAGAAGCGGGAGTTCCAGCACTCCCTGACTCCTGCCTAATATCCACCCAGTGGATTGGTATCCACAATCTTCTTCTGACACTCATTAACATCAGATACTACTACTCATTCAAGGACTTTAATAAAACTTAGTCTCATTCAATCTCGCCGAATTTATTTCGGTAGGCTAACGCGATCGAACCAGACGGTACTTGGCCTAGAGGGAGCCGGAATTATTATTTGTTCCAAAGTGGTCCTTCGAAATAAATAAAAATAAAAATACCAAATTAAATCTGAAACTAGCTATAGATAAAAACGTAGATTACGAACACAATTCTGTATTTTTATACCGTCATTAACTTACATTACAGTGGTTTCGCGTAATGATCCCTCATCACAAGGAAGTCATTCTCGAGTCCCTGCTTCTATATAGAGCTGGTTTGGTGGAAGAGAGCTGTTTTCTTGGAGTTCTCCATCTCGCAAAATCAGGCACTCATTAACCACTGGATTGTAAACCATCCGCATTTCGAAATTAAACAGAAATATTGACGTGGAACGATGTTAAGAATTTGAAAAACACACTTAAAATTTGGTGAATAAAATTTTGAGAGTCAATTACTGAATTAAAGGACATATGTCGTCCTTTCCGAGTTTATCAAAGGACAAGGACACATGAGCTGAAATAAAGAACTGTCCTTTGAAATAAAGGACACTTGGCAACCCTACGCGAATGCCGATTTGTCAACATGGCGCCTCCCATAATGCATTGCGGAGAAGCGTTGATGCGCGGACCAATCAGCAGTCGAGAAATTTGTTCTTCCCACGTGCTATATTTCCTCTGAATAGGGGCTTGTTTTTTTTTTGTAAAACTCAATACTTGGAGAACAGTTGATTGTTGTTTACATCAGCTCGTTTTTGGAAAAACCTGATGGTAGCGATTCTTTGCATGTACATACACACACGTATACTAATTATTGTTAAAGATTTGTCGTAAGAAATTACGACGGCTAGGAACCAAGTAGCCCTCATTTAAAACTTGAATGTTACTCCTTAGAATGGTATATAATACAGCAGTAGTTCCCCACTTTTTTTCGGCGATGCTCCATTTCAAAAATTCAACATATGTGGCGAGCCACATGGATATTTTGAAATATCTATGATGCCTACCAAACAGTTTATACTTATACCCGTAAGTAGGCCTCTGTCTAATGCGAAACCTCGACTGCTAATTAATTATCTGCCAACTTCTGAAAGTCTGGAGTTTAGTGAGTCACCACAATTCTCACGTACAGTAGTAGTTGAGATGATTTTGAGAAGCAAAATTACTTTTTCATTCGAGTACTTTGCATTTTATTATTGAACACCCGTGAGCCCTTTGAAACAAATTAGTGAGCAATTGAGAGAGAGAGAGAGAGAGAGAGAGAAAGAGAGAGGAATATATTAGCCGTTAGGTCTTATTTCCCAAGATTGGGTTATACTGTTTATATTATTTCTCACCTGTGCTTCCATAAGGGCCCCTAAGGTGTATGTTCCCCCTCCAGTGTAGCGTATCTGGGGTAATTCTCTCTCGAGCAATGAGCATTTGTGGTTGATGGGCGATGCTTGAGTCACGTGGTCGATGTGGCGAATGACCTGAGGAATAAAAAACATTATTTTGTCCTTTCTTCGGGTTTACCAAAGACTCTTAAAGTAACATCCAACAAGTTTGTCCATTTCACAAAATTTCGCGATTAGTTTACTAATGAATAAGGGAAAACTGCGATGGCTTCCGTAACTTTTACAGAAGCTTGACATTCCAGGCAACTACAGTCCAAAAGCGTTCCCGCTGGCGCGCGAGAAGTGAAAGCCGCACTTTGTCTTCACTCATTACGTAGGAATCACTTCTGACGAAGAAGCGGATATAAAGATCATCGCGTTCTCTCAAAAGGCACACGCGGTTTCAAGATTTATTTTAGTATCATCTAAATATGAATGCAATTCATCATCTTCGTAAAAGCCCACTGGACGGTAAACATCTACATCGTATGTATTTGCTTTGTTTCATTAGTGGTTGTGATATTTTCTTGAACACATCATATAAAATGCTATGGTAAGAGTCGTGTGAAATTGGTAATTTGTTCCAGTTATTGAATTTAAATAAAAATTTAGGGATCTTTTCCGTTTGACTGCCGCCATTGAAACATAAGAGGTGAGTGCCCCCAGCCTTCTTTATTTAGCCTTATAAGGCTAACTAACGAAAATATCACGACCTAACCTAACCAATCGTTAGGTCAACTGTACGACCTTGACGATTGGTTAGGTTAGGTCGTGATATTTTTGTTAGTTAGCCTCATAAAGCTAACTAAAGAAGGCTGGAGGCCCTGATCTTCAGGTGATCCCCTTATTTTTCTGAGTACACGATTAAAACTTAAAAATTAAGCATGAATCTTGAAAGTAATTAAAATTGTTTATAAGAAACAAAATTTGAAGGGGAAATTAAGAAAAGCTTTTTTATAAAGTAACTTATTTTGTATCATGAAGACATTTCAGTTAAAATACAAAAAGTTTAATTATGTTTCAATGGCGGCAGTCAAACGGAAAAGATCCAAATTTAGTCTAATCACTTATTATTATTATTTATTACTAGTACAGTTCCCGTCGCGTCGCTTCGCTGACGGTTAGACAGGCTAAACTACAGAAAAGAACGCAGCCGTGAAAATTTTGAGCTTCACATTGTGTCAACATTTCTGAATCTGGTATCTCCCAAAACCTCCTCACCCCCATTCATGCAACTTGGGGGCTAACCCCCTCCCCCATTACCCCCACCCCCACCCTTCCCCCATTACTGCCCAGGATAAATTTCACAAACAGACAAACAGACAGGCTAAACTACAGAAAAGAACACAGTCATGAAAATCTTGAGCTTCACATTGCCGCTCGTAATACAATTTCTGAATTTTTTTCTCACAATTTTTTCTCACAATTTCTGAAAGTGTGACGGACGGACGGACGGACGGACGGACGGACAGACGGACGGACGGACGGACGGACGGACGGACAGACGGGCAGCTCTCTTATTATAGTATAGATTATTATTATTATTATTATTATTATTATTATTATTATTATTTATTTGTGGTACGCTTGCCTAGTAATTATTCTAGGATTTTCCACCGTTGTGTGGTGTTTATATTATTTTTCTTTCCCAATTTATATTTACATTTTTATTACCTTTTTAACTAATATAAGTCCCCTTTAGACTACCTTCTTATTCTGGTCAATTGTTCCACATATTTGTGGTCAGAAAGGATTAATTTAAT
Organism: Bathynomus jamesi; assembly: GCA_023014485.1. NCBI lineage: Eukaryota > Metazoa > Arthropoda > Malacostraca > Isopoda > Cirolanidae > Bathynomus > Bathynomus jamesi. Next base: position 3,004,965 of record JAJOZX010000015.1, on the reverse strand, counting down.
GTTCCGTTTTACATATTTTTAGGCCTTTACTCTTTCCATTTCATTTTCTTTTAATCTTCGTATTCACTAATCTCTCATTTTAATGATTAGGATTGGTAAAGGACTGGGACTGTTGTTAGGCGGGTCATTGTTCCCGTCTTATTATACCTACCATAATAATTATTATCGTTTTTCTTGTATTCTTATTCATTTAGCTCGTCTCTTTTAAATATATATTTTGCATTGGCAGTATTTTTTTTGTCAGATATAACTTAATAATGATAAGTTGCTTCTCGTTGAAACACAAACCGTAAAAGCATCACCGGCAAAATATTTATTCATAGGGTTCTGTTACTGTTTACGACTAAGGCTGCTAGCAGTCCAACTCCCTTGACATATATATATATATATATATATATATATATATATATATATATATATATATACTTGTAGGTTATCTCCCCCCCACCACCACCAATTTTGACAGAATATTTTCGTTAAAACTAACGAAAATATCACGACTTAACCAATTATCAAGGGCGTACAGTTGCTCTATTATTAATTATAACATTGTTTGTTTCTAGAATAGTATTTACTCTTTACTAATAGATCAACTGTACGCCCTTGATAATTGGTTAGCTTAAGTCGTGATATTTTCGTTAGTTTTAACGAAAATATTCCGTCAAAATTGGTGGGGGGCAGATAACCTACAAGTATGTATATATATATATATATATATATATATATATATATATACATATAATGAATAAAACCACGAAGGAAAGGAAACACAAAAAGGTGCTCAAGCGCTTTCGTCTAATGACATCCTCAGGAACACTGAAGTACATAAAAGGTTGCGGCCTATATATAGGTTACAGAAAGAAAAAAAAATAATAAATAAATAACATACATACACACAAACATATATATATATATATATATATACATATACATACATATCTACACACATACATATATATATATATATGCAATAAACGAAGAAGTAAAAATAAAACTTAAAAATTAAAAATTAGAGGATTAACAAAGAGGCAAACAGATTTGTAAGGAAAAATATCGATTTTTAGCACAAGATCAAATGAATTATAAAAAAATATACAAAAAAATACAAATTTATACTGAAATCTGCCCGGGTTTTAACACTTTGCCTTTTAGAGTCAAGTTTCGATATATATAAAAATAAAATGAAGATTAAAAGTTAATAAAGTAGCGTACAAGTTTACCAAAGATTTAGCGTCCTACCCTTTTTATCTAAATTTGTTTTGAAGGAATTCAAAACAACAGGATCGAGTTGAAAAAGACCTTTGCTTATGTTGAAGTTATTTGAAAGTTGGATAATGGCAGACTCAAGAATATTTCTATTGACAATGTTGCTAGAATGAAATAAAACTGAAGCATTATTCCAATCAATACAGTGGGATAACTCTGACAAATGGACAAAAAGAGCACTGGACAACTGTCCTGTTCTAACGGAATATTGATGCTGTTTTATACGTGTGTGCAAATCCTTTCCCGTCTGACCTATGTAAAAGGAATCACATTGTTTACACCCAATTTTATAGATAATGCCTGAATTATTGGTAGGGCTATTTTTTACTATGATATTTTTCACAATATTGTTATATGAAAATACTACATTAATATCCAAAAGTTTAAGTACATTAGCAATGCCTAAAAAGCCCGGGAAAAATGGAAGTACTAAAATATTTTTTGACAAAGTACGAGTGTTATTATTGACACGATAGAAAGTTCGTTTTGCCTTGTTGAGACAAGATTCCATAAACGCAGATGGGTAACACAGCTCACTTCCAATACCGTTGATTTTTTACAATTCGGCATCGATGTATTCCGGACTGGCGATCCTAAGGGCGCGGAGAAACATTGATGAAAAAATGGCCTTCTTAGTGGGGGTGTCATGTCCCGAGTAAAAGTGTACAAAAGTGCCGATTGATGATATGCTTGACTTTCTCTCCCAAGAATTACATAAGTATGACCTGCCACTCACTACCTTCACACATTGTTTTGGAACTTATTAAGCTTTGCATCAAAGACTGTAAATTCACTTTCAATAACGAGTATTATCAACAAGTGTTTGGGATGGCCATGGGCAACCCCTTATCGCCCCTCCTCTCCAATATTTATATGGAGTTTTTCGAAATTACTTACATTCCGAGAATCCTGGGGGTTGGCATCCCTTGGTTGCGGTACGTCGACGATATTTTGTGTATCTGGCCCATGAATCGTGACCTGGATAACTTCCTCCTTCAGTTAAATGATCAAGTCCCCTCCATTAAGTTTACTTTAGAAGTGGAACAAGACAATTCAATCCCATTTTTGGATGTGCGGGTACATAGGGAAAGCCCAGGTTTTAAGTTTAGTATCTATCGGAAAACAACAAACAATTTGTCCTTCGTACACTTTTACTCGGGACATGACACCCCCACTAAGAAGGTCATTTTTTCATCAATGTTTCTCCGCGCCCTTAGGATCGCCAGTCCGGAATACATCGATGCCGAATTGGAAAAAATCAACGGTATTGGAAGTGAGCTGTGTTACCCATCTGCGTTTATGGAATCTTGTCTCAACAAGGCAAAACGAACTTTCTATCGTGTCAATAATAACACTCGTACTTTGTCAAAAAATATTTTAGCACTTCCATTTTTCCCGGGCTTTTTAGGCATTGCTAATGTACTTAAACTTTTGGATATTAATGTAGTATTTTCATATAACAATATTGTGAAAAATATCATAGTAAAAAATAGCCCTACCAATAATTCAGGCATTATCTATAAAATTGGGTGTAAACAATGTGATTTACATAGGTCAGACGGGAAAGGATTTGCACACACGTGTAAAACAGCATCAATATTCCGTTAGAACAGGACAGTTGTCCAGTGCTCTTTTTGTCCATTTGTCAGAGTTATCCCACTGTATTGATTGGAATAATGCTTCAGTTTTATTTCATTCCAGCAACATTGTCAATAGAAATATTCTTGAGTCTGCCATTATCCAACTTTCAAATAACTTCAACATAAGCAAAGGTCTTTTTCAACTCGATCCTGTTGTTTTGAATTCCTTCAAAACAAATTTAGATAAAAAGGGTAGGACGCTAAATCTTTGGTAAACTTGTACGCTACTTTATTAACTTTTAATCTTCATTTTATTTTTATATATATCGAAACTTATATCTATCGGACACGCATAGAGTTTCTGTGCTGGTGTGTTTCGTCTACCGCATTCGCTAAATCTTTGGTAAACTTGTACGCTACTTTATTAACTTTTAATCTTCATTTTATTTTTATATATATCGAAACTTGACTCTAAAAGGCAAAGTGTTAAAACCCGAGCAGATTTCAGTATAAATTTGTATTTTTTTGTATATTTTTTTATAATTCATTTGATCTTGTGCTAAAAATCGATATTTTTCCTTACAAATCTGTTTGCCTCTTTGTTAATCCTCTAATTTTTAATTTTTAAGTTTTATTTTTACTTCTCCGTTTATTGCATATATATATATATATATATATATATATATATATATATATATATATATATATATATATGTATGTATGTATGTATGTGTGTAGATATGTATGTACGCTACTTTATTAACTTTTAATCTTCATTTTATTTTTATATATATCGAAACTTGACTCTAAAAGGCAAAGTGTTAAAACCCGGGCAGATTTCAGTATAAATTTGTATTTTTTTGTATATTTTTTTATAATTCATTTGATCTTGTGCTAAAAATCGATATTTTTCCTTACAAATCTGTTTGCCTCTTTGTTAATCCTCTAATTTTTAATTTTTAAGTTTTATTTTTACTTCTCCGTTTATTGCATATATATATATATATATATATATATATATATATATATATGTATGTGTGTAGATATGTATGTACGCTACTTTATTAACTTTTAATCTTCATTTTATTTTTATATATATCGAAACTTGACTCTAAAAGGCAAAGTGTTAAAACCCGGGCAGATTTCAGTATAAATTTGTATTTTTTTGTATATTTTTTTATAATTCATTTGATCTTGTGCTAAAAATCGATATTTTTCCTTACAAATCTGTTTGCCTCTTTGTTAATCCTCTAATTTTTAATTTTTAAGTTTTATTTTTACTTCTCCGTTTATTGCATATATATATATATATATATATATATATATATATATAATATATATATATATATATATGTGTGTAGATATGTATGTATATGTATATATATATATGTTTGTGTGTATGTATGATTTATTTATTTATTTTTTTTATCCTTTCTGTAACCTATATATAGGCCGCAACCTTTTATGTACTTCAGTGTTCCTGAGGATGTCATTAGACGAAAGCGCTTGAGCACCTTTTTGTGTTTCCTTTCCTTCGTGGTTTTATTCATCATAAATATTTTTCACGTGTTACTTTCGTGAAATAATTTTCATATATATATATATATATATATATATCACTACATATTGCATGAAATATGAATTGTAATTATCTGTTGAAGTGAGGGAATTATATGCTGCATTTAAAACTTGTTTGGAATTCATTATACACAGGGTGTCCATAAATGTTTACCCTGAAAACAGTATGCTCTCATGTTTTAATGACGAATCTTACATCCGTTTTCTTTTTACAGGTGATCTCGGACACGCATAGAGTTTCTGTGCTGGTGTGTTTCGTCTACCGCATTCGCCGCTAGGAGCGCTGTAGTAGCTGTTCAGTTAAGATGGCGTCTGTGATAGAGAAGGCACAATGTGGTGTGTGGCTTGCAGAAACAAAATCTCCTGTCAGTGTTCAGCGAAGGTTCAGAACAAAGTATGGAAAGAATCCACCTGATGTGAAGTTAATTAAGTCGTGGATGAAAAAATTCTTCGAAACTGGAAACGTGGAAAAGGGAAAGAGCAGTGGTAGACCATCAGTTTCCGATGGGACGGTGGAAAACATTCAAACTGCTTTCACACGGTCACCAAGGAAATCGGTGAGACAAGCTTCATGCCAACTAAAGATACCAAAGTCTACGGTGCACAAGGTGTTACACAAACGTTTGAAGTTACACGCCTACAAGGTACAAATTGTTCAAGAACTGAAGCCTGATGACCGTCCAAAACGTGAACAATTTGCTATTGACATTTTGAACAGCATTGACGAGGATAATGACTTCTTGTTACGTGTCTGCTTTTCAGACGAGGCTACGTTTCATCTTAGTGGTAGAGTCAACAGACACAATGTGCGTATTTGGGGATCGGAAAACCCACGTGCCGTAAGGGAGCATATTCGGGGCAGTCCGAAGATCAATGTCTGGTGTGGACTAATGCATGACCAGATAATTGGTCCTTTCTTCTTCGCTGAGAACACCGTTTCCGCAACTGTGTACCTGGATATGCCCACCAATTACGCCATCCCCCAGCTGCGGGACAGGCAGCCAACTGTCATCTTCCAACAAAATGGGGCACCCCCTCATTGGGCGCATGTTGCTCGTGAAACTCTCGACGCAACATTTCCAAATCGATGGATTGGCAGGGACGGGCCAATCCCATGGCCCCCAAGATCACCAGACATTACCCCGCTGGATTTCTTTCTCTGGGGTCATGTTAAAGATTTGGTTTATGCAACAGTTGTTCCAGATATCAGGACATTGGAAGAACGCATTACGGATGCAATTGCAACAGTTAACCCACAAATGTTGGAAAATGTGTGGTGTGAGTGTGAATACCGTTTAGACATTTTACGTGCCACTAGGGGTGCACATGTGGAAGCTTATTAAGTTCATTAACTATGTATTAAAATTTTTTATGTTTATCTACTTATGATTAAAACTGTGTTTGAATACGAGTGTTTATTTAAAAGTTATAGCATGCTTTAATCAGGGTAATCATTTATGGACACCCTATATACGGTCCTATCTTTAAACTCTTAGTTTTGACTTTGTTTCAGTTGCGTATCTTATTTTTAAATGGTTCTCTGGTGTTCAAACTTAATTAACCGTAAAAGGCCAGCGTGGCCTATTAAAATAAAGGAACATTTGTTTTTCTGGAAATGATGTCTTTTATTCTACGCAAGATACACTGAGATATTACAAAAGTCTTGTTTATCGGAACACTGACTGCACTATTATTATTATTATTATTATTATATATAATGGTAAATTACTAGCTAGGACTTCGATATTACGGTAACATGACTTTGATATCTTTCGAAAACACTGACGATTCTGAATGACTGAAATATCTTGTCTTACACTTTACATTAAAGACATATTTTTAATAATAATAATTGTACAATTGCATCTCTTTTCACGTTAAGGAAAGATTCTGAAAATCCGCAATTTTTTATGGGGTTGTTTAACCATCTTTGCAATATCTAAGGTCGTAGGGACCGACAGCTTTACGCTGGATCCAAACCACGGGTCGCTACATAATGTGGACGCGGAGGACAGTCTCCCATCCAAACCCAATGTCGCTTAACTTCGCTGATCGACGGGAAGCGGTGTTACGACACTGGCCATGACGTACGATGTAGCCCGAGAATATAATTATATGCTCGCCACTCATCGACAAACACACTTACGATGAATGCGATTCATCCTATATTGTCAAAACAAATTACCAACCTAAAGTTAGAATTGAAGAACAAACACCAAATAATTCAGTAATCACCGAGTTTTTACATAAGAATCCATCGCATTTTAACATTCACTACCACTCTCAAAATATGTCTCATTTCATTCAATACTAATACATACAGTTTCAAAATATTTTGCATAACACATAATACGACGTAACTATACCCAATACTATAGTGAATATATATACATATGTATAATTGTGCCTACTGGATATTTTTTAACTATAGACCACAAATGAACTTTTCTATCCATTTTTATAATTTAAATATTTAGCTGATGTTCAGTTCAGCGGCCATTATATATTTCCGGCAGTCGAAACTACGCCCATTCAATGAGTCAGGTGGCAGAGCAGGGTGAGTCTTATGCTCTGGTTTGTCATACGCTAGGTTAGGATTGGTTAAGATTGGTTAGCAATTTTCCGCGTCATTAACTTTCGGCCAATCAGGGTTCATGGACGTGGTTTCGACTGCCAAAAATGTATTGGCCACTAAACTGAATATTTATCATAAATTTTAAACTATTTCGGAATAACGATTTTCATAGAGAAATAGCTCCTCCAATTACGTGAAACTTAAAATTTAAAATGTAAATAATTTCCAAGAGGTAGATTGAGTCTGGAGTGGTAATAGAATATCCCATCGTCGAAATGTTAAATCTTTTTCTAACTTTAGCTACTACGTTGTACGTTGTACAAAATCTTAAATTTTATCGTCTTTCAAGAAATTTTATGAACGCTTGCTTTAAATGAGTTTAACATTTAGGAATAAGTTACGATGAAATTAAATTTCGAATATTCCAAAACCTATGGTATTTATATGCATGCAAAGATTGTCTACAAACGGTACCTTTGATTTGCTTGAAAAGGTAATTACTGCCACTCGCGTTTGGTTGTACGAAACGGTAAAATCAGCGAGTAGTTTCTTGACAAACTTCAGTTCATTGAAGAAGTTTTCAGCTCCCACCGATGCTGATGAATCCACCAAGAACACCAACTCCACATTTTGCGCGGGACTCTGGAAAATAGTTATCAAATTTATGATGACGTTTATACTTGTATCTTACGTGCGATGGCTTAAAGGAATTTTTGCAAACACTCTATGTAAATATATGCATACATTATATCGGGTCTTTTCCGTTTGGAGCCCACCACCAGATTCTTTGGAAAATAGCACCAGTAGTGCATTTTGACCCTCTGAATACGAAAATAACATTCTTTTTTTTGGAGAAATGCGAACATTTTGCATAATAGGGCAATAAAAATGCAAAATACATTACATGTATTCATTATGCAAAATAAGCTGCATGATATATATATATATATATATACACACACACACATTTTAACTGCAAACAACACAGTATAATTAATGTAAAGAACGACGCTTGTGTAGAAGAACGTCCACACAAGATGGGGAGAGAGAACAAGCAAATGAAAAATGAGCCACCTCTCAGGAATCGAACCCTGGATCATCCAGTTGCCGGTCGGATATGCTAACCACTGCACCAAGGTCCCCGGTCAGTCACAACTCGTAATTCTCTTTCATACGAGCGGAATCAAATGCCCTGAGGGGGCACCTTCTCATGCCGTACATATATACATTTTAACTGCAAACAACACACATTATAATTAATGTAAAGAACGACGCTTGTATAGAAGAACGTCTGCACAAGATGGGGAGAGAGAACGAGCAAATGAAAAATGAGGCACCTCCCAGGACGGTCTTCTACACAAGCGTAGTTCTTTATATATATATATAAAGCGCAAAATACTGTAGATTACATGATATTTATTTGTTTGTATTATTTGTTTGTATTTTTTTATTTCGGCAAATGTATTAATAACTTCTCTAATTTGTTAAAATTATTGCAGGTTTTAAACTTTTAGAAAGTAGCAAAAATTAATAAATATACGTGCCTAAAATACAGTTTTGCCAACCTGCCTGTCACTGCGACATTTTTAACTTCATTAGTTTATTTAATAGTTGCCTACATGCTTCATTAAAATCAATTGCAATTTATCAAAGTAAGTCTCTTATTTTTGTTATTGCTGTTATATATGTATAATTATATTTTACCCATTTCTATGTCCATATATAAAAGATATATAGAGTTATGTATAGATTTTATATAAAGCTACTATATATAAAGATAGATATAAAAATAAATATGAAAATACATGTAATAGTATTGAGAAAAGATTACATTACATTACATTACAATTACATTACAATACAGTTACAGAATACATATATTCATTCATTATAACAGAGCTTTCCAAACTTTTCACGTTGGCGACACACTAATTAATTTTTGTTATCAAATATCAGATAATTTTTCAGTAGGTGGTTTATCTTGTAGCCGATTTTGTTGATACAAAAATCAAAATTTTCAAAATACAAAAAAATTGAAAATAATTAAATAAATTTGGCGACACACCTGGGAGGTATTGGCGACACACAGTTTGGAAAGCTCTGCATTATAGTATAATTCAAGCATTTTTATTTGTTTTGAAATTTGTTGATCTTGATTATATTAAATGCAATTAGTAAATCAGATTACTTTATTAATTTTATTTATTTTTTTTTATATTTCAGGTAAAGTGTCTAAAATATTTAGACAGTGGGTTCAGGAATTCTATTAAAAGTCTATATAAAACCATAATATATATATGTTGTATTATTTCATAAAAACAGCGTTAATCGACCAATCGCTGAAAATATAACCAAAATCGTACGCCCGCCAGAGTACTGACTCTCAATTCCTTCCAACCTTTGGAAATTCTGGCCGACAATGTTATACTCCTGTTTTGGCGCGCTCTGACGCACCTTGATGCTGGCGAAAAGAGCTGGAGTCGCCATCTTAGTTCGTTTTATAATAAAATGCCAAGATTTAACATCATTCACTATGATTCTAATAAATGTCGAATTCTTTTAAGATCCAGAATTCATTTTATTCACTCGTCGTTCCACCTATATATATATATATATTTATACCTGGGTGTTAATCGTTGACCCAAGTGTTTGAGAACGCCATTGTGGATTGTCTTACACGAGGAGAACCATCCAGGGGTAGCTATTTAGATTGAATTGGAATTTCATTAAGGTTTGTCAAGTTGAACCTTCGACAGGTTGACTCGGGTTATCAGCTTGAAACGAGTTAATTGCGATTCCCGAGCTTAATCTGACTAGCGGTATATATTGTGGAACAACCAATTGCATAACGTCGCAAACTAAATCGATACTTTATAGTTAGGCTTGTAAAGACTAACTTATTTGTCAATCTAAATTAAACTGATTTAAATCTACTCAACTTCGGTCTAAATTAAACTGATTTAAATCTACTCAACTTCGGTCTAAATTAAACTGATTTAAATCTACTCAACTTCGGTCTAAATTAAACTGATTTAAATCTACTCAACTTCGGTCTAAATTGAACTGATTTAAATCTACTCAACTTCGGTCTAAATTAAACTGATTTAAATCTACTCAACTTCGGTCTAAATTAAACTTATTTAAATGTACTCAACTTCGGTCTAAATTAAACTGATTTAAATGTACTCAACTTCGGTCTAAATTAAACTGATTTAAATGTACTCAACTTCGGTCTAAATTAAACTGATTTAAATCTCAACTTCGGTCTAAATTAAACTGATTTAAATCTACTCAACTTCGGTCTAAATTAAACTGATTTAAATCTACTCAACTTCGGTCTAAATTAAACTGATTTAAATCTACTCAACCGGTCTAAATTAAACTGATTTAAATCTACTCAACTTCGGTCTAAATTAAACTGATTTAAATCTACTCAACTTCGGTCTAAATTAAACTGATTTAAATCTACTCAACTTCGGTCTAAATTAAACTGATTTAAATCTACTCAACTTCGGTCTGACAAACTGATTTAAATCTACTCAACTTCGGTCTAAATTAAACTGATTTAAATCTACTCAACTTCGGTCTAAATTAAACTGATTTAAATCTACTCAACTTCGGTCTAAATTAAACTGATTTAAATCTACTCAACTTCGGTCTAAATTAAATTGATTTAAATCTACTCAACTTCGGTCTAAATTAAACTGATTTAAATCTACTCAACTTCGGTCTAAATTAAACCGATTTAAATCTACTCAACTAGTCTAAATTAAACAATTAAAAGCGTCCAAGTAGTGGGAACCCTAAGTTTTAATTTAAACAATACCTTTTCGAACCTGGGGTAAGGGTGGACGCGGGTAGCCGTGGGGATACCCTTTTTAGGCTACTGAATTTTCCACATAAGGAAATGGAACACATGAAACGGAAATCTGGAGCACAGAAACGGAAAGATAAACGAGAAGCAAAAACAAATGATTCAGCAAAAAAGTGCAGGCCTGTAACAGCATTTATGATATCAACACCTATATCTACATGTCAGAAAGAGGAAAGCGACTTACAGAGAAATTCAACTACAACTGTTCATGCTGATACTGTAGATCTAGGACATAAAGAAGGTATGCCTAACGTTTTTGAGACTGTAGATGCTGATTTTTATGATTCTGAATTAGCTGGTGGAATAACAGTAACTGAACTTGGGCCTGTACACGTAATCCAAAAGATCTAGTGGCTGATTTAAATAATGATGAGAATCAACCAACATTTAGACAGGATAAGCTCTTTCAATATCCTGCACGAACAGATTTGAAATCTTTTTTCAAAGAGCATCCAATTCAGCCACATGATCATGATCTGCCATTTAATGTAAAGTTATATAAGCGAAAAATTATGGGTGACACTGTCTCACGACACTGGTTAACATATAATCAGAAGAATAGATCACTATATTGTTCATTTTGCTTGGCATTTGAGTCACCAACCTCTTCTAACCCATCTGCTTTTGTACGAGGATTTAATGATTACAGACACATTAGCCAGTGCTTATCAGAGCATGAATCAACTGGTTTACATAGCAAGCATGCTCAGGAATATATCAGTGTAATAAATGATAGTGGTTTAGCTCGTTTTTTCGCTGCATCATTGCAGAAGCGAAAAGATGAAGTACTAAAGCAGAGAAATATTGTTGCCAGAGTTGTAGATATAAAAAAGATGTCAGGTAAACAAGCTCTTCCTTTTCGTGGACACAGAAATGAGTCAGCATATTCTCTTCTTGATGAAACAGAAAATCATGGAAATTTCTTGGCTACTGTGCAGTTGATGGCAAAATATGATCCTATTATGCCTTCTCATTTTTCCATGGTGAAGGAAAAGTCTGAACAACGATGTGAAAGATTGGAAAAACAAAGAAAGGCACAAAGTAAAGGTCGTGGTAGTCTTGTCACATTCTTGAATAAAACAACCATCTCTTCTTTGACCCAAATTATGAAGAATATGATACAGGAAAAAATTACTCAAGTTGCTGAGGCCAAGTATTATTCCATACAAGTAGATTCAACCCAGGATATTTCATCAGTTGGTCAATTTAGTATTGTTATTCGATATGTACTAAATGGTACTATCCATGAACGACTACTTGTAATTGTTCCAAGCAATGATGGTACAGGGCAGGGACTTTTTGACCTATTAAATGAAACATTACAACGTCTTGAAATAGATCCGAAAAACTGCTTTTCAGATAGCACAGATGGCGCTGCAAGCTACCATGGACAATATAATGGCTTACAGAGTAAAATTGCTGATGTAGCTGATCAGCATGTTCATGTATGGTGCTATGCCCATGTACTCAATTTAGTAGTTACTGAAACCACGAAGTGTTGTGTACCAGCAGTTTCCTTCTTCAATTTACTCCAGAATTTAGCAAAATTTGTGAAGGTATCATATAAACGAATGGCCATCTGGATTGAAGTTGTTGGACATTATCTGGGGAAAGAAAAGATGAAGCGATTAAAGCTAATTGGTGAAACCAGGTGGTCAGGGAAGTCCAATGCAGCAACTACTATATTTGGAAATTTTGACGAGATATGTATCAGTAATTTTCTGGATCTTCTGACATGTTTATCCATTATTCAAAGCTCTAACAATTTTGATGCAAAAACAAAACAGGAGGCAAATGTTTTACTGTCTAGCCTTCTAGAATTTCAAACAATATTGACAGCATTCACATACTTATATATCTCAAATTACAGCCCCTTTGTCAAGCTATCTACAGACAAGTGGCTTAAATATGTTTACTGCATGGAATATGGTAGAAAAATCCATTACAGATTTGAAGAAAAGATCAAGAGAATTTGATGAAGTATATAGTCAGGCTTTGAAATTTGCCAACAAATCCAATGAGCACATTGCACTATTCAATACTGATGAAAATCAAACAGTGAAAATTGATTTTGTAAAAACTGAGTTACCAATCAAGAAGAAACATAAAACAAAGAGAATGGCAGATGAACTAGCTGCTAATGAAAAAAACACATCTGATTCTTTGTCAGACTATCGTGTACATGTGTTCAACTTGATAATGGATCGTGTTGTACAATCACTGAAATCCCGTTTCATTGACCATAGACAATTATATAAGGATATGTCATGCCTCGATCCATCAAATTATGAATATATTACTAAAAATGGTCTTGAAGAAGAAGCATTGGAACGTATTCTTGAGCTTGCTCCAGGGATAAATAGAAATGAAGTAAAATTAGAATTGCAGTCTTTTGCATCGAACTTTGAAATATTTAAGCTTTTGCTGAATGATGATAATGCAGAGAGCAGCAGTAAAATGAATTCATGCTCCAAATATTGTTGCAATTGTCCATCATATGTTCTGTATATCCTTGCATCAAACAGACTTAATGACAAGGCATATGATAATCTTTACCAAATGTACAAAGCTATTTGTACACTGTCTGTGACTCAAGTTCAGTGTGAACGGACATTTTCTAAGCTTAAAATAATAAAAACAAGGTTACGAAATTCTTTGTCGGAGGAGAATCTGGAAGCATACATGTTGATGTCTATTGAAAAGGTCATGTTGGATGAGTTAAACATGGAAACTATAATAGACCGATTTGCAAACTCGAGTAATTAACTTAAAAAACTACTCTTAGTATAGCATGTATGTATGTATGTATGTATATGCAGGCAGTACTTGTAAAATACTTGTACTTATTGGTAAAATAAAATTTATAAAAAAATATCAACTTTTTTTTATTTAAACAAACTTAACTCATAAATAGGCCTATTAGGATAGGACTGGAATTGAATTATGTAATGGGGTTATGGGCCCCCTGACCCCTTTGGCAGACAAAATTTTATGAGCCAGTCCGCCACTGTTCGTAAGCAACATCAAACAAAATTCGTGAAACTCCTTCCCCTAAATGTCCGCCCCTGTATAGAGTACGCTTCTCATGTATTGGGTGGCTCAACCCACACAGCCCAACTTGACCGGGTGGAATTCTCCGCCTCTTAACTGTCTGTCTTCAATTCCTCCCTCTTCCCGGCAATGGTGCCTCACTCGCTATTATAACGGACACTGCTCTTCGGAACGCTCTAACTGCAGGCTTCCTCCTTCAAGTAGCGCACGCAGTACCAAACTTTCTACACAGTCTCATTCCTTTTCTGTCCAACTGTCAGGGCCGCCTAGAGGGCGGGGAAGCTGGGATAAATCCCCGGGGCCCGGAAAGAGGAGGGATAAAATCTAAAAATATTAACAAAGCAATTGATTAAATAACAGAGAGGAAATATAATTAATGAACATACATTTTATAGAGCTTATCATAGTCAAACTGAAACAGATAAAATATTATCTGCGGTCCACCAATGCCCAAGACCGACTGACACTGACAGATCTGGGAACCATTGTAATTGAAAGCCAGTTAGCCCATACTTTAAATTTCATCAGAATCATTTATCACTTTGCTAGAGAGAAGGCAAAGAAAGTACACGTCTAATTATAAAAATCTTGCAGTAAACAATTGTCTTGCCTGCATGGACTGGTACTGCATTTGTAAATTGTATGGTGATAGAATTAATATAATTGATTCGAAAAATAAAATGGTCATTTTCCTCTGAGTTGTTTATTCATAGTGTATGTTTTGAATAGTGACTTGGACATATAATCAGTTTGCTCGTTATGTACACAAAAAACATTCATAATAAAATACTGAGTAAACAGGGGGGCGCATATACCAATCCTTCCCCGGGGCCCGGGGCAGCTCTCGTCGGCCCTGCCAACTGTCTAACGCAAGGGTTAATCGGTATTTTCACTCTTTCATCTACTCAGCCGGTCAACTCTGGAAGAATCTTCCTAAGTCCATCTTTCCCCGTCTATGACCGGTCCTTCAAACGCAGTGTTCAGGTATCTCGAAAACCCTGGACCTTGGTTCTGGCTCCCTTTTTCTTGTTCTATAGGCTG
>JAJOZX010000015.1:2895000-2985000 GCA_023014485.1 Bathynomus jamesi | reverse complement strand
ATTTTTAGCCAACATTTCATTCGAAGGTGATATTGCTAGATACTTAAATTGTCATTCATAGGCTCTTGAAAAAATGTAATGAATTTAAAATTAATTACTTTACATGTCACAAATACAAATTTAAGGTATGTCTATAGTGAACTAATCAGATGTTATGTAGACAATAAATAATTGTAGGTCTTGAATTTATGATAATTGTTGTAGGACTCATAATCTAATTGCTGACAATTAGAAAAAAGAAAGAATTCAATAGTTTAACCATAAACTAAATAAAATAAACATTTAATTTGGTTTTGTACATATAGCTATTTAGTTTATAGATATAGACTAAATTTATTTCGCATTAGCTATTTGATAAAACATTTATACATAAATACGAGGTAAGATTGAATCCACATCAACACAAAATTTTAGTCGCCAAAATAACAGTCTGAGCATTGTGTAGAAGCTTCAAATTTGTTATGCCAATACAACTTCTGGTGGGCTTTTCAATTTTGCAAGCTAAAAGGCTGTGGAACAAATAGTTTCTGAGTTACAAGGGCTTAAATATGACACCATTTTGAAGCTTGCATCAATTCCTCCCACTTTTATGACTCTACCATTTTCAAAAGTTTTAGTTCACAGCCGTTTTAATACTCCTAATAATCTCTATGGGTTGTAAATTTATGAGTGAAATAAAAAATAACCAAAAAAGGATTTATTTTTATTTTTAAAAATTTCCAAAAGTTGATATTTTCACAAAATTTGCAAAATTAACATCAACTTTGAGGCTTAATATAAAGGTGCCCAAAATTAGTCAGGAAGTTGGTACTTCTAGTAAAGAAAGATACATATGTATACAAAAACATATATTAAGGAATAGATCTTAACTCAACTCCTTCATATAGTTTTGCTATTCAAAGAAAAGTACTTTGTGAAAATTCTGAATTTTTTCAAAATTTTGAAATGTTTAAATTTCTTTTTACAACATTGAATTGTAATTTTACTTCCATTTTATTACTTGGTAAGTTAATTCACAAATGTTAAATTAGCTGAAACCAGAAACTGCATGATTAATAACTGCAAAACATGTCCTGGTTTAAATGAATTACGGGGTTGGCTTCTTACCATTTTTGAAAACAATGATTATGACATGGATGATGAGGTATCCTTTAAGCAGTGGCTTCATACAGACTATACCCAACTGGTCACAATGACAAAAAGTGTTTCGAATGTAGTAGAAGACATATGTGAAAGTGTAAAAAAGTTGAAAGTACACCATTTCATAGCAAAACCCCAATCAAAATATTTGTCCAACTGTAAAGAAAAATCCCAATGATTCTACAGCATTAGTGCTTGTTGACTTCTCTGAAAACTATAGTTTTATAATTCAGGATGCTGTACAAGGGCATCACTGGGACAATAACCAGGCTACCTTGCATCCGGTAGTCTGCTATCAAAAAGTTGATGGTGAACTAAAAGTTACAAATTTTTGTGTAATATCAGATTCACTTACACACAACACAACTGCAGTTCATTCTTTTTATGTGAAGCCTTGAAATTACTTAAAAGTCAGAATCCTAAACTAAACCATATTTGTTACTTTAGCGATGGCGTAGCAAGTCAATATAAAAAGTATAAAAACATCATTAATTCAGTGTTACATGAAAAAGATTTCCAACTAACATGTGGATGGAACTTTTTTGTCACCTCTCACGGAAAGAGCCCCTGTGATGGTGTTGGTGGCACTGTCAAAAGGTTAGTTGCCCGGGCAAGTCTACAAGCAACAAGTAAAGGTCACATCACCAATCCAAAAGAGATGTTCGATTGGTGCAAATCTAATATTAATGGTTGTATCAAGCTGAATAATAAATTGTCAATTTATGGCTGTGAGGCCATGGAGTGTTGAAGACAATCAGACTTAATGCCTGAGTACAATAATAAATTCCTGAGTCAGTGCCTAAGCATGTGAATTATTGGCTATAAGTTCATGTTCTTTTTTAATATGTGTTGTTTTATGTAAATTCGTATGTAAACTTATATACAGCCATTGAGGAGGTTAAAGATCACCCTTTTTAAAAAAGACAACTGCCATTATCTTACTCACACAGGAGTCTATAGAAAGGATGCACCCACAACAAAACTTAGGGTTGTGTATAACTGTAGTCTTAAAGATGGCAAAAAGCATAGCTTGAATGACTGTCTCATAGAGGGGCCTAATCTTATTTCAGACCTTGTAAAACTCCTTCTAAGATTTAGATTAGGTGACTATGCAGTTCAAAGTGATATAAGCATAGCTTTTTTGAGAATTCATCTGAAAAATGACTATGACAAAGATCAACTAAGATTCTTGTGGTTTAATGATCCATATGACTTAAATAAAGGGTTTAAAACATTTAAATTTAATGTGGTTTTGTTTGGAGCAAATGCAAGTACTATTAATGAATCTGAGACAGTAAGATGTTACCCTTACAAGTTTGCCAAAGTCAGAATAATTGTTATAATCTAATAGTGACTCAACTTTATTTGTGGTTATCATGTTAAATTTTACATTAATTTGTTCTGCTGGCCACATTGTTTCATCCTGAATGAATTCAGGTCCATGAAACCAATTTTTGTTGGATTTTAGTAATTTACAGGATAATCCTCTTGTAAGAAAGTCTGCAGGATTTTGTTTTGTTGGAATGTATCTGAAGGTTATGTCCAAATTTTTGAAGATCACTTCTATGTAGATAACCTTGTAGGAT
The DNA here is from genome assembly GCA_023014485.1 of Bathynomus jamesi. Lineage (NCBI taxonomy): Eukaryota > Metazoa > Arthropoda > Malacostraca > Isopoda > Cirolanidae > Bathynomus > Bathynomus jamesi. Next base: position 2,982,274 of record JAJOZX010000015.1, on the reverse strand, counting down.
CAACCAAAACAGAGTCAGAATTAAATGAAGTTTACATAAAAGCAGATAAAATAATGAAAGAAGGTAATTTTGAATTAAGAGAGTGGATCACAAATAATGAGAGACTAAATCAAAAAATAAAATCAGAAGACAAAGGATTAACAGAACCAACAAACAGGGTGAAAACATTAGGTATGATCTGGGATCAGGTAATGGTGCGGGTGCTTGAGGTGGGTCGGGTACAATCTCCTCAGGCTGCCCTTGTGGCGGGGAAAATATTGTGTGGAGGTAATTATGTGCTGCTTCTAAGTAAACAAAACGGGCTTTATGTAACACAGTGGCAACTAATAATGATTTATGCAAAGATGCACCAGCTCTTCTGGAACGTCTGGATGCAATTTTACCGAGCGATATATTTATCAACTTGTGTGCTTCAAACCCGTTTGGAACATCAGATATCATGTTCACCACCTAGGAATTGGTCAAGGCACAGAGAGCTAACTAACACGACTCTATACTCTATTTCCAATCTTGTAATGAGTTAAAGTGAAAGTTTCGCCTGCCTTTATACAATGTCGTTTTGACGTCATTATCAAGCACCGCGCATGGAATTTCCAGGTAGTAACATGAATCACGTTGCTGTTCTTTCACCTGTACACACACACACACACACACACACACGCACACACACACACACAGGAGAAAGTGAAACATGATTTATTTAATAAAAGAAATATTCAAGCTATATATATTTATCATACACGTGTAAGTTAACAATAGACACATCAATGATTATATTCAAGACATATATATTTAAAAACATGTGTAATAAATAAGTTAACAATTGAAATTATGTTAACACAGAAAGTCAATTGTTAACTTATTTATCACACGTTTGTAAATATGTACATCTTGAATATAATCTTTGATGTGCCTATTGTTAACTTACACGTGTATGATAAATATATATAGCTTGAATATTTCTTTTATTAAATAAATCATGTTTCACTTTCTCCTGTGTGTGTGTGTGTGTGTGTGTGTGTGTGTGTGTGTGTGTGTGTGTACAGGTGAAAGAACAGCAACGTGATTCATGTTACTACCTGGAAATTCCATGCGGGTGCTTGATAATGACGTCAAAACGACATTGTATAAAGGCAGGCGAAACTTTCACTTTAACTCATTACAAGATTGGAAATAGAGTATAGAGTCGTGTTAGTTAGCTCTCTGTGCCTTGACCAATTCCTAGGTGGTGAACATGATATCTGATGTTCCAAACGGGTTTGAAGCACACAAGTTGATAAATATATCGCTCGGTAAAATTGCATCCAGACGTTCCAGAAGAGCTGGTGCATCTTTGCATAAATCATTATTAGTTGCCACTGTGTTACATAAAGCCCGTTTTGTTTACTTAGAAGCAGCACATAATTACCTCCACACAATATTTTCCCCGCCACAAGGGCAGCCTGAGGAGATTGTACCCGACCCACCTCAAGCACCCGCACCATTACCTGATCCCAGATCATACCTAATGTTTTCACCCTGTTTGTTGGTTCTGTTAATCCTTTGTCTTCTGATTTTATTTTTTGATTTAGTCTCTCATTATTTGTGATCCACTCTCTTAATTCAAAATTACCTTCTTTCATTATTTTATCTGCTTTTATGTAAACTTCATTTAATTCTGACTCTGTTTTGGTTGATCCTACAAGGTTATCTACATAGAAGTGATCTTCAAAAATTTGGACATAACCTTCAGATACATTCCAACAAAACAAAATCCTGCAGACTTTCTTACAAGAGGATTATCCTGTAAATTACTAAAATCCAACAAAAATTGGTTTCATGGACCTGAATTCATTCAGGATGAAACAATGTGGCCAGCAGAACAAATTAATGTAAAATTTAACATGATAACCACAAATAAAGTTGAGTCACTATTAGATTATAACAATTATTCTGACTTTGGCAAACTTGTAAGGGTAACATCTTACTGTCTCAGATTCATTAATAGTACTTGCATTTGCTCCAAACAAAACCACATTAAATTTAAATGTTTTAAACCCTTTATTTAAGTCATATGGATCATTAAACCACAAGAATCTTAGTTGATCTTTGTCATAGTCATTTTTCAGATGAATTCTCAAAAAAGCTATGCTTATATCACTTTGAACTGCATAGTCACCTAATCTAAATCTTAGAAGGAGTTTTACAAGGTCTGAAATAAGATTAGGCCCCTCTATGAGACAGTCATTCAAGCTATGCTTTTTGCCATCTTTAAGACTACAGTTATACACAACCCTAAGTTTTGTTGTGGGTGCATCCTTTCTATAGACTCCTGTGTGAGTAAGATAATGGCAGTTGTCTTTTTTAAAAAGGGTGATCTTTAACCTCCTCAATGGCTGTATATAAGTTTACATACGAATTTACATAAAACAACACATATTAAAAAAGAACATGAACTTATAGCCAATAATTCACATGCTTAGGCACTGACTCAGGAATTTATTATTGTACTCAGGCATTAAGTCTGATTGTCTTCAACACTCCATGGCCTCACAGCCATAAATTGACAATTTATTATTCAGCTTGATACAACCATTAATATTAGATTTGCACCAATCGAACATCTCTTTTGGATTGGTGATGTGACCTTTACTTGTTGCTTGTAGACTTGCCCGGGCAACTAACCTTTTGACAGTGCCACCAACACCATCACAGGGGCTCTTTCCGTGAGAGGTGACAAAAAAGTTCCATCCACATGTTAGTTGGAAATCTTTTTCATGTAACACTGAATTAATGATGTTTTTATACTTTTTATATTGACTTGCTACGCCATCGCTAAAGTAACAAATATGGTTTAGTTTAGGATTCTGACTTTTAAGTAATTTCAAGGCTTCACATAAAAAGAATGAACTGCAGTTGTGTTGTGTGTAAGTGAATCTGATATTACACAAAAATTTGTAACTTTTAGTTCACCATCAACTTTTTGATAGCAGACTACCGGATGCAAGGTAGCCTGGTTATTGTCCCAGTGATGCCCTTGTACAGCATCCTGAATTATAAAACTATAGTTTTCAGAGAAGTCAACAAGCACTAATGCTGTAGAATCATTGGGATTTTTCTTTACAGTTGGACAAATATTTTGATTGGGGTTTTGCTATGAAATGGTGTACTTTCAACTTTTTTACACTTTCACATATGTCTTCTACTACATTCGAAACACTTTTTGTCATTGTGACCAGTTGGGTATAGTCTGTATGAAGCCACTGCTTAAAGGATACCTCATCATCCATGTCATAATCATTGTTTTCAAAAATGGTAAGAAGCCAACCCCGTAATTCATTTAAACCAGGACATGTTTTGCAGTTATTAATCATGCAGTTTCTGGTTTCAGCTAATTTAACATTTGTGAATTAACTTACCAAGTAATAAAATGGAAGTAAAATTACAATTCAATGTTGTAAAAAGAAATTTAAACATTTCAAAATTTTGAAAAAATTCAGAATTTTCACAAAGTACTTTTCTTTGAATAGCAAAACTATATGAAGGAGTTGAGTTAAGATCTATTCCTTAATATATGTTTTTGTATACATATGTATCTTTCTTTACTAGAAGTACCAACTTCCTGACTAATTTTGGGCACCTTTATATTAAGCCTCAAAGTTGATGTTAATTTTGCAAATTTTGTGAAAATATCAACTTTTGGAAATTTTTAAAAATAAAAATAAATCCTTTTTTGGTTATTTTTTTATTTCACTCATAAATTTACAACCCATAGAGATTATTAGGAGTATTAAAACGGCTGTGAACTAAAACTTTTGAAAATGGTAGAGTCATAAAAGTGGGAGGAATTGATGCAAGCTTCAAAATGGTGTCATATTTAAGCCCTTGTAACTCAGAAACTATTTGTTCCACAGCCTTTTAGCTTGCAAAATTGAAAAGCCCACCAGAAGTTGTATTGGCATAACAAATTTGAAGCTTCTACACAATGCTCAGACTGTTATTTTGGCGACTAAAATTTTGTGTTGATGTGGATTCAATCTTACCTCGTATTTATGTATAAATGTTTTATCAAATAGCTAATGCGAAATAAATTTAGTCTATATCTATAAACTAAATAGCTATATGTACAAAACCAAATTAAATGTTTATTTTATTTAGTTTATGGTTAAACTATTGAATTCTTTCTTTTTTCTAATTGTCAGCAATTAGATTATGAGTCCTACAACAATTATCATAAATTCAAGACCTACAATTATTTATTGTCTACATAACATCTGATTAGTTCACTATAGACATACCTTAAATTTGTATTTGTGACATGTAAAGTAATTAATTTTAAATTCATTACATTTTTTCAAGAGCCTATGAATGACAATTTAAGTATCTAGCAATATCACCTTCGAATGAAATGTTGGCTAAAAATTTTATTTAAGTTTGCTTAACCATGCTGGATTTTTGGATAAAACCTTAAGTCTCAAACTAAAGAGTATGTGGAACATGTCAAAAGTAATAAATATACTTATAATTTTCATACAATGATTACGTGAACTAGAAAATTGTAAAGAATGATGATCCTAATGTGTGAAAAAACACACACATGCCCAAAATCTATAATAATAATAATAGCTACCTGAATGTAAAAATTTAAAATGGTACGGCTTAGTTAATTTAAAGAAAAATTTAGACACTTCCATGAATGAAAGAGATAGTTTGTTGAATGTGAATAGTGTATACCGTATTCTTAGCTAAGTTATTACGTTACATTACATTTCATTTGGAAAACATGAAGGCACTTGGGCCTATTGAGGTAATCCAAGTCATCAGCTACATTTTAATAATAATAAAATTTTAGTAGGCCCTTAGTAGACTGTGGCTAATTCATTTTGATGACAGTGATTATGAGTACCTGGCACCTATGACCCATAGTATTTGAATAGTATATATGTTTATTGTTAACATTATTATTATTATTATTATTATTATTACGAATATATGAGCATGTAAATGCATGTTAGGAATTCATTTTCTCCTTTGTGTTTTCCTACATCTTTTTAAGATTTATAAATTCTAAAGCCAAATACGATTGCACTAGGATTTTTAAGATTTATAAATTCTAAAACCAAATAAGATTGGACTAGGATTCTATCTGGAAAGGGATCATATGCATTTTCTGGGGTATTGGCGGTGGATTTGCGTAAGGTGTTTGATGTAATAGACCATAATATTCTACTTATTAATTTGTATTGTTACGGTTTTAGAGGGGCAATCAGTGATTGAATTAAAAGTTATTTGCCCGATAGATACAATTTTGTATCAGCAAATAAGGTTTTGCCCTACTAAAGCGCTTGCCAAACACCATGGGGCTCAATGCAGGAGCCAATGTTATTTTATTATATATAAATGACCTTCCACGTTCATCTGATACACAGAACTTCATATTGTTTGCATCTGATACAACTCTCTCTTTTTCTTGCAAAGATGTTAATACAGCTAAGAAGATATTTAGGAAAAGGTTCTTGATATAGGATGGCTATCTTACACAGGTTTGATGATTGTCCCCAATCAGGAAAAATATTTTATGAAAAAAGTACATTATAACCAAAACAGGAAATATATTTTATTAAAAAAGTACAATTCATCAAATTTGCACAACGTGTGTGTGTGTGTGTGTGTGTGTGTGTGTGTGTGTGTGTGTGACCCACACTTTCTCTGACAAAATCTGTGTGTGTGTGTGTGTGTGTGTGTGTGTGTGTGTATTTGTGAATATGATAATAGAGCGAAATCTTTTAACTGCTTAGTGAATTGTTTTAATTCGGTGAAAGTTTATATATATATATATATATATAGTGTATGAGAGACAGTTGTTATTATTACTAAATTGAGGGTATTGGCGGTGGATTTGAGTAAGGTGATTGATGTAATAGAACATAATATTCTACTTGACGATTTCATTAACATTAAACTCATCAAGGCGAGCACGTGTGATTCGTTCTGCTACACGGAGAGATGAAAAATGCATTGGTTTCCGGGGCGTGTGTGTGTGTGTGTGTGTGTAGATTTGTGAATACGATCGAATGTTTTGATTTTATTTCGGCGAAGCGAGATACTACATCACGCCACATATATATATATATATATATATATATATATATATATATATATATATATATATTGATGGTATTGGCTAGTAGCATTATTTTTCTATTAATTTCGTCGACATTTTCAATCGCAGTAACATCCTCCCAAACAGTTGCAATGTTTTTTATACAATGCAAAACATTGTATGATTTCCAAAAGTGGTTTTTATTTTTACTTACAATTTATTAGTAATTTTTCACAATTCGATAAGAAAGGGAGTCAGGAGAGTTTTTTGGTCGATGTGACTTCAAGAAAGGTAAAATTATGGGGAGAAAATCCTCTTGGGACACGATGACGAATGTATGCTCGCGTCCTACCTCAAAAGATTTCGGGAGAACACGTGTGTTTCGCGTACGTTTATTGATTAATTTCTTAAAAGGAGAAAATTCATTTGTTTTAAATTAATATACGATTAGTTTCATTTAAATTAATAAACGTTTGGTATTTTTCCTTGAGAAATAAATTAGGAGTTGATAAAGCTTCTAGCCTTGTATAAATGTTAACTTAGTTCTGAAATTCATATTCTTTTTCATAAAATTGCTTTAATTCACTTTAAGATGAAAAGCGCGTAATATTTTTTCTGCTCCACGGAGAGATGAAAAAATGCATTGGTTTCCGGGAAGTGTGTGTGTGTGTGTGTGTGTGTGTGTGTGTGTGTGTGTGTGCACGAGTTTATTCGTTTATTATATATATATATATATATATATATATATATATATATATCCGGCAAAACACTGCCAGAGTCACCCAGTTCCATCAAAAACTGTTCTTCTCAAAAAATAACCATCAATGAGGTCGCACCTTAAAATACACCATATTGCATAATCATTGTATATTAAATAAATGTTTGTATAAGGAAATAATGCTAATTAAAGTAATTAAAGTATGTAAATAGCACTGGCATTTTGAATTTATCTCTATATAATAAACTAATGGTTTTTTTTTGTAGCAATGCTTCATTGCTGATTGTATATAAAAAAAAGAGCCAGGAAGGATTTTGGATAGGAGAAAAAGGATTGGGATAAAGAAGGATTGAGGACCAAAGGATGGATTATAACAACATCAAGGATAGGTTAGAAAAGGATCAATGATAAATAAGAAGGCCTATACTTATAAAAACGAATCAAACTAAAAAAAGAAGGAAGGAATTATGTGTATAATGAGCATAATCATATGTCAGGAGCTATTATGCCATGGTCACCATTTTTATTAGCCGGGGGCGACCCCTAAATATGAGCCAATTTGTGTCAAACTTTCAAGTTTTAGTTTTTATGCTAAATGGAACTATTTTAGGGGACGCAGATAAAATAATTCAACATTTCAATTTTTGACTACCCAATAAGAGACACCCTATATATATATATATATATATATATACCTTCCCCAGCCTAAACAATTTTGTAGGTCCGTTCCCGCACTTTTTCCGCTGGGACTACACCAATGGCAATAATGATGCTGTATTTTGATATTTTGATGGGGGGCGAGGGGATTGCGCTTTGAATGGGTGATGTATGTTGATTTTTATTGGTACCTTTGAACATATTGATAGCAACGTTGAATTTGCATAACGTGAAGTATCGAAACTTGTAATGTGAATATTATTAACTGTTTCTTCATGTATGCCTACACACTTTTACTTTCATTCTCTTATACTATCCTAAAATTTTAAATCTGTCTATGAATGTAGCATAATTTTTCCTAAAAGTAAAGAATAAATTATGTCTATTATTCTTTCAGATTTATTAAATTTTTAAATATAAATTTAGTCCTTTATCCATTCGTTTTGATGTAGGTTCGATCACACATGAAATTTTTTTTAGTTTCACCCGCTTTTAATGAATTTCGAGTATAAAATAATTTCATGTCTGACCGACGTTTTCAAAGGCAAAATTGTATAAATTATGCAATTCGATAGAATAAAATTCATTGTGTTTTTCATTATATATATATATATATATATACAGGGTGTCCCGTAAGTCTGGACCCATAGGGAAAAATAATAAAATTACAAAATAGTCCAAAAATTTATTACATAATCTGTTCAAAGTGTCCGCCGTTGTGTCGCACACATAGTTGAAGACGCAATCTCCACTGCGACAGCACTTTCTGAATCACAGTCGCAGAAATTTCTTGACACGCCTCCACAATGCGTGCTTTAAGGTGGAAAATGTTCTGAAGTTTGACCTCGTACACTTTGGCTTTCAAGTGGCCCCACAAATAAAAATCATAATAAAAAATAATAAAAAAATAATAATAATAAAATAATAATAATAACATAATAAAAAAATATATTATAAATCCCTATGGGTCCAGACTTACGGGACACCCTGTATATATATATATATATATATATATATATATGAAAATTATTTCACGAAAGTAACACGTGAAAAATATTTATGATGAATAAAACCACGAAGGAAAGGAAACACAAAAAGGTGCTCAAGCGCTTTCGTCTAATGACATCCTCAGGAACACTGAAGTACATAAAAGGTTACGGCCTATATATATAGGTTACAGAAAGAAAAAAAAATAAATAAATAAATAAATAACATACATACACACAAACATATATATATGTATATAATATACATATATACATACATATCTACACACATCGGAAGATCCCGGGTTCGATTCCCAGGTGGTTACCTCATTTTTTCATTTGTTCCGTTTTCTCTCTCTCGTCTTGCGCGGAATATCTCCTATACAAGCGTCGTTCTTTACAATATATATATATATATATATGAAATAAACGGAGAAGTAAAAATAAAAATTAAAAATTAAAGCTTAGAGGATTAACAAAGAGGCATACAGATTTGTAAGGAAAAATATCGATTTTTAGCACAAGATCAAATGAATTAAAAATACAAATTTATACTGGAAATCTACCCGGGTTTTAACACTTTGCCTTTTAGAGTCAAGTTTCGATATATATAAAAATAAAATGAAGATTAAAAGTTAATAAAGTAGCGTACAAGTTTACCAAAGATTTAGCGTCCTACCCTTTTTATCTAAATTTGTTTTGAAGGAATTCAAAACAACAGGATCGAGTTGAAAAAGACCTTTGCTTATGTTGAAGTTATTTGAAAGTTGGATAATGGCAGACTCAAGAATATTTCTATTGACAATGTTGCTAGAATGAAATAAAACTGAAGCATTATTCCAATCAATACAGTGGGATAACTCTGACAAATGGACAAAAAGAGCACTGGACAACTGTCCTGTTCTAACAGAATATTGATGCTGTTTTATACGTGTGTGCAAATCCTTTCCCGTCTGACCTATGTAAAAGGAATCACATTGTTTACACCCAATTTTATAGATAATGCCTGAATTATTGGAAGGGCTATTTTTTACTATGATATTTTTCACAATATTGTTATATGAAAATACTACATTAATATCCAAAAGTTTAAGTACATTAGCAATGCCTAAAAAGCCCGGGAAAAATGGAAGTACTAAAATATTTTTTGACAAAGTACGAGTGTTATTATTGACACGATAGAAAGTTCGTTTTGCCTTGTTGAGACAAGATTCCATAAACGCAGATGGGTAACACAGATCACTTCCAATACCGTTGATTTTTTCCAATTCGGCATCGATGTATTCCGGACTGGCGATCCTAAGGGCGCGGAGAAACATTGATGAAAAAATGGCCTTCTTAGTGGGGGTGTCATGTCCCGAGTAAAAGTGTACGTAGGACAAATTGTTTGTTGTTTTCCGATAGATACTAAACTTAAAACCTGGGCTTTCCCTATGTACCCGCACATCCAAAAATGGGATTGAATTGTCTTGTTCCACTTCTAAAGTAAACTTAATGGAGGGGACTTGATCATTTAACTGAAGGAGGAAGTTATCCAGGTCACGATTCATGGGCCAGATACACAAAATATCGTCGACGTACCGCAACCAAGGGATGCCAACCCCCAGGATTCTCGGAATGTAAGTAATTTCGAAAAACTCCATATAAATATTGGAGAGGAGGGGCGATAAGGGGTTGCCCATGGCCATCCTAAACACTTGTTGATAATACTCGTTATTGAAAGTGAATTTACAGTCTTTGATGCAAAGCTTAATAAGTTCCAAAACAATGTGTTAAGGTAGTGGCAGGTCATACTTATGTAATTCTTGGGAGAGAAAGTCAAGCATATCATCAATCGGCACTTTTGTAAACAATGAACAAACGTCAAAACTGATCAATCTATCGTTAGTTTCAGTACGTGCATAATTCAATTTTTCAGTAAGATCCATGGAATTTTTTACATGTGAATCAGAGATAGTGCCGAGAATGGGGGACAAGACTTTGACAAGCCATTTGGAGAGTTTATAAGTAATAGAGCCCACCGAGCTAATAATAGGGCGCATAGGGTTGCCAGGTTTGTGGGTTTTAATAAGACCGTAAAGGTAGGGCAGAGAAGGTGAAGTGGACATGAAAAGCGGAATTAAGTCCTTATGATCTTTGAGAATGCGTTTCAAGCCACTATTAAATGATTTGATGACGTCATCCTGCGGGTTCTTCCTAAGTTTGCTGTATGTGGCGGGGTCCTGGAGAAGCTCGCTCATCTTTCCGATGTCGTCCACTTTGTCCATAATAACTATGGTGTTAGCCTTGTCTGCTTTAGTAATATGGAGCTTCCCATCTTTTTTTAATTGTGAGAGGCCATCGCGAAAACGTTTAGGAAAGTTATCTTCGTAATTACCATTCGCCGCACTATAGGTCAGACGGGAAAGGATTTGCACACACGTATAAAACAGCATCAATATTCCGTTAGAACAGGACAGTTGTCCAGTGCTCTTTCTGTCCATTTGTCAGAGTTATCCCACTGTATTAATTGGAATAATGCTTCAGTTTTATTTCATTCTAGCAACATTGTCAATAGAAATATTCTTGAGTCTGCCATTATCCAACTTTCAAATAACTTCAACATAAGCAAAGGTCTTTTTCAACTCGATCCTGTTGTTTTGAATTCCTTCAAAACAAATTTAGATAAAAAGGGTAGGACGCTAAATCTTTGGTAAACTTGTACGCTACTTTATTAACTTTTAATCTTCATTTTATTTTTATATATATCGAAACTTGACTCTAAAAGGCAAAGTGTTAAAACCCGGGTAGATTTCCAGTATAAATTTGTATTTTAATTCATTTGATCTTGTGCTAAAAATCGATATTTTTCCTTACAAATCTGTATGCCTCTTTGTTAATCCTCTAATCTTTAATTTTTAATTTTTATTTTTACTTCTCCTTTTATTGCATATATATATATATATATATATATATATATATATATATTATATATATATATATAATATATATATATACAGTATGTATGTGTGTAGATATGTATGTATATATATATATATATATGTTTGTGTGTATGTTATTTATTTATTTATTTATTTTTTTCTTTCTGTAACCTATATATATAGGCCGTAACCTTTCATGTACTTCAGTGTTCCTGAGGATGTCATTAGACGAAAGCGCTTGAGCACCTTTTTGTGTTTCCTTTCCTTCGTGGTTTTATTCATCATATATATATATATATAGGGTGTCCATAAAGTCGCGCATCATAGGAACATAAGCAATGTCTATTTAGTTATGTTTCCATCAGGCCAAATATGTTGAGGATCATTCATAGAAACCTGCTTTTTCGTTTATAAACATGTTTGGGATTGGCCGGAATCATTTCCAACAAATAAATAAAACAAAATAAATAACTAAACAAAATAAATGTATTTTCCTATGATGCGTGAATTTATGGACACCGTATAATGGACACCGTATATATATATATATATATATATATATATATATATATATATATATATCATTACTATTTTTTATCATGAGTATATGTGATGGAAATACTGATATATGAAACCGTGAAACCTTTACGCCAATCATGTTAACAAAAGAGAATATCACTTATGTGCCAACCATCCCTCTCTATCATCATCACCTGGATATATGAAAAACCTTGTAACAAAAAAAAATACAATTTTACATGAAATGACGTGTAGAACACTGCTTCTGAACTTTTTTGCGCAGCGTGTAACATGCCTGAATTTATGGCCGTTTTCTCTAAATGAAGATGTAGAAGGAAAACTAATTCAATCATTCACTTTCAGTTTCAATGTTTTCTGATGATGATCTTCGCATGAACAAATCTTTCGTCCAACTCGAAGGACTTCAAGTTGACACTTCATCTGTATTTGTATTCCTCTAAGAGGATTCTCTTATTGGAATCTTAACGATGTCAGTGATTGAAGGAAGTTAATATCAAAAGGCATCATTCTGTAATACAGTGCATACAAGAGCGTAACTAGCTTTCAAAAGTTGGGGGGGACAACTATAATGATGAAAAATCCTGCGATGAATTTCTGTGCTGCTATCCTGTAGGTAATGTGTTTGCGACCAAAATGATGCTCTTAAAATACTATGATTTAGAGAATGATCTATATTTATGATAGTAATAGGAAAATCAAAGAAGCATTTTCACAACTACCTTATGTATATCAAGTATATACTTAACATTAAAGGAAAACAATATATGCAATAATTAAGTAAAAAATAACTAGATGTCTCATTAAAGTATCTATCACTGCAGTATTAGTACTGAATCAGTAATACTTTCCAGCATACTAACAGGACTAATATAATTAAAGATTTACTCATCATAGATTATTTCAAGAACTATGATAAATATTTTCCTTCACGTAAGCTAACTTAGATCAAAAGTTGGGGGGAACAAAACCTATATTATCCCCTCAGTTCAAAAGTTTGGGGGGGACATGTCTCCCCCCCCCGTTAGTTACGCCCATGAGTGCATATACAGGGTGATTCTGCAATTATGCCACACTTTTCAAAATTATTTACAAATAGATGAATTTAAAACTTGGTACGATTAGTGTGGAAGGATGGGAGGATTTTAGGATCTTTTCCGTTAGACTGCCGCCATTGAAACATAATTAAACTCCAGCCTTCTTTAGTTAGCTTTATAAGGCTACCTAACAAAAATAACACGACCTAACCTAACCAATCGTCAAGGTCGTACAGTTGACCTAACGATTGGTTAGGTTAGGTCGTGATATTTTCGTTAGTTAGCCTTATAAGGCTAAGTAAAGAAGGCTGGGGGCACTCACCTCTTATGTTTCAATGGCGGCAGTCAAACGGAAAAGATCCGGATTTTACAAGTAGAAAACATACTCAAAGTGTCTTCCTCTTTGCCAAATTACGTGATGAATCCGTGCAGTGTAATTTCTTATCACGTACTCCAGGGTGCGACCTTTGAACCAACCTTTATTGAGGCAATGGTGGAACCAGAGTACTTACCTCCTCTTCCTCTAAAAACAGTTCATCCCGTTTCTTACTGTATGGCTATGATAAGGATAGAGACAGGGTTTGGTTTCAAGAGAACGGCGCAAGTCTTCATACAATAATAATGTCTGGTTGGACTTTCTGCGTGAAACTTTTGGCCCGAGGGTTCTATCTAACATACACTTCCACCTTCACCTTCCTTTAGATACCCTCTTTTTATGAGGATATTTGAAGGACAGGGTCTTCAAAGAAAATTCCAAGAAATTGGAAGCTTTTAAAGCAGCGATTAAACGTGAAACTTTCTCCACTTATACTGAAACGTTGGAAATTACACTGCCCAGATTTGTCATTTAACTTCCCAAAAGGGTGAACACTTTCACCATGTTTTGTACATATAAAATACCTCCCATCCTTCCACAATAATCGTGCCAAGTTTCAGGAAGTTAATTCAATGATTTTCAAATAGTTTTGGAAAGAGTGGCATTATATATATATGGCTTCTCACGTTCGAGCAAGTTATTAAATAAGAGGCAAGCTGTCAAACCACCTGCTATCATGCCACATCATTCACGACAAGACGGCTTCCTTAAAACCCCAAAATTCAGACTAGAAATGGATTTAAGAATTATCCTTAAATTACGCTAAATTTATATATGAAAGTAGAAACTTCACGTCCTTTTAAAAACGTGGAAAGATGTATGAAAAATATTTTACAAAACGACCGTTCATATTACAATATTCTTTTAATGAAACTATTGGCTAAAATCGCCTTTTAATTTATAGTATGATCGATGCAAAATAAGTACATTTTACACTGGATGTCTCGAAACCCTGAAGTCAATGGCTGTATACAGTTGGTTCATAAAGTCTTGTCCTGAAACTCCATATTTTATACCGATTTATCAGTAAAAAGAATGGAATTTCAAAACAATACGTTTTGAAGATACCTGTTCAGTGTTCACACTTGTATACCCTTTTACATACCTGGTCACATTGTTATAACGGCCTTTTCAGTAAGCCAAATATTCAACATTATAAAGTGCAATATACCATCCCTGTTCTTTTCATTTAATTTCATACATCATCTCATCACAAACAACAATTTAGTTCAAGGTTTGGTTATGAATCTAAACTATTTGCATGCATTTCCTTACATACAAATTAGATAATATATGAGTAGAGCTTACTTTTAATTAAGAAAGTAATAAGAAAAGACTGATTTTCATACTCTGTGACTTTAATAGACCCAAAAAAGATTTTAAAACGGAAACGTATACTCTGCTTAATTATTCTTTTTTCTTTCAAGTTAATACGTATTTTTCATTCCTTTTAGCGCTTTTAATAGTTTTCATCGTACAAAAACTTTAATGCCTCTCTCAATGTTAGAGTAGTAGATTTGAAGTTTTGGACTCCAAGTATGATAATTGCCTTCTATTGCTTATTAAAATAGTTACAGGTCTGTCTATATAAGTACGGAATATTGAATACATAATTCTCTCTCTCTCTCTCTCTCTCTCTCTCTCTCTCTCTCTCTCTCTCTATATATATATATATATATATATATATATATATATATATATATATATATATATACAGGTGGGTGACCCTTCGGTGCTCTTCCAATATGTGCTCTACCGCGAAACTGTGATCTACCATATTCCAACTAATATTCCATATTCCAGGCTAACTAACGAAAATATCACGACTTAACCTAACCAATCGTCAAGGGCGTATAGTTGACCTAACGATTGGTTAGGTTAAGTCATGATATTTTCGTTAGTTAGCCTTATAAGGCTAGTTTCACGGTAGAGCACGTATTGGAATATGGTAGATCACAGTTTCGCGGGTAGAGCACATATTGGAAGAGCACCGACCCTCCTTCCCCGTTGGAGGGGGCTCAGGCTCCTGCGAAAGAAGTTGCCCCGTCGTTGGTGAAGAGCTCTTCAACTCCCGACAGCCCTGGCTGTTCAGGAAACGGGTCATGCTAGGGGGCGGTCAGAATAGGGAAGGCTTCCTCTGTGCAGTGCTTTTTAATGCTAGGCCGATTAGGAATAAGTTTTGCGAGCTACGGGCGCTCTTAGCATCAGAATACCAGGATATTTTGCCATCACTGAGTCCTGGATTCATACTGATCGTAGGGACTACGTTGGGGAGTTCGAGATTCCCGGGTATAGAATGTTTCACAAGGACCGCAGCCGTGGGGAGGGGGAGGGGTACTAATATACGTCAGGGACACGTTGAGTCCGGTTGACTGCCAGTTCCGATCGGAACGGGAACTGCTTGGCGTCGCTCTGAACCTGGGAGGGACGAACTATAGGATAATCTTGGTGTACAGACCTCCGCATTTCCTCCTCGAGGAGGATACAGCTCTGTACACCGAACTCCGTAGCCTGGCTAAAGGACAGGGTGTGTGTGTGTAGTTTTAGGAGACTTCAACTGTCGCGACATAAAGTGGGAAGACAGGACTGCTGATGCCGAAGGGAGGAGGCTAGTTGACTTTGCTGATGAGAACTTCCTGACTCAGTTGGTCAATGGGCCTACACGAGGCGAAAGCGTTATAGACTTAGTATTTACGACCGAAGACAACCTCGTCACTGGCCTCACCGTTGACGAATCGTTGGGCGGGAGTGATCACAGACTGATTAGGTTCTGTGTGTGCGTCCCTCGGGTGAAACGTAGTAACTCGAAAGGCAGTAAACTCGATCTACTGCGGGCGGACTTTGTTGGCCTCCGGGATAGCGTAGGTGAGATGGGGTTAGAGGTTGACGGCGATGTTGAGGGAGTGTGGAGTGCATTCCGGGACCAGTTATTGATGGTGCTGCAGTCTGCTCCCATACCCTCAAAAACGGTCACCCCTGTTTCAACGCAGCCTAAGTGGTTCAATTGGACATCGCTTCGGCTATCTAAATAGGAAAGCTGCGTATAGGAGGGCGAAGGCCAATCGTTCCCATGAAAACAAAGAGGCTTATGTCCGCCTGTGCAGGGAAGTGAAGGCGAAGGTTAGGCTAGCCAAACGTAACGAAGAACTCCTGGTGGCAAGCTTCTGCAATGGGAACCCTAAGGAGTTCTTCAGTTATGTTAATAGTAGAAAGCCCATTAGAAGTATGATAGGCCAGTTAAAGGATCCCAGCGGCGCGCTGCGGACCTCCGACGCGGACATCGCTAATGTGCTGAATGAGTACTTTGCGGGAATGTTCACCAGGGAGGAAACCCGCGTCATCCCCGAGCCAGGCGTCAGGGACGAAGGTGCTGCCTGGATAGTGTTCGGTGTACCGTGACAGTCGTTGCCGATAGAATAGACAAACTGAGCGCGTGTAAGGCTCCTGGGCTACACCAGTTCCTCTCCAGAGTGTTGCGGGAAGTGCGCGACCAGGTGGCTCCCCACCTGGCTACAGTCTTCAGCAAATCATTGGAGACGGGCTAGCTGCCTGGTGACTGGAGGGAAGCCAACGTGACCCCTATCTTTAAGAAAGGGGATCACGAAAGTCCAAGGAACTATCGTCCCACTAGTCTGACTTCGGTTGTAGGTAAATTATTACAGGGGATAAGAGCGGAGAGGATCGTTGACCATTTGGATTCCTACAAGCTGCTTGGGGACTCCCAACATGGGTTTAGACGGCATAGGTCGTGTCTCACCAACTTGCTCGAATTTTTCCACGTCATGTTGAGTGAGTATGATAAGAGTTGGGCGATTGATATACTTTATCTCGACTTTGAGAAAGCCTTTGATAAGGTACTTCACCGCCGGCTAATGGCAAAAGCCCGCGCGCTGGGTATCGGTGGGGAAGTAGGTAGGTGGATTGAAAACTGGCTGAAGAATAGGCGGCAGAGGGTTGTAATTAAAGGGGCTCGTTCGGGTTGGGCCTCGGTCACTAGCGGGGTTCCTCAGGGTTCCGTTTTGGGGCCACTGTTATTCATCATTTACATAAATGATATCGACGCTGGCATCGTCAGTAGGATCGCCAAATTCGCTGATGACACGAAGCTTGGGGCCAATGTTGGAACGACAGAGGCGATCGAGCAACTGCGTGCGGACCTTGGTAGGATAGGAGAGTGGTCCGAAAAATGGCAAATGCCGTTTAACTTGGGTAAATGCAAGGTGACGCACATTGGCTACGCCAATCTCAAGTCGGACTACTCCATGTTGGGGAGTAATATCGAGGCCACCGATTTGGAAAAGGACTTGGGTGTGCTAATTACTAGCGACCT
Source organism: Bathynomus jamesi (assembly GCA_023014485.1). Classification (NCBI taxonomy): domain Eukaryota; kingdom Metazoa; phylum Arthropoda; class Malacostraca; order Isopoda; family Cirolanidae; genus Bathynomus; species Bathynomus jamesi. The sequence continues at coordinate 2,964,630 of JAJOZX010000015.1, read as the reverse complement.
TAAGTTTACCAAACAGTGCGTAGAGGTAGAAAAGAAAGCCCAGAAGCTGTTGGGTTATATCAGGAGGCAATTTCGATTTTGGAACAAGGAGATTGTGCTCTCTCTGTACAATTCTCTGGTTCCGCCGCACCAGGAAAGATATTGAGACGCTGGAGCGAGTGCAGGCGAGGGCCCCAGAGTTAATCCCTTCCGTTAGGCATATGGGCTACAATCGACACTTACGCTCTCTGAATTTGTTTTCGCTGGAAACTCGGAGGCTGCGCGGTCAACTCATCGAGGTCTTCAAGTTCTTACTCGGGTTCAACAATGTCGATTTTAGAAGCATGTTTAGTTTAAATGATAACCCAACTCGCAACAATGTTTGGAAGTTGGATTTGAAACGGTTTAGTGCTAGTGTGTGTGGGAATTACTTTACCTATAAGATCTGTGACACGTGGAACAGGCTACCTTCAGAAGTTGTGAACAGTTCCTCTGTGGATCAGTTCAAGAAAAGGTTAGACCAAATCTTGCACACTGTTTGAGGGTGTAGGAATTTTTCCCTGGCACCCGTTGCTAAAATGAAACGAACATTTCAAAAGGTGGAACGTATTCGTGGATCTGAAGAAAAAGATTATATAAATCACGTGAAGGATGGTGTTTAAAATTATGCAACGTACAAACCTGTGCAGATGTAGTCTTAATTCCTCCATACTCTAATAAGCTGATTTAATTTGACTTAAATTAATGTATGCCAGTCTAACTTAACTTTATCCTACCACAAAAACTATTGATAGAATATCTCGTTGACGAATACTGATGGATTTGCTAGCCTAAGAGTTCCAGGAGGGGCTTCGTTGGTCATACAAGTTTTATAGTGCAAATGAGGAAACACCATAGCCGGAGGAATAGAACTACGAAAATCATTAATTATGCAACGTTCCTCTCTCAGTACTTGTCTGGCTCACCTGCTTATATTAATGCCGTTTTGAGCTATGACTTTGTTCGGTTTCTGCACTGTAGGTGTAGATGTTTCATTACGATTATATACCCAAGATCCATCCGCAAAAGATTTATACCTTCCATATCCTTCTCTGAGCTTGTCAAAGAATATCTTGATGTTGCGCTTATGGAAAGCAGTTGACCTTGAAAGACTGCCAGATTCAGGTTTCATAATGCTGAGCTCAGGGTGCAGAGCTCATGAAGCCATATAACCGATCTTCACCTGCTATTTTTGGCTCATTCCACGAGTCAGGAATAGTTTTTTGTTCTTGTGGTCATTTCAAATGCTAAGCGACGACTGTCGTTTGTTGACAGACCACACTTCATTTTTGAGCAAGTAATTAGATATTCTTTTAGAGATTCTTCCTTATCAGATGTAAAAATTAATCGGCATTCATAGTTGGGTCGCATTCAAACAATTTCACCCTCTTCAGCGCTCTTGGCTTTCTGGAAATATCTGCAAAAAATAAAAAGGTGGAAATGTGACCCATGCTGGATAGGGCTTACTAGAACTTAATCTTTGTATTATGATTAATGTAAATATACCGTGCGTTTCACAAGAAAGCACTTCACTGCTACGAGCATGAGACAGACGAACCCAAGTGACAACATTAGTACTTCGGCCTTGACCCTTCGGCTAGAAACGTGTTAAGTATTCTTCAATCATTATCTTACCTGTGAAGAGTGTTCCGAACGACTCCCTTCAGTACAGCTGCTTTCCTATTGCTAGTGCCCTTCACTACCATGGCCACAGCTTCCCTCATGGACTTCTACGTAAACAGACTGATGTCCGTTTTTCTTTCTCTGTTTCTTGGCATGGCTTCTGTGTTGATAATGGATTAAAAAAAATTAGTTTATGATTTGTAATTTTCTTGCCTTCATATCACTACATCATTATTTCAAAAATAATGTTTGCATGTCTTTTACATACAGTATTCTTATAAGTGCAATGCTATCATAAAATAATATTGCATACTGCTATAATACATCATGGAAATCTTATGATAAAAAATGTACAGTCAAATGAACCATTAAAAAGTGTGGGGTACAGTGGCACAGTGTCCCAGTCTAGGCCGGGCTGAAACTATAATTTTTGTTTGATTTTAATTTATCAGAGTGACTAACAGTTGGCTTTTGATATAAAAATAAGATTCCTGAAAAACATAATTGGTGGCCACCAACGTGTGTCCGGCCACCCCAGTTTTTGTAAAAACATCTAATGCCGCACTAGCAAAATCAGGAAAATGGCAATATCTCTTCTTCTGAACATGCTAGAGAGATGGTTTGCATACCAAAACATGCATAATTTGATTTAGAACAAATTATTAAGAGTGATTTTTCATAAAACCTTTAGTTTTGAGTTATTTTAGAAAAACTAATTTTTTGGGCCCATAGACCCCCTTTCAACTGAATGTCAACACAATAAAACATTCTCAAGCTGCAAATTGACATGTATTAGTGGTTTTCAATCAGCAATCAAAATCAATCAAAATCAGCCATTTTAAATTCATTGAAAATGCTTTTTGACATTCCAAAACGCCAAACATTAAATTATACATTAACAAATTGTCATTTTGTCATATTTTAGCATGATAAATAATAATCTAGAACTTAAAATATTTTTTAGACACAAAATCTTTCATTAATTTACGTGATCTAATTTTGTTTCTAATAAGACCATCTCTACGCTCATGACCTACAACAGCCAAGGATGCTTCAGTGACAAGCTTGATGTGCCTTTCAACATTCTGACTGTGGCACTCGTGATCCAGTTTCAATGCGGTATTAATGATATCACGCAGTTCATCATTACTGAATCTTTTAATACAGGTGGAACAGTTTCCCATTGGGACATAGCAGACAGCTTGTGGTATGCAGAAGCTTTGAAATTGATGATTGGCTTTCTAAAGACCCTAACATTCTCATCTATAGCAGGATATTCATCAGTACCACCTTCATGATCCTCTTCATTCTCATCATCACTTTCAATTATTCCACCTGCAAAATCATTGCTACTACCAGATTCATCATCAAAATCCTCTATAACTCCCCTCAGACACAGAACTTTATTGACAGCACACCTCCTCACCTCTTCATCTTCATCAGCCAGCATTCCAACTAAAATATTTTCACCATGAGCAAAATAGCTGTTATTGTTTAATACGTCATAACAAATTTCTCTAATTTTCCTGTCAGGGAATTTATTTACTCTTTGGATCATATTGAATAGGTTTCTTGACCCATCACTTAGCCTCTTATTAGCCTTGATATTGAACCAACTGTGAAAGTATACTTTGATGATGAATTCTACTATGATTTTGAGGTTCCTACTGGGTCTTTTTTGTGAAACATAAAAGCGAAGAATTCTACAGGCTAAGGTGAGCCATCGAGAGTGATTTAGCAGGCCAACTTCTAAGAGTGCAAGGTCTTCATCCACTTCACCAGTAATAATTGCCCAGCAGATGCAGTATCCATAGTATTGGTCTGTTGATAAATTATTGACCACCTCATTTGGTAGAAGCACAAATGCAGGATAAGGTATAGATTTGAAGTCCACAACATTCCATTCTGACACATCCCCATTGAGCTGAGAACCAATAGAGCCAGAAAATTTGTCTGGACTTTTTGTTGTCCCATCTAAAGTTATGAAGATGTGTCTAAGTGGCAATTCATTTAGATGCAGAAGACAAATATCCCACTGAAGAGGTTGCCCTAAAAACATTTCCAAATATCTGATTGACCCATGCATATGTCCTGTGTTAGTATTTGTCCCATCTGCTTTAACTAAGTTTAATTTGGCCTCAAGTTCTGTCCCTTTAATGATCTTATAAATGCCATGAGCAATGTCAATGCCTTTGCCACTCTCCGGGGTAAAATGGTCGAGGTAGAAATCATCTGAAAATAAATGTAATTAATTTTACAATTAAATAAAAATGAAAAAGGAAGGAATAAAGTTAACTAGACAGTTGTCACTTAAAAAGAAAATTTTTTAAGTAATTGAAATATTACTTTATAGTACAGTAATATAACAGCATAACGCCTATAACTGTATGACAATCATTTCCATTTACCTAGCTCTCCAGTAATGACATAATGTTCCTCTAGGATTGTGGATGTATAATACTTTTCATTTACTTTGTTAACAGCAAGTGTAGCATCCTTTCTACCGTCAAAGCCAATGCCAGTCACTTTTTCAAATATCACTTCTTCTTCCTTCTTCCTTTCAGCTCTCAATTTAGCTCTCTCCCTTCTCAACTTGTTTCTGAAAAGTATTTCAAAAATATTGGCCATGCATTACTGCATTAGCATTATACAAATATACAAAATACAAATGTCAGTGTCCTGTTTGAAACTAATTAATGTAGCAGAACCAATAGCCGCTCCTGCTCTATCACTTACTTGATATCTGTTAGGATATTTAAAGTAGATTTACATATCTATTGTCAATGAATAATTTATTGGTAATCTTAATCTCTTAGTCACAATGATTTCACTTTAAGCTGTATTAAAAGATTTATCTTTCAGTACTATACCTGTCACATGCTTCAGCTAATGAGCGTAATCTAGTTCTGTTCTGTAATGTTGAGACTTCTGGAACATAGTCTGCATCAAATGAATCATTACAACTGTCGCTATCTGTCAACTCAGGAATGTCCATAGGTTCAGGAGGATGAGGAGGAGGAACTGATTCTTTTGCTTTTTGAGATTGAATAACCCGTGATTTGAATTTTAAGTCAGTGGCTGTTTCTGGGACTTCTTTCAGGGTACAGTAACCATGCCTAGTTGTTTTCTGGTCCTACAAAGTGATTATATTTCATTACACTATAATGTATCTTTTATCTATGGGTCTCTATATGTAAATTGAAATTCTTACAAAAATGAGAAAATACTAAAATATTACTTATCATTAACATCATTAATAGTGTATTATTGATATTACTAACTTATTAAATGCACTTTAAAAATTGTAGCAAATTATTAATAATTGATAATATTAATAATTGATATTAATAATTGATAATTAATTAATATTAATTAATAATTTACAACTTGAAATTCAATCAACAGACCTACCTCATAAAACTGGTAATCAGATTCAGTCATTTTAGTAAGTGCTTTTTCTCTGTATCTGCCAACAGTTTGTGATCATGTTGATATATGTCAAATAAAACGTTTACAGTTTTCAGAAAATCATCCAGATCTTGATGATATTTAGGTCCCCTTTTCTTTTTGTCATACTTCAGAAGGCGGTTGAATTCCTTTATTTGGGTCTTCAGTCGGCTCTGTATGGCATTTACTGATATTGGATAAACATTATATGTGACCCACAATTTATGCAATTCCTCAGAAGTAGCTCTCAGTACAGCATCTGTTTTATAGTCTCCGAAACACAAACACCTTTCAATAACTTGCTTCAACGTAGGCAATTTCCCTAAAGAAACTGTTCTGCTGGCATAAAACGTACATCACCAAGTACTTTAGCAACTGTTTTCCTTGTAGAAGTCATACTTTATATTGCAAATGTTGAATTCAATGACAAATTGCAGTTGGAAACTTATAACAAAGGCACCTGAAAAAAAAACAAGTTTTCAATTTATTACGTTTAAAAAAAGTTCATGAAGCAGCCCCACCCTCTATTCTTTAATCAAGCATAATGGATGCAAGATAACAAGGAAAAGTCATATCATGTGATCACTATGTCCATGTCAACATCCTTTTAGGGCAATGTTAGTAATCAAAAAGCCAAATCATGCTTATTTTAGAATTTCTTTTGTCACTAAGGTCCGTCAAAAGGGGGTCTATGGGCCCCAAAAATTAGTTTTTCTAAAATAACTCAAAAACTAAAGGTTTTATGAAAATATACCACTCTTAATAATTTGTTCTAAATTAAATGCTACATCTTTTGGTATGCAAATTATCTCTCTAGCATGTTCAGAAGAAGAGATATTGCCATTTTCCTGATTTTGCTAGTGCGGCATTAGATGTTTTTACAAAAACGGGGGTGGCCGGACACACGTTGGTGGCCACCAATTATTGTTTTAAGGAATCTTATTTTTATATCAAAAGCCAACTGTTAATGACTCTGATTAATTCTATCTTGAGTTTCAGCCCGGCCTAGACTGTCCCACTGTACACCAATGTTGTGTGTTCCACTGTGCCCCGTTGTCTTTATTTCAGAACGAGCTGATTCAAATCCTAACTCAGCCAAAGCAGTACGTTATATAAGGAAGAACAAGAGTATGATAAAGAGTTAATAAAACTTGTTTAAGGACTACATTTCTAAGTTTAAACATTATAGCAACGCTCCTTGAAATCTTTTTCGCGATATAATTTACATTATCACTCCATTGCAAATTCTTATCTAGCATTACTCCACGAAATTTTGTTACAGTACACTCCTTTATAGCGATTTCATTAACATTAAGTTCATCAAGAGGTACATTTCTTTTATTAGTAAAAATCATGAAATTTGTTTTACTGGTATTTAGGAAGAGTTTATTGGTGGTCAACCACTTCATTACACTGATGAATTCTGAATTAAATATATTCTTAGCTGAATTAACGTCTTTGCAAGAAAAAAACACGGTTGTATCATCTGCAAAGATTATGAAGTTCAGTGTATCAGATGAAGGTGGAAGATCATTTATATATAATAAAAATAACAGTGAATCCAGAACTGAGCCCTGTGGCACACCATGTTTGACAAGCGCTTTAGTTGAGTAAACCTTATTTACTGATACAAAATGATATCTGTTGGACAAATAACTTTTAATCCATACACTGATTGCTCCTCTAAAGCCGTAACAATATAATTTATTAAATAGAATATTATGGTATATTACATCAAACGCCTTACTCAAATCCATAAATATTGATATCATTATTTCTTTGTTCTCTTTAGTTTCCATAAGATTTAAAATAGCCATTTCCGTTGTTTTATTATTACGGAAGCCATATTGATTTGGAGATAATAAATTGTAGGATTGTAAATATCGCTGCATTCTACCTTTTACAAATTTTTCAAAAACTTTGCTAAACACAGATAATGAACACACCGGCCTGTAATTTGTTGCTAGCATAGGACCACCCCCTTTAAAAAGGGTGTTATACAACCAGTATTTAGCATTGATGGGAATATTCCTTTGGAAATACTTTGATTGATAACACTGAACAACGAGTATTTTTCATCAGATATAATTATGATTCCAAATCTGTTTTCGGTTTTTCTCTAGCACGTCTAGTTTTCGAGGTGAGCCTGATCATAATATATATAATAAATATAATATATACTGTATATAATATAATACTATATATAATAATATATATAATATGCATATAACTTTATATAATATAATAATATATATACACAATATATAATATGCGTACTTTATAATATACATATAATATGCAAAATAACTATATATAATATAATATAGTGTATAATAAATACTATGTATACAATACCGGATGTCTCAAAATGAATATAGCAAAAAAAAATTCAAATAACTTTTGTTGGTAATTGAGATAATGAAATGGTTTTTACATGAATACAAGGGTTAACTGTATAAGTTTTAGTTGGTTGTGAATATTGATTGTCACTTTCTTTTCTTTTCAGAATAAACCCCATTTTCCAGAATAATGACAAGGCTACATTTCACATATGGGGCATTGTTAATCGGCTCAATTGTAGGATTTGGGGAGAGGAAAATCCTCATGAGCTGTATGAACATGAAAGGGATCCACCTACAGTAAAGTTAACGTATGGTGTGGCCTGTCAAGTTCCCGCATTTATGGACCCTATTTTTTTGATGAACGCACTGTCACCGGCATTTCATACCTTAACACGTTACGAGAGTTCTTTATTCCACAATTGCAGGAAAATACTGGCCTGCTACAAAGAGCTTTCTTTCAACAGGATGGAGCAACCCCCTCACTTTCCTTGCAATGTTAAAGTGTTTTTAAATGAAACTTTCGCTGGACGATGGATTGGTCGGGGAGGAACTATGAAATGGCCGGCCGTTCACCCGACTTAACACCTTTGGATTTTTATCTATGGGGTTTTCTGAAAATTAAAGACTACACTTGCAAACCAAGAGACATTGAAGAACTTAAGCATCGTATTGTTGATGCAGTGACATCCATCCCTACAGTCGTGCTGGAAAAAGCTTTTCGAGAATTTGAACGCCGCATACGATTGATCATAGTGAAGGATGGACGACATGTACAAATTTATCAATAATTTGAAAAAGCTAAACAATACCGTAATGAATTAAAGTAACCTAAAACTTATACGTCTAATGCTTGTGTTCATGTAAAAACTATTTCATTATCTCAATTACCACAAAAGTTATTTGATTTCTTTTTGCTATATTTATTTTGGGACACCAGGTATATAATATGCGTCCTTTATACATGTAGCGGAGTATTTTGTCGTTGCAGCTTAGGTGTAGGTTTTTGCTTTACCGTTTCTGTACCCTCATGTATGGCATTTTGTCGTTTCAACTTAGGCTTTCCGCAGGTTGTCTTGTGGTATTTTTGGTGAGAGCAGTTGCTGGCCACAAATTTGCAAACGTTGCACATGTACACCCTTTTATTCTTTGGCGTAACAGTCACATGTCTAGTTGTGTGTTGTGTTGTGCTTTGTTTTGTGTCGACCACGTACACATTTTATTTTTTTGGGTGATTTACATCAACTTACTCATCGATCATCATGCCTCGAAAGTGTAAAAATCACCCCCGACAATTTCTGTTACGTGTGCGGCTCGTTTGCGACTAAATTACAACTGCGTACAATCACGATGGATCTTCGGAAAACTTACCGGTTATACTTCGGCTCTCCACTAGGCGACCAAGCTAAGGCGTAGACGCCACATATTATCTGTACCGCTTGTTCGAATGGATTACGTGATTGGTTGAACCAAAGGAAAAAGTCGATGCCGTTCGCTATACCCATGATATGGAGGGAGCCGAAAAACCATCATGGTGATTGTTACTTTTGCAATGTTAACATAACTGGATTCTCCGTGTTTATCCGAACGTAGACTCCGCGATCAAATCGATCCCTCACGATGAGACGATGCCGATTCAGGTACCTCCACAGCATGGAGTCGATTCTTTAGAACACGAAAGGGAATCCGACGATGGTGCGAAAGGCGGAGATGCGGGACCTTTGGCCGATCTTGACTACACACCTGACGAAGAGCAATCGGAGCCGTAGAGGCTTACCCAAAACGAGTTGAATGAACCATTAGAAACTTAGCCCTCTCCAAAGAGAAATCAGAACTTCTCGAGACTCAAGCAGAAACACTTACTTGAGAAGAACGTCCGAGTGTGTCACTATCACTATCGAAAACGAAACCATGATTTGGCGACATTCTTTACAGTAGACGCTCCGCTCTGTTACTGCTATGCTATCAATGGACTGTTCAAGAACTTGTCACAGGTACTGAGGTACACACCATTTGAGTGGCGTCTTTTCATTGATTCCTCACAGCGAAGCTTGAAAGTGGTTCTCCTGCATAACGGGAACTTAAAGTCGTTCATCCCGATCGCCCATTCCGTTCATCTAAAGGAGACGTACGCTAACATGAATATACTACTCAAAGCAATCCAATACAACACTCATCAATGGAATATCTGTGGTAATCTCAAAGTCATTGGTATGTTAGTGGGCATGCAAGGAGGGTTCACGAAATACTGTTGTTTCCTATGCCTATAGGACAGCCGTGCTACCGCGGATCATTACATCAGACGTGACTGGCATTAAAGAAGCACATACGAGCCAGGAACGGGCAGTGCCCAGTGTGTTCCTTTAGTTGATCCAAAGAAGATTTTCCTGCCACCTCTCCACATTGAGTTCAGCTTAATGAAAAATTTTGTGAAAGCGATGCGTAAGGCGAATTCGAGAGGGTTTCGCTACCTTGTTGAGAAATTTGCAAACATCCGTGCCGCGAAATTGAAGGAGGGAATCTTTGTTGGGCCCCAAATCATGGAGGTTCTGCAGGATGAAGGCTTTCAAGAAAGCCTCAATGCCTTAGAACTAAAAGCATGGCAGGCTTGCTTTCAAATTGATTTGTGGAAACTTCTTGGGTAACCACAAGTCTCCCTCATACAAAGATGAAGTTCAGAAACTGCTCGATGCATATCAAGAAATGGGCTGTCGCATGTCTTTGAAAATACATTTTTTACATTCGCATCTAGATTTCTTTCCCGAAAACCTTGGCGCGGTGACTGACGAACAGGGGGAACGCTTCCATCAAGACATCCAGTCAATGGAAAATCGCTACCAAGGTTTCTGGAACGAAAGTATGCTGGCAGACTACTGCTGGATGTTATACCGCGACGATCCGGACAACGTTTACAAAAGGAAATTGTACTCGCAACGTTTTTAGGTTGGTGTACATTTCTTTTTATGAATAAAGTTGTACTTTTACGATAAATTGTGTTGAAATTAACACGAGTGATGTTTCGATAACTAGATGTGCGAGAGGTAAACCGAAAACAGATTTGGAATCAGCATACAAATCTGGTCTAGAAAAGTGTGTATACATCTTTGATGAGAGAAAAAAGTTCGATTTTGCCGACCAGTGTAATTTTAGCCAAAGTTACAGATATCTTATCTTTAACAAGTTTCAATATAGGTACAAGAATGTTATGAATGTTATTTTTTGTATTTTTTAATTTACCAATAATATTTCGGACCTCAGTAGAGGGAGCAGGAACAAAAGAAAATGAATTTAGTGGGCTGGATGTCATATATCCTGGAGGTGAGTGATCATTATTTAGTAATTGTGAGCGAAGCTTATCCACTATTGAAGTAAAATGTATATTTAAAGAGTCTGCAATAGAAGTATCATCAATAATTTATTTATTATCAACACTAGTACAGTTCCCGCCGCTTCGCTGACGGTTAGCCAGGTTAAACTACAAAAAAAGAACCCAGCCGTGAAAATTTTGAGCTTCACATTGTGTCAACATTTCTGAATCTGGTATCTCCCAAAACCTCCTCACCCCCATTCATACAACTTGGGGGCTAACCCCCTCCCCCATTACCCCCACCCCTCCCCATTACCACACCCATCCCCCATTACCCCCACCCCCACCCTCCCCCCATTGCTAAACTACAGAAAAGAACAGTCATGAAAATCTTGAGCTTCACATTGCCGCCCGTAATACAATTTCTGAATTTTTTTTACAATTTCTGAATTTTTTTCTCAATTTTTTCTCACAATTTCTGAAAGTGTGACGGACAGACGGACAGACGGACAGACGGACAGCTCTCTTATTATAGTATAGATTTAATTTCTCTATTGAATTTTTCTTAATTTGGTTTCCGAGAAGACTGTTTATGATTGTCCAAGTGTTTCTCATGTCTCCTTTATGTTTGGAAAATTGATTATAATAGTTATATTTTGCAATTTTGATTATTTTAGTTAAATTGTTTCTGTATTGAGTAAATTGTACTTTGGGAAATTTTCTTTGTAATTACAATTTGAATAATTTATCTCTGTTCTTTATTGAAGAAGTGATAATTCCTGGCGTGATCCATGGATTTGCGAGACTTTTGGGCGAAACTGTTTTCCTTCTTAAAGGAAAGCAAACATTAAAAATATGGGATAAGGTATCATAGAAGAACTGAAACATATGATCTGGGTCATTCATAGGTTCGTCATATTCAAATCGAATATTTTTTACAGCCTCAATAAATTTTATTTTGTTAACCTCTAAGAATATTCTGTAATCAGTAGTTGTTTTATCCGCAACCTGAACAATGTTATTGAATATAGCGTAAGTAGGAAAGTGATCACTAATGTTTGTGGTTATAATTCCAGAATTTACGAGGGCATTGCTATTTACAAATATATTATGAATTGTAGATTCTGTTAATCGATTACCATACTTGCAGACTCGAGTGGACTTGGTAATAGTATGACTAAGCTAGAATGAATTCATTAAGTTTAAAAATTTATGAGAGATTGCTTCAGATTGCAAATTGATGTTGAAGTCACCCGCAACTATGGCATTCGATTTATGGAAGTTGCATAACATGCTAGCTAAGTGAATTTAAAAGCTATTGTGTGTGTGTGTGTGTATATATATATATATATATATATATATATATGCAGTAAAATCACAGAATAACACGTGATCTTATTAATAAGCAAACAACCACAGGAAAAAGAAAAGAAACACCACGAAATCCGAGCGCTTTCGTGATATATTCACATCTTCAGGGACAAGAAAGAAATAGGAAAGAAAGAAATTGTCCCTGAAGATGTGAATATATCACGAAAGCGCTCGGATTTCGTGTTTCTTTTTCCTTTTTCCCTGTGGTTGTTTGCTTATATATATATATATATATATATATATATATATATATATATATATATTTATTTATTTATTTATCGATACATTCATAGTTTAACTGGAAATATGAAGAGTTAAACATCGTTTTACATAGCGCACCATTCGGCCCATACACCCATTTCAGGATACGAGCAGCTCGCAGCAGCAATGCGGAGCAAATTGGGAGTCAAAGTACTGACGAGGCTTTCGTACATGGTTCATCACCACTGAAAACAACATTCCTCTGTGTTAGTCTAGTCCAAAGAACAGCTAACTCCGTATTCAATTGATTACAATTTTCGTTAGTTTGTATCGCAGACACCCCAGTTATTACACTGCCCAACAAAAACATTTTTTACTGCTGATTTAATTCTAAGACCTGTTTCTGGATAATATTGATGTGCTGATTTCAAAAATCACCTTAGATTTTGTCCATCACATCAGGTTTTCGTGCAATGCAATATGCCTATTTTGGGTGATCCATGAAGGGCGCTTATCAAAATTGATGATTTTTGAGACCTGTTAACAGCTGTTTTGCTGTTAAAATTTTATCTGTGGAATACATTTGTGGATGCTTTACGTTACTAAAGCAGAGGATGAACATTACTGATTTCGTAAAAAAGGCATAGTCCAGGCAATTTGTAGTTAGACCTGGGCAAAATTGCTTCAGAAGCTTTCTAAACTGTTCCCAGCTCAGGGAACCATTGTCGAATAACATATCCAAAATCCGACAAAATTGGACCCCGCGAACACCCCCAAAAATGAAATTCAAAATGGCGGACTGGATGTTTCCTACGAAAAAAAATATATATATAATTTACGCTTTTATTTATAGAGATACATTTTATGCTTTTTCTTTCAGTTGTAATGTTTTAAATAATTCAACAATATACAACACAACCAGTTATTACGCAAATATAATGTTATATAGCTTTTTACAGATTTTTATAATCAATAACACTAGGCAACAAATTTCAACTTTTTTTTTGTTACAGACACGTGAACTACTGATTCCTACTAAAGCGGTGATGCTGATTTCAGATCTGATATCAAAATTTCTCTATCACGTCCAGATTTTGTGTAACCGAAAACCCCTATTTTTCATTTTTTTTCTCACCCGCTTCTATTACGAAAGCCGTCTAAGCTACTTTTCCGTGCCACGTTTTATGTTAAGCATACTTAAATAATTAGTGAACAGGGATGTCTTTCCTCCTTTATTCTGGCTTAAGACAGACAGCGGAATTCCGCTGGCGGAGTTACCACCCCTGCGCCCAACCATCCACCCAAAGCGCGTTAGTATTTTGTTGTTACTACTGAAAGACAAATTCCTGTTCTTAAGTGAAACTTTGGTGTGTCCTCTTCCTTTGTCGCTTGTAGGATGACGAGCTCTCCTTCTGCAGGAACCAACAATAATCTCCCATCATATTTGGGTTGAAATTACCTTGGTATCTGTTTTCCATAACTGAGATCTGTTGGTGGAAGCGCTCACCATGCTCGTCACTTACAGCCCTAAGGTTGGCCAGGAAGAAGTCAAGATGAGAATGTAAAAAATGAATTTTCAAAGACATTCTGCATCCCATTATTTCATAAGATTTAAGCATGTTTTCTACGAGTTTACGGTGGTTTTCAGCTTTGTGGTTTCCAAGAAAATTTTTGACAACTTCAACGAAAGATGTCCATGCTCCTAGTTCATTCTCATTTAGGTTAGATGGAAACGATGAGTCGTGGATGACACTGCGGATCTGTGGTCCAGTGAAAACTCCAGCTTCTAGCTTAGCATCTGTCAATATTCCTTTGAATTTATCCTTTATATATTGGAAACCACTACCTTGATGATCCATACCCTTCACGAAATTTTTCATAAGGCCAAGTTTAATGTGAAGTGGTGGAAGATGTACTTTCTGAGGGTCAATAAGTGCTGGGTGTTTCACATTGTATTTACCAACAACATGTTCAGTTCTAGATGGCCAATCATGTTTTTTGTAGTGGTTCTTGTCATCTCTGCTGTTCCATAGACACAAAAAGCACATATGCTTTGTGTAGCCCAACTGTAACCCAAGAAGTAATGATACAACTTTAAGGTCGCCACAAATATTCCATGTGTGGTCCTTATATTTGATGAGTCTTAGCAGCAGTTTCATCGATTCATAAGTCTCATTAAGGCCAGTGGCATGTGCTACAGGTATTGAAGGTTTTTCATTGCCGTTGTGCAGTAATACAGCTTTAAGGCTAGCTTTACTAGAGTCAATGAACAGTCTCCATTCTTTTGGATTATAGCGACAGCCAATCCCTTGCATCAGACCACTGATATCGTGGCAGAAACAAACGTTTTCTTCCTGTAAGTAAAATGATGAAAACTGCAAATGGCGATGGCGGAAATGGGAAACTTTGGTGTTTGGTTGGAGAAGATTAAATTCTTGAAGTCTTGAACCAAGCAACTCTGCCTTTTCTTTTGGTAATTCCAAATCGCGCACTAAGTCATTTAACTCCGCTTGACTTAACAAATGTGGGGAAATATTTGCATCTGGAACATATATGCCATCTTTCCCTGTTTCTATATCACTAGCAGAATCTTCAGATGAACTGCTGTCTGTTATCGTTGCTGGTGGAACTGGTGGTGGATTTGTTTCATCATGTGGTACTGGTTTCATTGCTGATTCGCAGTTTGGGTACGTGATCTTTGATTTGTTTTTCTTTGTGAAACCAGCAATCTTTGTCAAACAAAAATAACAATCATTGAAGTGATTTTTCGGCTCACGCCAAACCATGGGGACTGAGAACGGCATAGCTTTTCTTTTACCATTCATCCAAGCTATTAACATTGCATTGCACTGTGCACAGCAAATATGTGGTGCCCAGTCCCTCTGTTGGTCTCCTAACTTAGTCAAAATAACACTTGTAGGCAAGTTTAATCTTTGTTGTTATGTTTCTACGTTGTGGCTTAGGTGTATATTGTCCACAGACAAAGCAGAAGTTGTCTGGGTGATTTACACAAGCACGTCTATTTGATGCCATTTTGAATTACCATACAATATCTGAAAAAACGTAGAAAGTAATTATTACGATGTGCAAAATAAAAAGAAATACACACCGTAGTACAAAACAAATGCTATAAAAACACACAAGTCACCACAACCTGTCACTTGCTCATCAGCAGAGAGCTTCAACAACCGTTCTGCTTGACTGTCACGTAGCGACTGACCGTTGGGCTGTTGCCCGTTACTATGCTCTTGACTCAGTGTTTCCAACTCGGGATAAATTTTATTTATCAAAATTGTTCGAATTTGTATATAGTTGGCAAAAAAAATTGCTTTAACCTTGAAAAGCAAGTTTCATATTACTTGCATTAAGCCGATTAAAACCAAAATCTGGACAAGGTAGAAAATTTTACTAAAAGTGATTTGCATTTTACACAAAATCTAGACGTGATAGAAAAAATCTAATTATAGATTTGAAATCAGCATACCGAAATTAGCTAGGAGCACCTATTTGGTCTTCTGTAACAAAATCTTTGTTGCCTAGTGTAATACAACAATTATTTTTTTCCCAGTTTCAAGTTATGTTCATTACAGAAGAAGTGATACCTGGTCACAAACATACAGAAATTAATCCTCTTCATCACTATCATCGGATAGATTACCGGTACTTGGGTTATTATCGCAACCACTGATTTGGCACTCGCCACAAGCGGCT
Organism: Bathynomus jamesi; assembly: GCA_023014485.1. Lineage (NCBI taxonomy): Eukaryota > Metazoa > Arthropoda > Malacostraca > Isopoda > Cirolanidae > Bathynomus > Bathynomus jamesi. Next base: position 2,948,613 of record JAJOZX010000015.1, on the reverse strand, counting down.
GAACAGGGCATTCCATTACGCTTGCATCCACATCTTGAAGTAGCACATTTCGTCTTGCAGGAGCAGCGGATCATGTTGAGTAGATAATTTGGAGCTGGTGGCTTGTCGAAGGCTGTAGGGTAGTAGGAATTATTCTTTATATACCAACCCCACTGTTCTGCATCGATCTTCTCTTCTGTAGACTTCCAGATTAGTATTTGAAAGTATGTGCGAAAGCTGTGGTACTTTGTGGACGCATCGGTAGGTGGCAAACGTTCGGGTGTAACAAAAGATTTAGCTGTAGCTACCTTTTCAACTAACATTCGATGACGTAGTGCGTTAGTGGATTCAAGTGTTTTGCAGCCATACAACGGAAGCATTGCCTTTCTTCCAGCGGCTTCAATGTCAGAGTGTTGGCAACAATCAGAACAGAATGTATTTGCAACTGAACGGAGTTCAGCCACCTTCATCAGTGTGTCGAATGCTTTGGCTTTACCGATCGAAAAAATTCTGGATGTGCTATCACAGCCCGTGAAAGCATGCACAAACAGGAGATACTTGCAGATGTCATTGCTTAACAATGATTGAATGCTGAGAATATCATACACAGGATTAGGATATGGTCCCCTTCTTATATCGCTGCGATAGTACAACTTGAAACCACTGTCCTTGGCATGGTACAGAAGGAGAATCAGCAAGTCGGTGTCTTCCCCTATTACTGTTGTAGTTGCATTTTCTGATGAGGAAACTGCTGCACGAACGATGTCCACATCAGCATCCCCATCTGCGTTGTGAACAGTACACCCGTGCTTCTTCAACATCTCACCTACGAGGGAAATAAATGCTTGCTTGTTGTTTTCATTAGCCAAGAAGTGTTCCTTCTGGCCAACAAACTTCATGCTTGGACTGAGATTCACATTTCTGCTTGTCTTGGTGCTGCGTCTTCTGTGTCATGTCCTTGATCGTAGGAGAGCTGCTGTAGCCATCAAAAACAATGATTGCTTTTCCATATGTTTTCAGAGTGAAATCGGCATATGAGTTGGCGATGCTGTCATATGTTTCATCTTGACGCCAGGAAACACGATGTAGTAGAGATCCACCATCCAATACGTACTGGTCTGTGCACTGAATTTCTTGAACTTCTTCCATGCGTAAAGTGTCAGTGTATTTGATTATTGCATGAGCTAGCTAAGACTTATCGGGTTTCCTCAAGATACTTCGTGATTCGAACAATGCAGGAGGATATGCACACAGTTCGTAACACATGACTTCTTCATGATTCATGTCTCCGCCAGTGGCAACAGTCATCATTCTCTGAAACAGTAGTGCAGGATCTACTTCTATATCTGAAGCATCAGTGATCACAACGGCAGAAGCAGATCCTAGTGTTTTCACTTTGTCAGATCTTTTGGCAGAATATGTAAAGGCTTGTTTCCCAATCATTTTTACGACAATGTTCGTACCAATTGAATGCAATTGATGAACGTTAACTCCAGGATCAGCAGTTAGTCCTGTTACAATGTTGCAGAGACCCGAGGTAGAATGGAATGGGGATAAGGATTCCAGACGTTCAAGTACTTTCTTCATGTCATTACTGTCCCTGATTTGTCTACTTCCCCTCATTTCCTTGTGCTGTTCACTACTTTCCAACAAAACTCTGGTGTATTCCTGCATTGCTAAGTTATAAGTGGAACACAGAGGCATAGAAAAGAGCCACGTTGTCCTTTGGATGTCTGTAAATCCACTTCCGCGTGTCAGTCCGCCTCTGCTTTTCAGGGAACGCATTAGTACTTGTTCTATCACCAGGTCTGTGCCGAGTCCGGCCCATAATCTGTCGCTTCTTCTTACCACAAACTTACCTTCCTGGAACATTTTGTTAACGGCTGGATTTTCAGAAGGCAAACTTAACATTTTCTGCAGGTACAGGTATATCGATTTCAGGTAATTGTGATGTCCGGCTGCTGCAATTATGGGGATGGTCTCCAGCATAGCTTGCAAGTGCAAATCCCACGAGCCGGTTCTGTCTGCTGTTATCAAGGAACGTGCAATGTTGATCATTCGCTGATATTCCAACCAGAGTTGACTTGTTTGCGAAGTAGATTGTAGGTCAGTTTTCTTCGCATCCAAAGTGGTAGCAATCTGAGACAATGCATTCGAAGATTCCACAACCTCAACTGATTGTTTGGCTGTCATAACATCGTCGAGCAGGTCACAAGCTTCCTTATGGAGGTCATGAGGAGTTCCATCTTCATTACGAGGGAAAACGTCTGCGACTAGTAAGGTACTAAGAGCTGCATCTACTATCATATGACCACGTATCGCTCTTGAAACAGCTTTTCCAGACATCATGTGTTGCACGGCATTTGGTCCGTATATTTCTTGAAGTACTTCAGACAATCCTGAACCATTCATAAGAGTACCGACTGCTCCCAAAAGATTCATCAGAGTGTGAAATGATCCCAGCATTAAAACAATGTCCTGCAGGTCTCTCTGTTCATTGATGATTTGGGAAGCTTTCCAGAACAAAGGCTGATCAAAGGTAATAATGCATGGGACTTTTTGATCGCGTGCTATCTTGCTCAAATATAGTAATGTCGAAAATATGCAGGTCATGTCAGTTGGTGACATATCTATGATGGGAAGGAACGTGATCGACGCCACACCTGGATGTGAGACACTTGATCCACCGTGAATTGCCTGCATTGTTCCGGACCAACTTGGACCTGATCTTTCTGCTGAAGATATCTGCCAGAGAAGACTAAGTCGACTTATGGTGGCAGTGGGTACTGGAAGTTCGCGGAATGAGATGTCCCTCAACATGCTTCTCGCGTGTCTATATTCCCTAATGTCAACGGTTGCAATCTTCTTAATGTCATTGTCACCAACATTACGCCTGTGAATAGAAGGGTGGATCTTGATCTTCGGAGTTATTGCGGCAATCATACCCATTCCATGAAAGGTATTCTTCCCATCCAAAGTGCAGACATCATGATACGTTATCTGCTGCTAGAAGGACTGCAGTGTTTTCATCAACAGTAAAAGAGCCAGACCCACTTGCCAGCGCCGCGTTTCTTTCGAATCTTGTTACTTCTGCATACGACGAACAGTAACCCAGCTGATGGAGAACGTCAATAAGGTACCTTGACCTAAAGTTGTGGTGTAGCTGAACCGACAAACCGATCTGTAGTGGACATAGTAATCCTCTAGGACGGGTTGCTTGCATAATGCTCTGCCCAATTGCACCTATTTTTCTTGAAGCATCCTGTCCCGCAAATGCTTTTGATAATAGCAATTTCAGACTGTTGGAATGTAATCAAGAGCACTTTCTGCAGTGATGTCATTTGGAGATGGATACACATTTTTCTAGGCGAGTCGACAGACTTGATATCACTTCTGATTATTTTGCAGCAGCTTCTACTAGGTAAATCTTCTGTAGCTCTATATCTATATCACATTCTTTCGACTTTTTGTGATAATCTATAAGAATTTCATTAGCTGTCTCTCGTAGTGTTACTACATCTGCCTTCCCACTTTCACCTGATATTATGATCTTGTCCTCGTAACGTTCTAAAAGCTTTCTCTTCATGTGCCTGCGTTCGTAGACAGAGCTCTGACTTCCTTGAAGATATTCCTCCATTTTGGAAATTAGGTCTCCAATCAACAGTTGTTCATCATCATTCTCTTCCAGGTAAGCACAGGTCTGAAGGAATGCTTGGTGTTGCTCTTCATTAGTTGGTCTCCCTTTCTTCGAATCATGATCGTCGGAGGAGTATGCGCGAGGAATGTTTTTTCCACTTCGAAAATTTACGCTGCAGGTGTGATGGTAGACACAATCTGCAGCAGGAAGATCACGAAGATAATACTCCAGACGGCCTTTTACATTAAACGACCATTCATCGCAGCGGCTTTCACAGCACCTTTTTATGGTTTCGGAGAACTCTGTAGTTCTTATTTTGACATGCTCTGATTTTGGTTTGTGTTTGGAAAAAAGTCCACAAGGTATCACAAAACAAACAGTGAGTAGCACTGGAAAATGCGTATTCATGAAAACGAGCACTTTTCCTTGGTATTGCCTCGGCTGCGGTCTGTCGCTTCTTTATTTCAATGGTCTTTTTATCCGTAAACCTTTTCCGACATACAACGTGAACACTTATTCCAGCTGTTGCAACAACATTGCTTCCACGGCTGCGGCTGGATGCATTTATACCATCTGCTCCTTTTTGCGAGATTTGAACCACTTCCTGTCCGCTGTCCAATTTCTCCTTACAAATCACGCACAATTCTTCAGGGGTCTGCATTCTTGAAGGCGGACGCACACCGAGTCAGCCGTACACCGAGTCAGTCTGAAACAGAAAACACAAATTAATAAACTGTGTTGCAGTATTTAAAAGTAGTACATAATAACAGTTTCAAAGAAAATGACAAGCACAAATACGCAGATTTGATAGTGGGTAGTAGGAATTAAAGAGTTGTATATAATATGTTTATAAAGATGTAGCAATGTCCATTCTCACATACACTCCATACAGTATATTTTATTTACATTACGTGACGTCATAGTTTAATACTAGCCGCCTAATACAATTTTTAGTGTCATATAGGTTAATTTAGAAACGAAAATGTGTTTTAAAACATTTACTGATCAAGAAAAACGTCATAACTCTCTCTACAAAGCGAAATTAAAATTTATTGTATTTAGTAGGAAACTGCCAGTCCGCCATTTTGAATTTCATTTTTGGGGTGTTCCCGGGGTCCAATTTTGTCGGATTTTGGATATGTTATTCTGCAATGGTTCCTGAGCTGGAAACAGTTTAGAAAGCTTCTGAAGCAATTTTGCCCAGGTTGAAGCTATTTTTGCTCTAGATTGCCTGGACTAGCATACCTGGCCTATTTTAAAGTTAAACTTGGAGATCAGGATAAGTCGTGGGCTCCTCACACTGTTTGCAAAACTTGTGTGGAACATTTACGACAATGGACAAATGGAAACAGAAAAGGTTTGAAGTTTGGCATTCCTATGGTATGGCGAGAGCCCAAAAATCATTCAGATGATTGCTAAGTTTGCCTTGTGAAGACTTCTGGCTTCAACGCAAAGAATAAACACCATCTAAAGTATCCTAACCTAGATTCAGCAATCAGACCAGTTTCTCACTCAGATGAAATTCCTGTTCCAATTTTCACGGACCTTCCAACACTCACAGAAGATGATGAAGATATGGAATTACCTGATGAGATCGGACGTGATATCACTGATGATGATTTTGAACAGCCTTCTTCATCAACGACACCTCAGCGATTTAATCAACTTGAGTTGAATGATTTAATTCGTGATCTCAGCCTTTCAAAAGAGTCATCAGAATTATTAGCTTCAAGATTGCACGAGAAAAATCTACTTCATCCTGGGACAAAAATAACATCTTATCGCAATAGGGAAAGAGAATTGTTGCAATATTTTGGTGCAGAGAAGGATTTGGTTTACTGCCATAATGTAGAAGGACTTTTGAATGCAATGGGTGTAACCCACTATAGCCCCAATGAGTAGGGATTGTTTATAGACAGTTCAAAAAGAAGTTTAAAGTGTGTCTTGCTTCACAATGGGAATGAATATGGCGCGATTCCTATTGGTCATTCAGTGCATCTAAAAGAAGAATATGAAAACATAAAAATAGTGCTGGAGATGCTAAAATATGATGTTCATAAATGGGTGATTTGTGTTGATCTGAAAATGGTCAACTTTCTTCTTGACCAACAAAGTGGCTACACAAAGTATCCATGTTTCTTGTGCTTATGGGATAATCGCGCCAAAGCTGAACATTGGGTAAAGGAAAAGTGGCCACTAAGTTAGGCAAAATTTAAATGTAGGAGATAAAAATATTGTAAACGAGCCATTGGTGGATCGAGAAAAGATCATTTTTCCACCACTCCGCATCAAACTTGAGCTTATGAAGCAGTTTGTAAAAGCTTTGAATAAAGAAGGTGATTGCTTTAATTACATATGTGCAGCCTTTCCAGGTCTTAGTGATGAGAAGCTTAAAGCAGGTATATTCGATGGTCCCCAGATAAGAAAACTGATGAAAGATCCGCAGTTCAGTAACTCAATGACCGAAACGGAGGCAAGAGCTTGGAATGCTTTTGTGGCAGTAGTTAAGAACTTCCTAGGAAACAAAAAGTCTGAAAATTATAAAGATCTTGTAAAGGATTTACTTGTAAACTTTCAGCAGTTGGGTTGCAACTAGTGCTTGCATAATACCGAAAATTTTCAATACCGGTATTTGGAGGCAATTATGCTAATATCGGTATTGATACCGGTATTATGAAAAAAATAATTTATTTTGATTTATTATGGTGCCACCCTACCAACCCTCCCACAAGTCTGAGGGACTTGCAGTACTCACCATATTTACTATAAATTAATGACCCAACTCCAAATAGATGGCATTCTATTCGAAAAAGTTTATACAGTAAATTACTAAATTGTAATAAAAATATTATTTGAATTTTTTTTTAGCATATTATTATACAACTACTGGGGTAGATAGAAATTATTAGTATCTAAATATTTATTTCTTAGTTTGATTTTGAAAGTATGCTTTGAGGAAACAAAGAGCATCTAGGGATTGTTCAGATAGACTTGATCTCAGTTTCGTCAGAAATAGGCCTGCAGCAGAAAAGGCTCTTTCTGATTCTGCACTTGTAGGTTTAATTGAAAGCAGTGCCTTGTACAGCTTCTCTAAATTCTCACTTCTCTGTAAAGTAACTTCCAAGCTTTTAAATTCATTAGTAACATCAAAATCAATGGAATTTTTTTTAGATGGCACTTTTCCTAGTTTGTCCATTTCTTGCATGTATTCACTCAGTAATGACTCTGCTTCCACTTCAGTCTTATCGGAGGACTAAATTGGCTAAATTTTACAATAGCAATTTTTGTCAATACCGAAAACCTATAATATCGGTATCGGTATTATTTGTACTTCTTCAATACCGGTATTAATACCGGTATTTCAATACCGGTTTTAACCCCTAGTTGCAACATGAGCATTAAAGTTCATTATCTCAACAGTCATCTGGTTAAATTTCCAGAAAATCTTGGTGATGTTAGTGAAGAGCAAGGTGAAAGGTTCCACCAAGATATCAAAGTGATGGAAGAACGATACCAAGGAAGATGGGATACCCATATGATGGCTGACTACTGCCGGAGCCTGCAAAGAGATTGTCTTGACATCTCTCATTCTAGGAAGTCCTATAAGAGAAAATTTATCAGCACTGAAAAGTAAGAAAACAAGAAAAAGACAATGTTAAGAAAACTGGTCCCGTGCTTGCTTTAATATGGATTCATTTTTTGCTTATTTAAACACTTTTAATCACTTTATGTGTCAATATTACCATTGTATATTAAAGTTCACTCCCTGCACAATTGTTTACTTTTCCATGCTGATTCTGAGTATGTAAAAACTTATTTTTTGAAAAGAAAAAAAAATTGGGCATAACCCTGCCAAAATGCGATATCTCCAAAATATCCGTATTTGATTGCTCGAAAACCTGACGTGATAGGCAAAAACTAAGATGATTTTTTAAATCAGCACACCAAAGTTACCTAAAAACAGATGTTAGAATTAAATCAGCAAAATTGGTGTTGGGCAGTGTTATCAGTCCTGGTGCATGATTCTTCAGGAGCAAGATGCACCGCTAATTTGTATTTCCTCCCAAAGGCAGCACAAATTTACCTGTATCAATCGTACTACTTTAGGCTTGCCCTACACTTTTGTGTGAATTATAATATACCCCTTGTCTTCTGCGGACCCCTAAGGGGGTCCGCGGACTCCAGGTTGCGGACCACTGCTCTACACAAACTGGACCAAAAACCACAAGTATCTGCATCCGCAAACCGTTCGTATACAGACCTGTATTTTGTTTAGAATAATATCTTCCATACATATCTGCAGGCTCAAGTCGGAAAAAAATTGTATTTGTAAACTCAAACTGACTAGAATTTAAAGAAGATTCCGTCTCAAGGTAGAATAAAATCCAAAAAATCAAACCCAGAATAAAATTCGAAATACTTTTAATACCTTACCTTTTCTTTGTTTTGTAGTTACGATTTCAATATTTCTCCATTTCTCCATTCTATTTATAGTCCAGTTTAGTCTTTTCGTACTTATTCCCGCAAGTATCATTCGGTTTTTTCCCACCACTGTTATAAACATTATTATTATTATTATTCTTACTATCATTACCACCGTAATTATTATCATTACTATTATTAATATTAATACAGTTATTATTCTTTTTATTATTAATTCTAGAGAGAATACCTTCGGTGTCTCTCTCTCTCTCTCTCTCTCTCTCTCTCTCTCTCTCTCTATATATATATATATATATATATATATACCTATTTGACGGCTTATAAGACGCATGGGCATATAAGACGCACCCACATTTCAGAAGGGAATATTTAGGAAAAAAAAATTGAGTGTATTTAAGCATTTAATGTTTACTCCTACTAATATGGAACATGAGCATGAGATCAGCATAGCAGAAGAAGTCATTTACAATGAAAATATCTTACATCATCATCAGTAGTTATAAATCCAGCTTTAATATTTACACTAATTCCTTTTTTAGTTAATTACAAGGAATAATAATGTAATAATAATGATGTAATAATAATAATAATGTGTTTAAGTAAACAATAACATATTTTTAATTCTGAAGTTGGGCTTGGCAGAATTATTAGCCTTCGGGAGACCGCAACTTCATATTATAGGACGCGGAGTGATTTTTTGAGCCATTTATCAGAAAAAAAGTGCGTCTTATATGCCGTCAAATATGGTATATATAATATATATATATATAATATATATAGGGTGTGTGCGTGTATATATATATATATACTGTATATATATTACTTGTTTCTAATTCTTAGTAACGGCATCCGTTCTTGTTAATGAATATTTTAAGTAACAGGGTGAATATTTTATGTAGAAGAGAGTTGCATCCGCGTAGTATCCTTCCCAAATGCAGTACTACAATACACGATTCTAAAAGCAGTCTGCTATATGAATACCATTAAAAAGAACATTAAAGCAGGATACGACCGCGTAAAGACTTCACAAACTGAAGATTTGATGCATGCATAAACTGAAATTTGTTCGCAAATTACTACTTTTCAAAACTGTTTAAGGTTCCCAGAACAGCTGCATTTGGTGTCTGTCAATTCATGTAAAATTCTCTCTTTAAAAACCACCCTTTTGTTTTGAAATTAAGCAAAGCTAAATTTCGTTTTCATTAATAGTCTTAATTAAAAGAAAACGATAACTGCAATTCAGAATTTTTACGGATACTTACTTATTTTCGGTATTAAATTATTTATTATCTGATGATAAATTATTTTTCAGCAATTTCTCTGCTTGTTACTCAAAATACAACGATGCACCGTTACAAATAGGGCTGTAAAAACTGATGAATAAGCATAACAACACCTTTTAATACAACATGAGATGGTAAATTGTTTTATTAAACTTAGAATTTATTGCGTAAAGAACTTTTTGCGTGAAGCTCTTCTTATTATCACTTCATAGCCATCCACAGTTTATTTCTTCTTCAAAAAAAAAAAGGATAATATACCTTTCGAATATACGATAGAATACTGAATGTATGATTAAAAACTATAAGGAACAAATATTTTCTGCATTTAATTTTCAAATTCTAGTTTATGATACGCGGAAGTTATTTTAATTTAAAGTAGAAATAATTTTATATATGATGAGATCCATTATAGGTGGGACCGTCGGCAAAGAGAATTTTGATATCATTCGGCTCCACTTAAATAATAATGTGACCACGTTAAAGGGGTCATTTTTGTACGTTATGGCTCTGTTATAGGCACTCTCCACGCGCATGTTAAAGAATAATGCAAAATTTAGATTATTCATTAACTTGGCCCTGTCGTCATAACACCCAGCGGGTTGGAAGAACAATGAAAAACTGAGCTGTAAAGCGACGAGTGTATATATATATATATATATACACACACTTTATTGAATTTGTTATTTTTATTTCTTTGATAATGTCTGAAGTGTAAAGACAAAATGGCAGATTAAACCTAAAAGCTTTCTCCCAATTTTATTCGATAATCGTTTTGAAAAAATTTATTTCTTCCCGTAATTACCTTTAGAAATTTTGGAAAAGGCCACAAAATATTATGGAAATTTAGAAGCTGATCTAACTTTTTATTATTACTCGTATTACTTTTAGTATTTCTGTTTAGCTGATCACTCTGTAATGAGACTGATATATATATATATATATATATACCTTAGCCCCCCCCGCCCATGGCCTAAACCATTAGAGGTACAGTAAAATTAAACATACCTTACAAAAGAGAATTTAATTCTGCATTTAATGAGAAACAATTAAAACTTGGTGTTCCCGCCATTGGCTTCCAAGACAGCCTGAATTCGCTTTGGGTAGCTTGCCAAAAGTGACGTGAATAGATCTTGATCGTTATGCAAATTTGCTAAAACAGTTTCAATGTGTTGCGTCATTGTATCCTTCGAAAATCGATTTGCTGCAGGTTCTTGAAACAAGAGACATTCAACCTTTTCCTTTATAACTGATCCAATGTGTTCACAGACGTTCAGGTCAGGAGAATTTCCTGGCCATTCTTCATTTCCAAAGAAATCGATTTCATGGGTCCGCAACAACTGTTGAGTGGCTAATGCCTTAAAGCAGGGGGCCTTATCGTGCAGAAGTGTGACCTGATCGACATCCATAACATTGTTTGGGTTTCTTAGAAAAGGAATGACATGCTGGGATAGAATAATATCACGAAAATACTGTCCATCCCAACTCTGACCATTTGGCTTCAGCACCCACATGAGCTTCTTTGCAGTGAACAAAACAAACACACCAACACAGTTTGGACTTTATAATAATTCGCGATAATGTTCATTGTCATCGATTTCATCTGGTGTTGTGACCCACACTCGATCATTTTGGTAGTTAGGCCGACGTGTTACGTAAACAAAAAATTCATCGAAGACAGCTAAATGTATGAAATCATCCACATCCCAATCTTCAAGATAATGGGCAAACCACATTCTGTCATCGATGTTAAGTTGAGTTTTTCTTGGCTTTGGAAGTTCATGCCAAGGCTTTAAACCTTGCCTATGACAGTACAGTCGAATGATCTCACCAATAACGATCTTTCCTCTCAACACTTCGATCTCTCTAGAAAGTTTAGCACAGCTGTTTTTCCGCTTACGCGTACCGCTTTCAATGATGTCCTTTGTTTCCTGAGAGAGTGGCAAATTTGGGCGCCCAGATTTGGTTGTATCCATTTCACATTAGTAGTATAGCCGAAAAAGGGGAGAGTGCAAGAATGTTGCAAGTTATTATGTAATGTTGCAAAGGGGGGTGGGGGTTGTTGCAAAGTGGGGGGTGTTGCAAAAAAAAGAAGAAAAAAAGAGTACTGGCCTTTGTTGCCAACCGGGGTTGCAAGGGGCATGCAACTTGGGGGCGGAGTTCTCCCCCAAGCTATTCCCCCCAAAGGGCCAGAAAGGAGAGAAAGGAGGAGAGGTGTTCACCTGGCAGGAGCCAAGTGCATATTAAGACTTCAGCCGAGTAAGCGTTGTTTTATAGGCTCCTAATCAGCCAGTTGGCTGAGCCAAGGGGGGAGGGGTGCACCTGAAGGAGAGAGAGAGAGACACCTGAAGGAGAGAGAGAGAGACACCTGAAGGAGAGAGAGAGAGTAGTTGCCTTTGATTGCAAGGCATGACAACTTGGAGGCGGAGTTCTCCCCCATGTTATTTTCGTTTTCCTAACCTAAGAGGCCTCTAAGGGGTTTTACCAAAGGGCCAGAAAGAGAAGGACCAGAGGTCCTTGCCTGGCTGGGAGCCGAGCTTGAATGACTCCGTCAATCGTCTCTCGGTCTTTTATAAACCTCTATTCTGGCTGAGTTGCCAGATAGCGCCATGTATTCAGTTGCTGAGTTGTCAGATCACGCAATGTATTCAGTTGCTGAGTTGCCAGATCGCACCATGTATTCCAGATAGCAATATTTATTAAATTGTACTTGTATATAATAAACTAATGAACCACTCGTGTACACAAACAATATAAAATACCACAATATATTTTTATATAGTTAATCAGTTGGTCAACCATATAAAATAACACAATATGTTTATATAGTTAATCAATTGGAAGATTCAATTGAAATTAGTCAAAACACATAACTTTTCGAAACAAATAACGTAGTTATCCTGCACATAATTCAACCATAGAAAACTTAATAATAGAAAATAATTAATTTTTATGGGTGACTATTTTATTTCGACATAAGTTTACTATAATTATATATATAGTCTTTTAAACATCTTATGATAGATATATATGTATATATATATATATATATACATATATGTATAATATATATATATATATATATTATATATATATATATATATATATATATGTATAATATATATATTAATTTTTCTTTATTTAAAACCAATCCCTGATAAGTATCCCTTCACTCCATACGAGATGAAAATTTATGAAACACACGAGCTTCATTCCATGCGAAAAAAATTGAAAAAATACGAGAATTTGCGAAAATTCATTTAAAAGTTGAAATTAACCAAAACACAATCCGCTAGAGGAAAGGAATTCCGAGAATCTGCCCAACTCGATTGACCATAATTTACTTTTCTACCAGTCAAATCGATCAAAATCTCACCTCACTCCGACTCTTAGATATACACACAATTATAATAAATAATAAGCGAAAGAAACAAGCTGGGGAAACCTGAAAATACTAATAATTTTATATATATAGAAAGAGAGCGAGAGTTTTGTTCAAATAAAGGAATCCAAATAATATTTCCATTTACTCAGTTTTCCCAAAATATTATTTAAAATTAAGTGTACTAATTTAAATTTACTTTCTTTTTCCAGGTTAACTATACCCACAATTATAATAAATAATAATCGAAAAATGGCAGAGTTTGTTTCTAGTGAGAAAGGAAAGCCAATGCTCTTAGTGAATGGGTTTTTATATGTAAGAGACCTAACCTAACCTAACCTACGAAATACATCTCGTCAGGTAGTCGTTGCTTACTCTTCCACATTTCAACATAACAGGATTATTGAACCGGATTTAAAATAACAGGATCATTTGACCCGAGGCAGTAGTATGCCCGAAAAACATCGTAATGCACGATTTTTTCTATGGAACAATAATAATTAACTCTTTCTCGCCGAATTGGTAAGCTTTTCACCCGACCTTAGACCTCCAGTTTAACATGGATTCAGAAATACATCTCGTCGATGGGGGTCGTTGCTTACTCTTCCACATTTCAACATAACAGGATTATTGAACCGGATTTAAAATAACAGATCATTTGACCCGAGGCAGTAGTATGCCCGAAAAACGTGTTAATGCATCATTTGACGAGTCAGTAGTATGACCGAAAAGCATGTTAATGCATCATTTGACCCCGAGTCAGTAGTATGACCGAAAAGAATGTTAATGCATCATTTGACGAGTCAGTAGTATGACCGAAAAGCATGTTAATGCATCATTTGAAACGAGTCAGTAGTATGACCGAAAAGCATGCATGATTTTCTCTTTAGTAATAATAACAACTAGCTCGAAGAGTGACAACGGATAAAGTTTTCACGTCACCTTAGGCCCACAGTTTAATGTGGAAACCGAATGCTATTTTAAAAATATAATTAGGATATAATTTCTTTATTATAAAATAAGTTAACAATTATGTTAACACAAGAATTTGTGAAAACAATACTTGTAAGTAAAAATATAATATGAGGGACTACCATAGAAATGTAAGTGCCTATAATTCAAGAAACACGATTTTATATATATGTTACTCGTCCGGTCCCAGCTACATCGGCAGCCAATCACGACGAACATCTGGCCTTTTGGGGCGGAGCTTGTCGATTGTGCATATAAAAGGGGTTATTTTTCAGTTGGGAGTAACAGTAGCTATTTTCGCGTCAGTGAATAATCATTCCCTCCACCATGGACCTGTACTTCTCCCCGGACTTGTATGAAGAAAGTGACGCTGCAGCTGCAGCATTAACCGCAATTAATCTTTTTAACGCGATTGACCGTGACGATTTATTTTCAACGCAAACCGTAGAAGATATTTGCAGTGACGCTCCTTACAATCCGACGCAAGGGACTACCATAGAAATGTAAGTGTCTATAATTAGATTTTATATATATATATGGATGGGGTGTAGTATCTCGTCAAATAGATACTCGCCAAAATTTTTTTATGTCAATCAATGTTATTTGGTTATCCCCATTATGCTAAAATCGAAATTTTTTATGGCAATCAATGTTATTCCTCGAACCAAAGATATCTTCACATAATGGGGATCTGTCTGTATACTCTGTATATGTTTTAAAAGAATGAACATTATTCCTTTAAGGTCCGATGAGGATTTGACACGTGTTATACAATCTTTTGAAGAATCTCGGAATACGGGTGATATACTGAACAGCCAGCAATGTCACACATCCTCCACCATGGACCTGTACGTCTCCACGGAATTGTATGAAGAAAGTATACTGCAGCATTAACCGCAATTAGTCTTTTCAATGCGATTGACCGTGGCGAATTATTTCCAACGCAAACCATTGAAGATATTTGCAGTGACGCTCCTTACAACCCGACGCAAGGGACTACCATAGAAATGTAAGTGTCTATAATTCGTTTTTATATATATGTGGAGAGTTGTAGTATCTCGTCAAATAGATACTTGCCAAAATTTTTTATGGCAATCAATGTTATTTGGTTATCCCCATTATGCTAAAATCGAAATTTTTTATGACAATCAATGTTATTCCTCGAACCAAAGATATCTTCACATAATGGGGATCTGTCTGTATACTCTGTATATGTTTTAAAAGAATGAACATTATTCCTTTAAGGTCCGATGAGGATTTGACACGTGTTATACAATCTTTTGAAGAATCTCGGAATACGGATGATATACTGATCAGTCAACAATGTCACACCGAAATAATGTAAGTGTTTTTCGATCTTTTTGGGTTAAGAAGACAATATATTTTCATAAATTTATTAAATGAAAGAAATCGGTACAATAAACAACTACAGAATATATCGTTACAAATATACGAACAAAAACATTATAATATACAACGAGTACGTACAATTGGAAAACGGTTTTTTATCTGTCTGCATACCATTTCATCGTTTCGGCGAGTGTGACACGGGTCAAATAAATTTAAAAAATTTATAAATTCTTTATCATTTGACATATGCATGAGAAATGAGACGCAGTACATTCCGCAAACATTAGTAAAATATCCTTGCATGCGAAATGGGTTCCATACAACTTCGGGAATATGTAACTGAGCGAGAAATTTTACAATAATAGGGTCACTCCAGGGTTGAGTACCGAGTGAATCAAAATAGTACAGGCGCTGTCTATTTTTAAAATAGACAGCGATCCAGTGAATCCCTTCATTACCGATGATGTCTGTGTTCACAATAAGACTACCGCATTCTCGCGTACTTGGCAAACTCAATGTTTCATTCTTCGCAAACACGCCGATAAATTTGGAACGTGTGACTCGTTCCATTACTTTCTGAAGTGTATTAGCATCCATTTTAAAAGTCAGTGATAACGCTCCTAAATCTATCTACTTCTATTAGGGCTTGCTATTCGAGATATACTAGTACACTAATAGGAGCGTCTATAGGCTTGGCGAATTCCAGCCGCACTGAGATGTTTCCGCTCTGCTGTGGGGTTAAATGGGTATTTACGCTAGCAGATAAGTCAGGTGTAATGTCAAACGGGTAAAGGTTAAATTGATCAATGAATTCTTCCTGCGTTACCCCATTACCAAGCTCATCACAATCACCTGCAATATGGGTCAGATTACTATAGGCTCTGGCACAAAGAGGTAACACAGCGTCTGATGAATAGTCCGTACCCATTGTTCCACCCAAAGCAGTGCCATTAACGTATAGAGTTATATTTTTAAGTCCGAAATTCTCAAATTTAAAGGCACTCTTTCTATATTTTCCATTCACCGAAGCGTGGTCCTGCATGCCGATTAATATCCTTTTAGGAAGATATCCCAGGGCAATGTTTTCTATCTGCTTCGATGCCAACCCTGCAGGAACCGTATATAGTTTGATCTGCACTCTGTTAATAGGATATTTCACTGTAGCGTTTAGTAAATTTTTCTCAATTTCTTGTTGTTTTGGCGAACTTAATTTCACTCGCAGTACGCGGAGGTATGTGTCCATAATGTGAACCACAACGGGCTTTGCACCCTCTTCTTGATCAGCATCCAGATTTAAGCAGATCTCAGGACTCGTGCGGGTGAGCTTTATTTTCATATCCACCCCGTTCACAAGCAACTTCTCCTGGAAAGTGAAATCTGTGTGCAACCGTCCAAAACACTCGTATATTTTCTTTTTAGAATTTTTAAATTTGTCCTTTATACTATTTTCATCTTTAGTTTGATAATATCCTTCGGCACTTAAAAAGGTAGCCTTCGCTTCTTTGGAAAAGTTGAGGACATTTTCCAGATAGGCTCGTAGATGATAGTACACGGTGCCTGCCGATATGCTGGTCTGATTTAAATATACGTCACACTGGTTGAATATGGAGTGCAGAAAGTTTGTTTCAGGGTATACAGCATATTTGTCATCGCAGACCGTTCCATCAGAATGGGCTATACGTAGCTTAGCGTACATGTGCACACAGCTTGGATCAAAAAAGTAAGGACCTGAGCTGGGTATCACGAATTCTATAGGTGCACTCGGGGAACTAATTGTGTTTAAAGGGTTAATTGTAATAAAGTCACTGTGCTCAAGAGAAACTTGGGTTGGACGTAGCTCAAAAAGGGACAGCTCCGATTTACAGCATTGTGAACTACATGGGTGGATGAAGCGTGCCATGGCGAAATAGTGACTCCTCTCTCGACAAGTGGTAAACAAACTATGATTCATGAGATCAATGTCCTAAGCTTATATCAGTCAAAAAAGTGGTCAACCATAGGTTTCATTCGCTTACAGCACTTCTTTTTTGATAGCCTTTTACGTTTAATACCACGTGACCCCTTCTTCTTCCGGGGAGCCCTCTTCTTCTTCCCGCCACCACGCATTTTTCTCTTTGCATCTTTGATGATTTCGTCCCGTGTACGCTTTAAATGTTTTTTTAGAGCTTCTTTAGGTTTAGCCCCGGCCAATATGTCTTCTGCAGTGTTAAGGCCTGATTGTAGCGCTTTCCTTCCAAGGTATCTGGCACCCCTCTTCAGCAAAGGAACAGCCGTACGTAGTATGGATGAAAAAATGGACCCAAGTCCACTACCGCGCTGGTATCTCACTCCTCGATAGACGGTGAAAGGCTTTCTATCCATTATAACTCAGTGCGTCGAAAGTGTAGCTTCACTGTTAAGCTCCCGTTACCGAATGGGAAGTTTTCACGATCAATCGTTCTTATATATATTTAGATATTGGTTATTAAATTAGTTGCGACATTCACATAATGGGGTCTGTCATATGTAATACTCAAACTCCTTCCTCTATGGTTGGGGATGTGAGCAATGCGCAGCAGGCGTGCCTGGGTATCCCCAACAAACTGGTGCTCCACTATATTACTGTAAATATAGCACATGTCTGGGGACCTTTCAGCCAATTTCTCCATCTTCAATTGATACATTAATCTGGACAAGTCATGCTGTGTCTCGTGAAATGTGTCTCTTGGGAAGGCTGCGCTATATCGGCCATTGGGTAGAATTTGGAACTTTCTATGGTCTTTAATACGTCTGTTAGTCTTTGATTTTAGGATTAGTGTATGTGCAGGGCTGTTTACGATTTCGTATACTAAATCATTCGTAAGGTTTGAGTTTCTAAAACTTACGTTTAAGCCTCTCACAACATCCTCGGCCGAGCCATATTGACCCGGTCCTAGTCTTACTTCTGTACTGTAATACCGTGCAACCTTAGTCCGAGCGATACGCATAGTTTCATCCATAGCTACCCCAGCTTTTTCACAATCGTCAATGTCTCTAAGAATCGTAAAAACGGTTTCTTTATGTTCAATATTTAAAAAGATGGTGTCCAGCTGAATTTCACATATCCCCACCTCATACGAATCACGACCCAATTCAATGTGCTTGTGGAGCTCTGTTACAAAGTTGGCTAGTGTGTTGTTAGGGTGTACAGTAGGGCGGATCGAAAATGAGGTTTTTAAACTTTTTTTCGACATTCAAATATGGCTAGTGCGGAAAATATGTGGGTGCTATAGATAATGAATGTGCATAAATATTAGTCCTGCGACATTATATCTTCAGGTGCCACAAAGCCGTCGAAAAAAGTGAAATATAATGATTTTCTTATATTCTGCATTAGTACAATAACTGAAACTTACTTGTTATTATTATATATTAAGTGTTCCAATTACCAAAATAGTTACTGAATTACGCAGCTCTTAGTTTATTTAGATCAATGTTCTTTTGATTAATGATCTAATAATCCAGAACTCACCACGAGGAGGTGGCTGCGTGTCGAGCTCCACCCATGCCCTCCCAACCACCCATCCTTGCGCATGTTTTTTTCTATTAACGTTTTATTTAAACTTTATATTCAGCTTTACTTTCGAATGATGGCATTTTTTTACGTGACTGAAGTGTTGATCTTATGAAGCCATCTCGCGCGTTCAATCCAAATACTTTTGATGATGCTTCAGTCACTAATTTTACCATTCTTTCTACTACTTGTGTATGACAAGGGAATTTCTCGAATGGAGGGGTACTCTTGTTTTCTATGAATTCTTCAATCTCATTTTCTGTCAGGTGTCTTGTCACAGGTGGTTCAGTGACAATGCATTTTTGCCAATTAATTAAATCAGTATAATCAGTAGCTTCAAATTGAATAACAGGTACTGTGAAACGCCTCACAACTTTTTCCTTGTTTGTTTGCCTTGCTTTCTTTATTCGCCTCCACGCTAATTCTCTTATGGCGCTGCGGTCATCATGAATCATTGATGCTAGAATATTTTCTGGATTTGCAAAAAATGCATTTCTTTGTATAACAGGGTTTACAATATCCTTTACTTCGTCATTCAGTGTTCTTGTTAGTTCAATAGTTTTGAAAACATGTTTTGAGCCATTGACAAAAGACGTACTTTGCTTAATAGAAAACCACATTGGGATGTAGACCTTCATTATAAAAGAAGCAATGTTCATGAGGTTCTCAGATGTACTTACAGTTGAAACGTATAGACGAAGCAAACGATTTGCTGTAGTCAGCCATCGTGAATGTGTCATTTTGCTTGGACTACGATGAGCAAGATCTGGAGAGCAATATCCCTTTGTTGTGGCCTAATGAATATCAATTAGATATTTTTGGTCGGTGCTAAGATCTTCACAGTCAACAGTTGGTTCCTCAGCATCAATCCTTTCAAACTCGACAATAGGAAGACTCTCACAGTTCTCTAATTCCCTGCCAATAGGACCGGTGAATCCGCGGGGGCCAGATGTTTTTCCATCCAGCTTTACAACTAAATGGCGTAATGGCAATTCATTGGCATGGAGCTGGCACACTAAATGTTGAACTGGCTTCTTCAGCTTCAATTCTATAAGCCTTATAACGCCTCCCTTTTCTCCTGTGTTGACTGCTGCACCATCGCATCCAATGGCAACAAGGTTTTCCAGGTTCATGTCATTATTTCCAATATACTCAAACATTCCTTTACATATTTCTTCAGCTGATCCAGAATTCACAGAATAATGGCCTAAATAATCTGAACCAGGTTCTCTCACTAAAGTGATATGTTCTTCTGTTACCTTCTTCTGATATACTTTGGACTCTTTTTTTTCTTGGAAGAGTGTAGAATCTTTTCGACCATCAAAATAGATTCCTCTGATTGGGACCTGATTTTGATCTTTCATAATTTCTGATCTCTTCTTTTCTTTCTCTTCTGATTTTACTCCTATCCACTACTTCAGATGTATTGTCAATAGAAACTTCTCCAATATCTTGCAATACTGCACTAACAATGAATGCTGCAGCTCGATCTGAAACTGCAGTCCTGTCACAAGCAGTAGCCACTGAAGGTAGATTTGTAGTTTTCCTTTTCTTGAATAATTGTTCTTCAGGTTGTTCGAGCTTTCTCTTCGAGCTAACTGGCTCTGGAAATGTATCGTCTGATATTTCGCCAGATTCACTTTCACTATTTGATGTCGATGATGATATATAATTCAACATTTGTATCCTGCAATTTCTCCTGTGAAGATTCTTTGGTGAGCCTCACAGCTTCTTTTTGCTTTCTTAGCAACGTAGATGCTTTTTTCTTTGAGAGTGTAATATCTACTCTATCAATAAACAGTTTTCTTTCACTCCTTTGATCTAAGAGGAACGTCACTTCTTCCTTTGGAACCGTTTTTTCTTTGGGACAAGAACATTGTGTTAGTACTTTGCACTTGCACGCTGCAATGTCAAAAAGTTTCGTGTGTGCTTCTTTTTTGAACATATCAATCTTTGCTTTGTAAGCTTCAGAATTTTTTCTGCTTTGGTATGGCTTCATAATGACACGATACTTTTCGTGGTAGCTTCTGAACATTGTTTCAATTCGCCTGTCTGACAGAATTGGGACGGAAGCACTTTCCCAAATTGTTTTCAATTTATCAACAACTTGTTCTAATATTTGAGATATTGAAGGATCTTTATTAGTATTCTGTTTCAAATCGTTTCTTACAAACAAGTAATATTTAAAAACTCCTTCGTATGTAGGAAGATTCCTGTGCCACAAATCTTCCCCCATACCAAACATGGGCACTCAGTTGAGGCCCTGGTTGATTTTGCACAAACTCGAGACATTTTGAAAGTATACAAATCTGAAAAGAAAGAGCTAATATCAATTATACGTTAATTTCAGTTAATAGTACATGGCAACTTAGGGCAACACAATACAGAAATGCAAATATATAAGAAATATAGTTTAGACTATCTGAGTAACGCCAACAACAGAACACCCACCTGCTACGAGAGCGACAGCTACACTGAACCGAGGTACTCACGTGACAGCTGAGTGAGCTGACTATAGAAAACTGTTTTTAGAGAATAGAAACTTTTTTTAAAGGTTGACTGAGCTATTTTTATACAAGTGTGAATAAATTCTTGTCTATTGTGCATTGTGGACTCTTCTGTAATTATTGGTTAAAATCTGCTTTTTTCAATTTTTTTCAATATTGAAGGTCATTGTGGCACCTGAAGATATTAATGTTATGATTTTAAATTTATACCAGCTGATTTCCTCACTACTCCACACATTTTCCACACTAGCCAATTTGAAAATTCGAAAAATGAGTTTTTCACTCCGCCCTAGTGTACAGACAGGGACGAGGAGGACGGGAGCGTGACGTAGAAATGGTTAGGAGCCATGTTGCATACTATTTAAGCTTCATTATTGCATCAGCTTTTATATAGGTGTTGAACCTTTCTGGGTACCCTAGCCATTTCACCAGGTACATTTTTCTCTTTCCTGAACCTTTGCTTCCTAAAATTTTCTCAATTTTAAACACATTTTTTTCTAAATTAAACGCAACTTTCTGCAACTCCTCGCGGTAAAAACCTCCTGAGATTTCTTCCCATTCAAATCTTCAATGTAATACATCATTAGCTCACCTTTAGGTTTCACAGCCCTAACTTTAAAAATCTCGCGTGTCCATCCTTGCTCAAAACCCTTTGCGAATTTATTCCCCGAACGCGACAGCCTTACATAATCATTGATTTTGAAGCGCGCAGAGTGTGGTGGTGGTGGTGGTGATCCATCTCTCCTCGGGAGCGTACCTCTTTCTAAAACTTCGTTAGGTGTTGTCCCAATCGTGCGATGGTGTGAGCGGTTGTAGGATGACGCCAATGATTCCAGAATGTCTAGAAATCTGTATGTGTTTTTATGTGTAAAATAACGGTGCATGCGTTCCTTTATGGTGCGCTGAACTCTTTCAGCTAAAGAAGCCTTATGTATAGAATTGGTTGTGTAATAGCTGATATTAAACTCTGTCAACATGTTCTGAAAAGCAAGGCCTATAAATTCCTTCCCCATATCCGTACAAAAATAGCCAGGAACCCTGTTTCTTTTAACATTAGCGTTTTGGTGGCTTTAGCAACTGTTTCAGGTGATTTATTTTTCAGAGGAACTAGCCACAGATATCTAGAGAATACGTCTATTATGAATAGAATGTAGCGGTAACCATCGTTATACACAGAATATCTTTGCATGTCTGTTAAATCTGCTTGCCAAATAGAATCAATCGAGGAAGCCGTTGTCTTGGCTGTTTTAAACCTTTTTCTCACAGGCTTATGAAGCGTATAAGCGTCCTGCTCCCTCAAAAATCTTTCAACATCTTTTTTTCCTACTCCGTAAACACTTCTGTACAGTCTATCTACGCCGCCGTAAGAGGATGGGGTAGAAATGTCATAATAGCGATTAGTTAATACGTTAGCCATTTGCGTATTTTAGAGGCACGTGGGTAGAGTTGGTTTAACCTCTTCTTGCTCCTCTTCAAAGGTGTTACCGCCGGGGGTGACGGCGCCTTCAATTGTGTCACAGGCGTTGCATGCTCCAAGTCTTTTAACCTGTTCAGATTTCCTATCAACGTTTTAGGGACATTTATTTGCTGTAGTCTTGCTTTAATATGCTTCCATCCTGATGGTGATGGCCTATCCCACTTTCTCACCAGATCATGGACAATGTCTACGATATTCGATCCCTGTACCTTTGATCCTTCCACAATGATCTCCCCTGTATCGGTCCATTGTATGGCGGGGTCTTCATTCAATAGATTATAAAGACTTAAGCCTTTACTCCTCAATGTAAGTGGGAGGGTATTTTTTAATACATGTTCGATATGTTGTGTGGCTAATCTTTTTGGTTGGTCAGCTGTATCGTCGGGCTCATATCCTATGTCGCCATGTCCATCGTCCCCCGTGCTGTGCCTAATAACCACAGGAATCTCTGTAGGGCTCTTATAATTTTCGTACTCGTGAAGAAATTTCTGCAGAGCTTCTTGGTATAAGATTCTTTTCTCATCAGGTGTTTTTTCACTGTTTAATAGGGCTAACAATTCGCTTTCCATTCTTTTAAGTCTGCTTTTACGGGGATCTAGATACGTGTCTGGATTCCTTTGCAGTGAAGCGTACACCTCGTGGGGAATCACTACCACTTTCTTCATTATATTAATCTACTCAGTAAAGGACCCAAAACTGAAAATAAGATGGGGAGAAATGACCCTCCTGTTTGTACAATAATTCGTTTTTTCTT
The DNA here is from genome assembly GCA_023014485.1 of Bathynomus jamesi. Taxonomy (NCBI): domain Eukaryota; kingdom Metazoa; phylum Arthropoda; class Malacostraca; order Isopoda; family Cirolanidae; genus Bathynomus; species Bathynomus jamesi. The sequence goes on along the minus strand of JAJOZX010000015.1, from coordinate 2,925,300 downwards.
CGCTACAGTTTGGCTTTTACGAGCGAGTGCACGTATTATGTTCTTGTAGCGGCGTAGGCGAGCCTTCTGATGGGTTTTCATTGATACATTGCAATTTATAACCTTAAGACAGATTTCACAGATGCATTTTAAAAAGTCGGCATCGATATTTTTAATAAACATCTGCTGCAATGCCCGGGGCAGTCGATGATAGATTTTTATTAATTCACGGTATTTCTTTAGTCTCTTTGTCATTCTGGAATATACACCGTTTCAGGCTCGTTTGGAAATATATTCGTTCGCAGAAGCACTCTAAACGTGTTTCGCGGATGAAGGTCGCAAAGCAAATATCCGTAACGCGTGCTTGTCGCTTCTTTATAAACTTCCAAAAACTCCTTACGCTGATTCGGGAACATTTGATTGGCTAATACCCCAATTTGTGATACATCTCTACGTTGCGCGAATAAGACTAGATATTGCGTATTTAACGACACATCGCGCATGTATCTATTTTTGAAAAATAGATTCTGATTGATGAAGAACACGCTTATGTTAAGATGGTGGGAGAATACTGTAAATGTCTCGGCAAACGTTTTATCCATCTCCAACATGAGATCGTCAATTACAATGATTGTATGTTCATTTCCCTTTAACGAATTAACGTCATATACGCCTTTGTGGAACAAAATATCATCTTGGTACTCGTTGAACACTGATTGATACGTCGAATAGCACCATATAACTTTACGCACAAATTTCGAGAACATCTCTCCCTTTTCTTTAATGATTTTAAGCATAAACACAGTTTTACCACATCCTGTAGGTCCAGATATAATACATGTGGATGGGCTCGTGAATCTGAATTTTTCTACAGAGTCCATTTCTAACACGTCACACTCCTAAGTGGGTCATTTACAAAATATTACAAATTTTGAGTGCTGTTCCTTATATTTCTTCTCCCACAGAACCGTGAATGACGATGAGGTAGAGCAGCCCATCATTGACATTACGGATGACCTCGACGACAGTGTAGTTGTGATCTCCTCCCCTGCCAACGAACCCTCACCAGCGATACCGGTAGCACGTCCAAAGCGGAGGTATGAGAACCCCACGTCAGGTATAAAGCGCCCGAAATACGCGCCTGTTGCAGCGGTAATAGATCCCCAACCCTCAACCTCTTACGCAACAAGCCCCCCAGCAGCACCTCCCGCTAATATATCCCCTTATTCATCCGCCGCCCCCCGTTCTGTTCAGTCTACAATAATAGAGCCCCAACCCTCAACCTCCTACGCAACAGACCCCCCAGCAGCACCTTCCGCTAATATACCCCCTATTTCATCTGCCGCCCCCCGTTCTGTTGAGGATGGTATAACGCTCGAATTGGTGCGATCCGCAGCCCCCACCCCAGCCTTGACTAGAAATCGGTATAGAGTCAGGGTCGACCCTAGAGTCATGTATAGCAATGGAATTGAGCGTGGGTTACGCCGGGTTGTACAGCATATTATAGAGTTTGCTCTTCAGAATCGTGACGAGCGTGAAGTCAGGACGAGTCTGTCCTTTGGATTCGGGTCAGATGACGGTGATGTAGACGATTATTGGGTGATAGTGCCATTTAGACGTTTGGCGGCTGAAGATGTAGAATATATATTAGGACGTAGAATGCAAGCCGCCCAAAGTAGTATAGCCTTCAATATGGACAACTTCACGGTAAATATTGACCATGTATACCGTGTTGCGGGTCATAGTGCCATACCGTATACTCTTAACTTCAATTCTCCGACTATTTACCGAAAGCATATAAACGTCGATCGTGGTTGCGGCTTTATAGCAGTACTCTTAGCACGTATGTTTACTGTACAAAATACACGAACTCAAAAAATTTGGTTGCCTACAGTCGTGGAGCGTGCCCGTAAACTAGCTGTAGACTGTGAACTTGAATTTGACTGTAATATGGGTCCTGAAGAGCTGAGAAGGGTAGAACAGGAAATGAATGTCCGCATAGTTGTGTTTGGGTTGGATGATCGTCGTAGGACTGTGTATGTTTTTAAAAGCTGTGTGAGAGATCGTACAAGACCCCTACTTATTTTAGGATTGTCAGGGACAACGTATCTCCCCATCCGTAATATAAGGGGGCTTTACGCTAGTTATGACAAAAGTCGAAAATATGGGAGACATCATGATTTGTGTAAGGGGTGCCTCGAGTTTGCGGATGATATAGTGAGACATTGTAAAGGATGTCACATGGTATGTGAGCAGTGTAAAAGCACCAAATGTGAAAGCCGTGTAGTTGAAGCTGAGAAGAGAGACTGTGATGTGTGTAGACGCACATTTTTCAATAATATCTGTTTTGATTTCCATAAATCAATTGGCACGTGCAGGAAAATGAGAATCTGTGAATGTGGTATGTTTCACACAATGGATAATTGGGGGAAATTTAAGCACAAGTGTGACGTAATTCACTGTCCTACATGCCAGGAGGAATATATGGCGGATGGAGTAAAGCATGTATGTTATATGAAAGATGCTAAGCCTAAAAATAACCTTTGTATAACTGTATACTACGATATAGAAACATATACGAACGCTGAAACCAAAGAGGTAATTCCACATTTACTTGTGAGCCAGACCATCTGTGATGAGTGTATGGGTATCGAATGTGACGAGTGCCCCAAATGTGGTAAACGGACAAACGTTTTTAAAACGAATGTCCGCGATAGTCCTGTGAAACTATTTGTTTCCTATATTGTCAAGTTAGCCGACAAGTTCAAAAAAATGACTGTGTATATTCTCGCCCATAACGGGGCAAAGTTTGACACGCAGTTCCTTTATAAGGAGTTGCTTGAACACGAATCCTCTGAGATATTTACAGGTGATCCATTGAAAAGAGGCAACAAATTAATACAGATGCAGATAAGAGGCAATGTACAATTTAAAGATACTTTATTATTCACACCTTGTAAATTAGCAAAGCTACCCAAGGTGATGGGAGTAGCAGCTGAAGTTTCCAAAGGATACTTCCCTTACACTTTCCTCACCAGCGAGACTTTAAACTACGTAGGCCCACCACCCCCCAAACATTATTTTGACTGTATGGATGAACGTGAAGACTTTGATCGATACTACGACAGTTTTAATGAAAGTAACCCTTATAATATAGCTGATGAATGTAAGCGTTATTACGTGAATGATGTGCGCGTGCTTAGAGTATGTTTCCAGGCCTTTAGAAGGATGTACATAGCCCGTTTCAAATGCGATCCACTGCAAGTCGCAACCACCATCGCATCATTATGTTTTATGGTGTTCAAGAATAACTTCATGCCTAAAGACACCTTAGCCATTATTCACCGAAACAACCCCCGCAGTTACGGGCACAAGGCTATTTACTGGCTCATACACCTACAGCAACAGACAGGTGTATACATAAAGCACGCCCGCAACACGGGTGAAGTACCCATTAAGATTAATGGACGTGTTTTTTGGGTTGATGGGTTAAGTGAAAACCGTGTCACTGGTGTGAAGACTGTGTACTCCTTTAACGGTTGCTGGTGGCATGGATGCCCCCGTCCTGAGTGCGGAATCACCGGAGATATCCACGGTAGGTCTCCTGCCGACTGTCTCGCATCAACCCGCACCCGCGATCAACTTATAGGATCACAGTTCACTCACAAAGTCTTGTGGGAGCATGAATATGATGCACGGATGGAGACAGACGAGGTGTACCGTGAGGAAATAAAAACGATCAAGCGTTCAATGGTGCTGGATCCTCTCAAATGTGGTGATAGCTTGTTTGGAGGACGTACAAATCCTTTCAGACTATACTTTCCACCTACGGAGGGCGTGAAGCTCCATTACTACGATTTCTGTTCTTTATACCCATACGTGATGAAGAGCAATCCGTACCCCGTGGGCGCTCCTGAGAAACTGGTGGGACCTAGCCTACCCTCCATCAATGAATTTTCAAAAAATTTGAATGATCGTTACTTTGGGATCTCTTTCGTAGACGTACTCCCCCCACGCAATTTATGGATGCCGATCTTACCTGTCGTTATCGACGACAAGCTCATGTTTCCCCTGTGCGTGAAGTGCGCGGAAGAGGATAACGGCGAATGTAACCATATACCCCACCAGTGTAAGATCAGAGGCGTATATACAAGTCCTGAGTTGGCCCTAGCCGTACGCCATGGTTATAGAATACTGAAGATACATGAGGTGTGGAGGTTTCAAAAGCTACCCAACCTTTTCACACCATATATAAACACCTTTTTGAAGGATAAGGTTGAGGCATCAGGGTATCCGCGAGGAGTTGATACCGAAGATGAAAAGTCTGCCTATATTCAACGTTACCGCGACCGCGAAGGTATACAACTTGCTCGTGTCCAAATTGTAAAGAATCCTGGCAAGCGCTTTAGTGCAAAGTTGTGTCTAAACAGTCTATGGGGAAAATTTGCGCAGAATACCGGCAGAGGGAGCATTCATTTGGCACAAAGTTATAGCGATGTCTGGGATTATGCCAATGCCCCGATAAAGAGGTCATGGAGATCGTAAATGTAGGTAATACTTACGTAATAAAGTACAACAACACTGAATTTGCCACAGATACCTCAAGGGTTACAAACATACCTGTGGCCAGCTTCACAACAGCCTACGCCCGTATAAAACTTTGGGGTCTATTGCATTCTCTTGGCGGAGAGTATTGTATGCCGATACAGATAGCGTGATATTCACAGAGAGGGAGGGTGAATACATGCCCGCTATTGGGGAGTTCCTCGGCGAGCTCACTGATGAGATCAAGGATGAGTATGGGGACAACGCATACGCCGACTCTTTTGTCTCAACAGGACCTAAGACTTATGGGGTACGGGTCAGGGTGGGGAGGAAATGAAATATATCGTGAAGGCAAAGGGTATTACGCTCAACCATGCGAATCGGCAGGTTGTTAACTTTGAATCGTTGAAGGATCTAGTATGTTTGGACGATGATGAACAACCACCCCAACTAATTGTAGGCACCCACAATTTTCGGGCGCAGAAGCTGGGGGGCGTGAAGGAACTTAGGGGTACGAAGGTGTGCCGTAACACCTATAGGAAACGTTACCAGTTACCTGGTACCTATGATACCGTACCCTTTGGATACCAATGATGCTTCTATTGTTAACTCACACGTCTTGTATATAATCGTATCTATTGATTTATTACACGTTTTTGTAAATATATATAACTTGAATATCTCGTTTATTAAATCGTATTTGTAAATATATATATATTGATTTATTACACGTATTTGTAAATATATATATATAACTTGACTATCTCGTTTATTAAATCGTATTTGTAAATATATATAACTTGAATATCTCGTTTATTAAATAAATCATGTTTCAATTAGCGTTTCACTTTCTCCTTTGTGTGTGTGTGTGTGTGTGTGTGTGCACAGGTGAAAGTTCTAAGCTCCGCCCACTGTAAGACCGTGAGTCATGCTACTACCTGGGAGTCCCTGCGTGGTCGTCAGTCGACTGCAGTAAGCCCGAGAGATCAGACGTGTATTCAGATCAGACGTGTATTCAAATGGCTACCTTTAATATTGTTTGCACAACGTTAACGAAATGGTATTCAGTAAAGTGCCAGGATGTGGTGGATACCGAAAAACTTCCTATTCCTCCCTCCTATGCCTCTTTTAAAAACACATTGGATTGTGCGAAGTTCCAAGATGTACAAATACTCTACGGATGTTCTGGTGAGACCGTTGAAGGCTTTCGTTGCACAGACGATGTGCTGAAGTATACTGCAGAGCTAAACTTTATAAAGTCTCACATACACCGTGAAGTAAAAGAAACAACGCGTGCAGAAGAGAAGCAGCAGGTATGGATAATGAGTCTTGCTGATGGGTGGTGTGACAAGCGGTATTACGTCATGCTACACCATGTCGATTACTCATACCCTACGACTGAAAATGTGAATCTCGTGATCATGGACAATCTTAAGTATTTTTATCACTATATTAACGTATATCATGATGAGGTTCGTAGTGAGGTTGTGGCTAGTGCCCTGCGTGAATTTTTAACAGAGTTTAGAGACGAGTATCGTTTGATGGGCAGAAAGGAAAAATATGAACATATGTTCCTCTCAAACAGTGCGCCGGAGGGTGGAGATGTTTAGTAAAACATAAAATGTTCCTAGTTCTTATCCAAACTGTCTGGTGCGTAGGCTGGTAGTGATGAAATTAATTCCGGAAAAACAAATATGTACAGCAACTCGACTCGCGGATCATACGAACAAGCCCATTCACGTATCATCGAGTCAGCCGCCCGTCGAACCGTTCCTGCCTACCTGCGTGCCTCACACGGCTCATAGTTATCTCAGAGCTTGAGCCGAGTGGACGTGCGCTCCTCGAATACGATGGAACTTCCTTTGAGCAGCATTCTCAACGCCTCGTACGATGTGTCCGTGACGAAATCGTTGCGCGTGTTCAGGCGTAATTCCGGTACCATTAGCTATGTACTGGAAACGGAATGTAGACCGACAAACAAACGGGTTTATTTAAGTATCGAGGAGATGAATAGAATCTTCGTGATAGTTGAGAAGTGGAGTGAAGATCGTTATAAAATACCTGCTAACGTAGGTACAAGAAGAGAGCAGATTAGTGACGCACCCTCATACGCCGTTGTATGTACGTTGTGTATAAATAACGATCGGCCGTGCATTGATATACGGCTGATGTGGAAGAATGCTTCTGATAATAACGCTCTTATTCCTACGCGAAACCGTTTCATCCTCGACAGAATGTTTGAAATCGTCGGATTCCGCAAGCTGAAACCTATATTAGACGCGCGTGTTACGGACATGCTTTATTTTGATACAGTACTTGAATACGCCTACACCGCTCTGCTCGATGGGTTTACCGAGTGTAGGACTGGTGAGAATGGTCTAGAGCTGGACGTTTATTTAAAAAGTTTAGACCCTTTGAAATACCATGAACTTTGGTACAAAGCAATTGATCGGTACAAGGCTGAGCTCACCTACACCGTTCACCCTGAAGAACTATTTCTTTATATAACGCGCAGTTGTCATAACGATTTAGAAGATTATTTCAATTGCCGTTATGTTGAGTGAGTTCACGATTGAAAAGCTCGAGTCGGTAGAAATAAACCATCGATTGGAAAAGCGTGTTTATAAACTTGTGTTTAATAATGTAGCTAACGATGAACTCTTTGTGCGTGCTTTTGATTGTATTCTAGACGTATTTAAAGATGACTTACCAACCGGTTGTAAAGTGGGAACAAAAATAGTACTGAACGATATGAAAGCCCTTCATATCGAATACAGGTTTCCCTATACTTTAAGCGGTGAAATATTATTAAGCCGCATATACTGCGTAATGCAGAGCAATAATGATGTAATTGTAAACTCGATTAAGACCGAGTTTAGTATTTTGAAAAAAAAGTGAAATGTAATTATATATTTTGCGTGATATTTCTCATGTACTGATTATACGCATATTTCTATTATTATTGAAATGTATTTATATATTTTGCGCGATATTTCTCCTGTACGATTATGTACATATTTCTATTGAAATGTATTTATATATTTTGCGTGATATTTCCCCTGTACGATTATATGCATATTTCTATTATTATTGAAATGTATATTTATTTCTATTTGAAATGTATATTTTATTTTATATATATCTCCATAATTGTGTGTATATATTTCCTGTACTGTTATGATTATATGCATATTCCTCAATTGAAATGTATATTTATTTTCTATATATTTATAATAAACAGAATGATGCAATGTTGTTTTATTAATTATATCATGTTACGCCTTCTAAACCTACTACCGGTATCCTTTTAAGAAATATAATAATGCATACAACGGTATCGCTAATAGTGGTATCTGGCAATATTTACGCCTTCTAAGCCAACTGGCTGATTAGGAGTCTATAATAATGTATACAATGGTATTGCTAAAAAGTGGTATCTGGCAACATTTACGCCTTCTAAGCCAACTGGCTGATTAGGAGTCTATAATAATGTATTACGCCTTCTAAACCTACTACCGGTATTCTTTTAAGAAATATAATAATGCATACAACGGTATCGCTAAAAGTGGTATCTGGCAATATTTACGCCTTCTAAGCCAACTGGCTGATTAGGAGTCTATAATAATGTATACAATGGTATTGCTAAAAAGTGGTATCTGGCAACATTTACGCCTTCTAAGCCAACTGGCTGATTAGGAGTCTATAATAATGTATACAATGGTATCTGGCAACTCAGTCTTCGATTAGAATTAAATGAATACATGGCGCTATCTGGCAACTCAAGCCATTTACAGCCAACTGGCTGATTAGGAGCCTATAAAACAACGCCTACTCGGCTGAAGTCTTAATATGCACTTGGCTCCTGCCAGGTGAACAGCTCTCCTTCTTTCTCTCCTTTCTCTCCTTTCTCTTGGGGGATAACGCCGCCTCCAAGTTGCATGCCTTGCATTCAAAGGCAACTACTCTCTCTCTCTCTCTCTCCTTCAGGTGTGTCTCTCTCTCTCCTTCAGGTGTCTCTCTCTCTCCTTCAGGTGCACCCCTCCCCCCTTGGCTCAGCCAACTGGCTGATTAGGAGCCTATAAAACAACGCTTACTCGGCTGAAGTCTTAATATGCACTTGGCTCCTGCCAGGTGAACACCTCTTCTCCTTTCTCTCCTTTCTGGCCCTTTGGGGGGAATAGCTTGGGGGAGAACTCCACCTCCAAGTTGCATGCCCCTTGCAACCGGCAACAAAGGGCCCTTTGGGGTATTTTTTTCTTTTTTTTCTTTTTTAAATTTTTTTTTGCAACACCCCACCCCCATTTGCAACACCCCCCACCCCCTTTGCAACATTACGTAATCACTTGCAACATTCTTGCACTCTCCCCTTTTTCGGCTATACTACTCACATTCATCCAAAGTTTTATTCCAATTTCTTTTGACGAAGTCCTCACTTCTTCGCAACTTTTTGGCAACCTATGAACGTGTTATAAAGGTGGATCTAGCATCACGAGCATCCCCGAAATGTTATTGCTCGTATGCGATCTATCACACGTTGCCTCTCCGAATCACCAATTAATTGAGAAGCCATTATATTATCACTTTATCAGCTAGAGTAATTTTAATACCTGCAATAAATAAAGAATTTTATATATTTTTATAATCACAAAAAACTATTGCGATATAAGTAAACATGTAAGCTGCAAATGGGGGGGGGCTAAGGTTTTTTGGAACCCCTTATATATATAACTTAACTTTGGTTAACCTTTGGTTAGCTACCGCCCGAATTGTTCATTCTGACGAAGGTCAAGCTTTTCACTCCACCTTAGACCTACAGTTTAACGTGGAATCCGAACCACGCCCCACCAGCAGCCCGTATCTTAACCACTAGGCCACCCAGGATACCCATTTATCTATCAACCACTTTCTTTATTGTGTGGAAGGATGAACAGCTGTGTTTTGCTGCGCGCCGGCTGCCGTCAGTGGGTCTCGATCCCGGGTCAATGGATTCGTAGTTAGCGACGCTAACCACTACACCAACAAGGCGCATATATATATATATTATATATATATATATATATATATATATATATATATTAACGACTGGTTAATTTACGTATACAAGAGTGCCAATCTTAGTAAATACCAGTGAATGTGAATTGGGAATCTGCAAATGTAGATAGTGATGCTTTTTATTAAATCCATCAATTCCTAATTTGTTTCAGTTAGGGCTGCAAAAGGGTAGAAAATTTCCATGAGCAGTTTCGGGGATTCTGGGAATTTTCAGTTTCAGGTAATTTTAAGGTTTATTTAATATATTTGGCAGTAAACAGTAAAATATAAGGTATTTAAGCATTTTTCACTCCAAAAAGAAGTTCTGGCTTCTTTTATCAATTCGTTTTACTGAGTTTAGGTGAGTTTGATGGGAATATACCTGACTAAAAGTAGGAAATTGAAATCAGTATGAAGGAAATTTACATTTTAATATTCAATAATTGGTAAGATTTATTATTTGCTAACATCTCCAACTGCATTTTAATTGCTTTCCTTCGTTGCATTATTCTACACTTTTCTCAAAACAATTAAGAGTTCAGTGATTCAAGATTACGCAGCTGTTCGTTGTTTAAAAATTAAAGTCTTTGAAATTCCTCAAATTCCCAAAAATTTCCGAAAATTCCTGAAAATTCCCGAAATTCCCAGCGAAAATTTACCGCTCTCAAAATTCCCGCTCGGGAATTTTACAATCCTATTTTCAATAATATATACATATATATGTATATATATAAAACATAACAGAGCATCGAGAGGCACCATGTTTTTTCGCCAAACAAGTTTCTCTATTTTAGTTGGAAAATTTATCATCGTGGTATATTTATCAGTGCATTTATTGTGAACGTAGTAATGCTCTACATAACATTGTAAATAGCACTAAAGCTTATCTATAAAAAAAATCAATATATTTGTTGTAGCATTTTCCTTAAGAGAATCAAGAATGTAAGTCACCAAATTGCATTTGTGGAAGAAAGAAGAGCGTCGAAAGTTAAAACACAAACAACGAATAATTTGCAAATTATTACAAAATTACTTTCTTCAATTTTTACTTTTTAGTTTTTGGATGAGAGAGGCTCATCCAAATATAATTATATGTATGCGTATGTATGTACGCGTATGTATGTATGTATGTATGTGTATGGAAGAGAGTGAGTGAATGAATTAATGAATGGAGGAGTGAATGAAGGAATTAATACGAAGGAGTGAATGAAGGAGTGTAGAAATTAATATGAAGGATTGAATGAACGAATTAATATGAATGAATGAATGAAGTGAAGAATGAATGAACGAATGAATGATTGATTGACTGACTGACTGACTGAATGAATAAATGAATAATTAATTAAATGAATTAATATGCTTGGTGGCTCTTATCAAAGAGATTCAGTTTCACTGAGAATAAAAAACGACGATGCATTCAAAACGTGTCTCAAAAGTATAAGATTGGAATCTTTGAAAAATGTTTTTGAATGACGAAACTAATAACGATTCGGAAAAACTAAAATGTTTGTATTAATTTTTTGGTATTTTTCAATTAAGTAATGTTTTATTAAGGAATTAATTAAAGTACAAATTTTCGCTCACAAAAAATGTAAAAATAAATTAGGATAAAGTGAACTTCGAATTTTCCTGATTAAAATTTTATTTTTACTAAAGAAAAATATTTTTTTAATTATTTTGAAAGTAAATATAAAGTTGTGTATCAAAAAATATTTTGGTTGTTATTGTGTTTTCCTCTATAACTGTAATAATTATGAACTACATATAATGAAGTAACTGTAACCTCTGCTTGTAATTACTGTTTTAAGTAATTGCTTAAAAATTAATTATTTTATGATTTTATGATATTAATAATAATAGAGCCCTACTAAAATTATTATTATTATTATTATTATCAAATTATAAAAATTTCGAAAAGTTGAATCACCCTAAATTATATATATATATATATATATATCTGTATATATATAACCTTTGGTTAGCTTCCGCCCGAATTGTTCATTCTAACGAAGGTCAAGCTTTTCACTCCGCCTTAGACCTACAGTTTAACGTGGAATCCGAACCACGCCCCATCAGCAGCCCAGTGTCTTAACCACTAGGCCACCTAGGGTACCCATTTATCTACCAACCACTTTCTTTATTGTGTGGAAGGATGAACATCTGGGTTTTGCTGCGCGCCGGCTGCCGTCGGGTCTCGAACCCGGGGCCGATGGATTCGTAGTCAGCGACGCTAACCACTACACCACCGAGGCGCACATATATATATATATATATATATATATATATATATATATATATATATATATATATTTTAGGGTGATTCAACTTTTCGAAATTTTGATTTTTGAGATGGGCACCTCATAATCTTGTTCCATTATTTTGTTCCTACTGTTTTTGTAGTTTCGGTAGTTATAGTCAAATTATCTTTAATAATTTCAACTAGATCCCAACTAGATTTAAGAAACATGTGGTGGACAAAGTTGAAACCATGTTCAGATAATGGGAAAAGCTAAAGAAAACCAAAGAGGACAAAGACAAGCGTTCAAAGAAATTAAGATAGAAAGAGGAAAATTGGAAGGCAGACTTAGAAGGTTTATTTGACATTGCTCATGCTGATACTTTGAAGATGATCAAAACTGATGAAGATCAAGAGCTCTTTGCTGCTCAGCGTGAGAAAGGTAGACGAGGGAAGATGGGATGTGTAGACCGAGCACTAGCCGAGAGAGAGGAAGAATTAACAAAAAGATATCAGACATTTAAAAAAAAGAATTGTGTAAGAAAAGGAAAATAAGAGACAGCGTGAAGAAAAGGTGAGCTTTGTTTTCTCCTCAGAATTCTTATCTGAAACTGAAATAGAAAGCAAAACAGATGATAAAGAAGAGGCTACACTTGCCTTGCCACGAGCGGATCCAGACCACCAAACTGACCGGTGCAATTTTTCAACTTATATTACAGGATTTTTATTTCAGTATAGCTTTGTCATCGAAATATAATATATAATATATGTATAGTATACATACATAATGTTTTGACTGATGAAAATGGAACACATATTTTGCGGACCGATGCATGTGCATCGGTTGCATCGGTCTGAATCCGCCCCAGCTCTTGGTGCCATTCCTGAGCCATCTACTTCAGCTACAAAGCTACCGAAAAGAAAAAAATTATTAGATGATAAGTTGTCCGCTTGCCTAATGAAGCCAAGTTGAGTGATCGAAAGTCAGCACTTGTGCTGACACACACAATTCAAAGCCTTGGCCATAATCCAGCAGAATACAGCGTCAGTTATTCATCTATTCACCGAGAAAGATTGAAGCGTCGACAAAAGTTTGCTGAGAATTTAAGGGAGAAATTTAAGACGCAAATTCCCCTAACTATACAATAGGATGGAAAACTATTGGAGGATATAACAGGGAAGAAAACTGTTGACCATCTTCCCATATTAGTTTCTGGCGAAGGAGTTGATCAGCTGCTTGGTGTTCCCAAACTTTTATCAGGAACTAGTAATTCAGCAGCCTCGGCTGTTTATGAAGCATTTGTGGCTTGGGGAATCTGCAGTCATGTTAAGTGCATGAGCTTTGACACAACAGCTGCCAATACTGGCTTAACCTCTTCAGACGTAGTGTCCAATATTTTGGACAAAATGAACATCAAAAATTATAAGGAATGCAAAAAACTTCACTTTTTTCTACGTGAACGTCAAAATATGATAATAAAAACTCGTCCTAATAGACAGAGTTTATTTCCACAATAGTTTTGATGCCCACCCGAAGAAGATGCCAGTGGGCATCGAAACTGTTGCGGAAATAAACTCTGTCTATTAGAGTGGGTTTTTATTATCATAAAAAGTATAAGATTTATTGTTATTGAAAACCAAATATTTTAGTTACTAGTCACTTTACACGCATTTTGGGTTCCTTTTCCCACAACTAAACTAAACCTATATTAAACTTATAAAAATATTTGTAGAAAAGTTGCATTTTAGTACGATTTATATGGGACTGCATCAATTTAGCGAATTCACATTGAGCGAGTGCACTTTGAGCGAAGGAAATTGAGCGAGTACAAATTGAGCGACTTGACGCATTGAGCGATTAGGCTAACTGAGCGAGTACAAATTGAGCGAGGGAAAACTGAGCGCAAACTGACGCTAAAATAAACTTTCACCTTGTGAAAAATATTTATTTAAAACAGATATATTTAATTAAAATGTATATTTATTCAAAACAGATTTAAAAATAGAATAAGCTAAGCAGTGAATTATATATGTAATTCCAAATTTTAGGAAACATTATGCAGAAAGTCGAAAATATTTTCATCATAATCACCTTCGATCAGACGTTGCAAGCGAACGTTTACTTGTTCGTATTTCTTGTAGGGTTAATTCCTATTTAACTGTCGGAAACTCAAATCGGACTACTCAATCCGAGTTGGACGTCATCTAGGCCTAGGTTAGGTTAGGGGTACTAGTCTAGGGTTGCCAGACGTCCCGCATTTGATCCAAAAATCCCGCGTCAAAATCCCGCGTTCAAAATGTCCCACAGAAAATGTTTTTTAAGCAAATTTTTTAGGGATGAATTGATTTAGAATTTCAATATTATGTATAATAATTTCAATATTATTCACGATGTTTAATTGTTAAGCATTATTGTAATACAATTTTTCTAAGTTTGTTTGTTGTAACCGTTGAAGAAATCTAGTTTCAATTTGAAAAAAAATTTGGTCTTTAAAAAAACCTCAGGAAAAATTTTGTCCCGCATGGGCATTTGAAAAATCTGGCAACCCTAGGTACTACTTACCTTTCCGGGTCCCGAATTCATTATGGGGTACCCATGCCCGGTTAGGTTAATTGAATGTCCGGTTAGGTCAACTGTATGCCCTTGACAATTGGTTAGGTTAAGTTGTGAAGTTTGCGCTCAGTTTGCACTCGCTCAATTTCTACTCACTCAGTTAGCCTAATCGCTCAGTGCGTCAAGTCGCTCAATTTGCACTCGCTCAATTTCCCTCGCTCAAAGTGCAGTGCACTCGCTCAATGTTTACTCATCCAAATGTCGCACTATCGATTTATATTAGTGTGATTTATATTATTATTATTTTCACTGTGACTGAAGGGGATTAAGAAATGGAGCCTACATTAGTAGTATAGCCGTGTTTGTTTAGAGGAATTTGGGGTGCTTTGAAGCCTGCCCCTGAGGGGCCCCAGAAGACCTTCACCTCCGTTATAAGGGGCCCCCTTCCTTACGTTCCTCACCCCATTTCTGGGGGTCTCACCGTCCTTAATGAAGGGCACCTGCCCCTTGAGGGGCCCCCTTCATCCTTGGGAAAAGAAAAAAGGATTCATCCTCGTCTTCCTTCACGAGAAAAAAAAAATCTCCTGTAGGGTTCTTTCATGGTCTTTCATGAAAGATATTTAAACAAACAAACATTCGAGTACTATTCGTTCTGGTGCGTTCCGTCGTGGGGCCGCGATAGTTTTAGTTGGAGGGGGAGCAACATTCTCACACATCAGACTGATATTTTATAAATATATATATATATATATATATATATATATATATATAAAACGTTAATAGCCGTACCATCAATTTAAAATACAGTGTCGAGTTCCGCAACGGATTATTTACATATTTACTAGTGTTGAAAAATAATCGAAACTTTACAAACCGGTTTTTAATCGATCTGTTTTTTGAAAACCGGTTTTAACCGGTTATGACCGAAAAGTATAGTAATTTTTAAAAGCCACAATTGAAAGGTACTGACTTTAACTCTTAACAAGCATAGCTTATCGCCTATTTTTTGGTCAAAAGAATGCAAAAATGCAGCATCATATGTATGCATATGAATAAGAAAATGACAACTTTGACATATTTTATTTTAGCCAAAATAATACATTATTCAAACAATTTAGATTTGAAATAATTTTTTAAAATAAAACATCTATACTTAGAAAGAAATAAACTTCTTTTTGTAAAAAAATTATAAAGAATAAAAATAAAATTTATCTCTATTTTGGAAAAAACATTGAAATAAAATTTTTTAATAAAAAAAACGTTACCTAGAAAACAGAAAATTGACTGTTCGTGTAAGAAAAAATATATAAATTAATTTAGATTTTATCCCTATTTTGGAAATGACATCTTAAGAAACAAAGGGCATTAAGGGTCTTATACTGCGAATAGGGCTTTAGTCGACTGACTCTACACTACAGCCTACATGATGAGACAAACTGAAGATCGAGTTGCCAGATAGGCAAAAATTATACTGAAGAGCAGTTGCCAGTTTGTCACAATTTAACTTAATAGGTAATGTATTCGAAGTTACTTTTTGTGCGCTGTAGCGCGTAGACGTTCGCGCAAGTTTGAGCCAAATAAAAATCAATCGATAAAACCGGTTTTTTCTTTCGGTTTTCGATTTTTAGGGGAATTTTACAAACCGGTTTTCAACACTAATATTTACTGAGGCATCCTACCACCATGTTTTATCTACGACAAATATACCATAGGTCCCACAAAAAAGTACACCCAACTTTAGATTGTACTAACTCCTCCAAAAATTGAGATATTTTGGATCTGTTTGTTTGATTTAATATAGCAAATTATTCTTTGTTAACGTTCAAATTTATTCATGTTTAAATGATTTAGTGTTTAAGCATCTGCTTTTAACTGAAGGGTACAGCAAAATGGGTTGCGCGGAATGATCATTTCTCCCAGCCAGATAGCTCCTCTTGCTTTAACCAATGTGCTACTTTTTACGTCGAAGGATATTGCAAATATTTTTTTTAAATAATTCGAACTTTTGTATCTAAGATACGAGTCATACATATAAATGAAGAATCTGAATTACTAAATTTATAAATAACTTTGAAACCCTTATCATGCAGTTTACACGAAGACAGCGCGTTCTCATGGTCACAACTTATCTGCAAACTAAAAGCTTAAAACAAGTTCAGAATACCTTCGAACTGCAATTTCCCGATAGAGCTTCTCCAACTAAACATACAATTTTGAAGAATGTTCGGAAATACAAAGAAGAAGGAACGGTCCTCAATTTGAACAAAGGACGTTCAGGCCATCCGAAGACGGCAAGAACAGACGAGAACATTCAGCATGTTCGGCATTTATTAGAGAGACATCCAAAAGTGTCCACCAGGCGAAATGGTACAGAACTCTCACGCATGTCATTTCATCGAATAGTTCGTGAGGATTTGAATTTGTACCCATACAGAATGGAAATTCGACATCAACTCATTGAAGGAGATCTACCTCGCCGCCTAAGATTTGCCTAGTGGTTTCTTGAAAACCAGAAAGATTCACGGAACAATTAGTGGTTGGAGATGAGGCGGCCTTTTTTATGAATGGTCTAGTGAACAGACAAATCTGCCGTCAGTATGCAAAAAAATCATCCACCTGACAATCATATCTACGAAAAGAATAACTCTAGACAAAAACTGTCTCTCTGGGTAGGACTGTGCGGTAATGGAGCGGTAATTGGCCCGGTCTTTTACGATGGTAATCTAAATGGTGAAGCTTACCTAGAAATGATAGACCTAGAAATCCTTCCACAAATACGTATTACTTATGGAAACCGATTTAATCGTATTTGGTGGGTGCAAGACGGAGCTCCTGCTCACAGGAGAGTTATTGTGAAGGAACGCTTGCAGGAAGTCTTCCACCAAAGAGTAATTGCTACAGGCCATGACATTGAATGGCCTCCCAGAAGCCCTGACTTGACCCCGTGTGATTACTTTTTATGGGGTCATTTTAAAAATAGAGTATTTGCATCACAACCTATCAATTTAGATGATTTGAGGACTCGCATCACAGCTGAAATCAAATTGTTAAAAGACAATCCAGATCTTATCAAAAGAGTGAATGGGAAGATGAGAGCTCGACTCCAGATTTGTATCGATAGGAATGGCGGTCATGTTGAAAGAAAACGAAACTAAGCATAACTTTTGCAATAAGGAATAAAGAAAAATCTGCTTTGTATCTTATTAAAATTATGTTAAAGTATCTATTATTATGTATTTGTCTTTTCATTACATCGATAGCACACACATTATTTTTTCATTGACCAATTTTGCGCAATCCATTTTGTTGTACCCTTCAGTTAAAAGCAGATGCTTAAACACTAAATCGTTTAAACATGAATAAATTTGAACGTTAACAAAGAATAATTTGCTATATTAAATCAAACAAACAGATCCAAAATATCTCAATTTTTGGAAGAGTTAGTACAATCTAAAGTTGGGTGTACTTTTTTGTGGGACATATGGTATAGTTCATGTATCACAGAGAAATACGCAATAAAAGGGGAAAAAACATAGAGAATGATGAACAGCAACATGCGTGAAAGATCAGTTGTCCTGACCGAAGCATCGCTTAAGTTAATCTAGGACAGCATCTTCACTAGGTTTTCACATCATCTATAATTAATTCATGTTTTAAAAACTGTTTACATCATTAATTCACCTATGAACCATTTAATGTTTGCAAAGTTAGTAATATATATATATATATATATATATAAAACGAATAAAGATTTGGACAATCTTGTTGCCTAAAACATTTTGATTGCAGAAATGTAGGGACACTCAGAATATTGCTCACAAATTAGCGAGTAATCACCTTAATTCTGATGAAACGAAACGTATGTCATTCAGGCGTATAAAGTGTGGGATGGAGTGCCAATAACGTATTTCAAAGTAATTCAATCCGATCCTTTTAAAGAGGTCAGCTGATTACTTTGTCTTAAATCCTCGTTAGAAACATTTATACCGCATAAGAGTATTGTCGAATTTCACTCGGAACCAGATCTCTTTACTCTTAAATTTTCGCTTATCTTTAAAGTTTTCTATTTCCTTCCAATTTCTCTCCTATGCTATGATTTAAAACTTTCATTTACATTCTTAATTTTCTTACATCTTTTAACAGAGCTTCCTAAGCAAACATTCTCGTATAAGCCGTCCTGATTGCCGTTGTTTGTAGCCTTTTGTACCCATTGTAATATTCCTATCATATTATCATCATATTCTTATCATTTGTTTTCGTTTGTGCAATAACCTCAGTAAAATAACGACATTGTAATGAGCTAGAAGATTTCAACACGCAACCAACACATCGGTACATGTATAGGCTTCAACTGAAATTTGACTATGAAAAGATAAGCATCCATCTTATTCATGTAGGCATATTTTAACTTTTCATACTAAGCGAATGTATACTTAACAAGGTCTTCAAACGCTTGCAGGAAGATTAAAACATTGATTATAAAATTATTTAAAATAATATTGGCTCTTAGAGTCATTACTACCGAATGTGGAAAACATCATGCACTTATTTGGATCTGTAGGTACTTATTTGAATGATATGTATTGCACAGAGCAATCATGGTATCTGCAATATTAACCCTTTCTATCCCAAATTATTGTTTCTAGCTAAAAAAAGTTTTTGACAGTTAAAATTGTTAAAACTAGGTATGGAAACGAAACCTTGCTTAGAAATAATTAATTACACTAGAAGTTATATGGTTCCATTGATGCTATCATGTAATAAAAGACTACATAACTTTGGTACTTTGAATGGAACAAATAATAACAATATTTGGCCTTTGCTAAACACAAGGGTAGACTACAGTGCTTCGATCCATTAAGGCAGGTTTGTCGTTTATTAAACGTAATGGGACATCACACTTTCTGCATTATAGACGAGAGTAGCCCTTCATATAGTTTCTGCATCTCTTTTTGGGTTCGTTCAGGGCAATGTCCAAAACCTACCAGATGTTGCTATACAATTAATTTTTATATTCAATTGCCATAAGCCACCATTGAATCTAGTCTGAGGAAAAATACATATACTTTTTGTTGATGGTGCCATATGGAATCACTGGCACAGAAAGGGTTAATACTGAGACTAAGTTTACGTCATTAATAAGCTGTGGAGAAAAATACCGTACATTATTAATGACTGGTGTGTACATATACAACTTTTATTTCCCCATAACTAATATAATGAAGGTTGTTAGAATGAAAAGCAATCAAATACAAAACAAGAAATTTATTATCAGTACAAATACTATACACAGAAAATGGTTAAAAGGGCATGGCAAACAGTGATACAAAGAACATATAATAAAAAAGGTGCAACAGATAAAAAAATATTTTTGAAGGTCCGGTGCTAGTGTTTGGAGTTCCGGTGCTAGTGCCTCCGAAAGACTACTGCAATTACAATGTGAAACTTGGCATAAAACTTTCAAACGTTAATGTTTCTGCACTAGTGATTACGACCTCTATTAGAAGTCCCTGATTTTCGTTAGAAGTCCCTGATTTTCGTAGGGCCAATTTTGATAGTTTTGCGGATAGGATGAGAGTAGTGGACTGGGGTGACTTATTTATGGGTAATGACGCAAATTTGTATTGGGAAGCGTTTAAAGAAAGTTTCTTGAATATCAAAAGGGAGTTTATTCCTCGTAAGCCCAAGCGCGCTAGAAATCATGGTAGGCCTAAGTGGTGGACTAGGGAAATAGGCGAGTTCATAAAGGAGCGTAACAGAGCGTATATACTTAATTAATAAGCGCAATGGCACGGTAGCTAACGCTAATAGATATATCGAGCTTCGACGTCAAGTTAAAAGATCAGTTAGGAATGCCAAGCGTAATTTAGAGATCCTTATAACTGCGGATAGTAAACATAATCCAAATAAGTTTTTCGATTACGTGAATAATCGTAAGCCGATAAAAGATGATATAGGCCCTCTCTTGGACGCTAATGGCGCTTTGGCTTCCGACGCTCAGGTGATGGCGGGTATTTTTAATAACTTTCTTGCGACAGTTTTTACCGTAGAAGACGTCAATAATGTCCCCGATGTGGACGATATCGTTCCATTTAGTAGCGAGACTATTTTGGATGAAATAACTGTTTACGAGGGTGAGATTGCGCATTATATCGATAGGCTAAAAGTTAGCAAGGCTCCAGGCCCTGACGCTTTTTATCCCAGACATTTTAAAAATTTGAAAGACGTTATCGTAGGTGCCTTAACGAAGATTTTTAATCAGTCACTCGAAACGGGGATTATTCCTGAAGACTTCAAATTAGCTAACGTCACGCCTATGTTTAAAAAAGGCGACCGCACAGTACCTAGCATTTATAAGCCCATTAGCTTAACGTCAATTGTCGGTAAACTTTCGGAATCTGTAGTTAGGGATCGTATCATCGATCACTTAGAAAGTAGAGATTTGCTTAATAATAGTCAGCATGGGTTTCGATGCCATAGATCTTGTTTAACTAATTTGTTAGAATTTTATAACGAAATAGTGCGCGAATACGATAGGCATAGAGCGGCTGACGTTATTTATTTAGATTTTAAAAAAGCGTTCGATACAGTTCCGCATAAAAGACTAATTGCGAAGGTTAAAGCGCACGGTATACGCGGTCAGGTAGCTAACTGGTTAGAGGAATGGCTTCGTGCTAGGCGACAGAGGGTCGTTGTTAATGGTAGTGAATCGGGGTGGTTGGATGTAGGTAGCGGTGTCCCACAGGGTTCAGTGTTATGCCCATTGCTATTCGTAATTTACATTAACGACATAGATGTAAGTTTGACTAGTAACGTGTCAAAATTCGCGGACGATACTAAAATAGGCGGTAAGGTTGTTAACGAGGACGATAGAAATAGGCTCCAAGACGATGTAAATAGGATTATGGAGTGGACGGATAGGTGGCAGATGCAATTTAACGTAGATAAATGTAAAGTTTTCGTAACAATAATTACACGTACACGATGGATGATAGAGAGTTAGCAAGCGTTGACGAAGAAGTAGATTTAGGCCTACGCGTATCTAAGGATTTAAAAGTTAGGAATCAGTGCCTGGAGTCTTGCGCTAAAGCTAATAGGATGTTAGGCTACATAGCGCGTAATTTCGAATTTAAATCGAAGAATATTATATTGCCCCTTTACAAGTCCCTAGTCAGGCCTCATTTAGAATATGCCGTTCAGTTTTGGTGCCCGTATTTGCATGAGGATATTTATAGGTTAGAAAGGGTTCAGCGTCGTGCCACGAAACTAATTCCGTCATTGCGCAACAAGCTTTATGAAGATAGGATTAAAGAGTTAGACTTGCATTCACTCGAAACTAGGAGATTAAGGGGGGAGCTTATTGAAGTTTTCAAAATCGTTAATAACATCGATAACGTAAATTTTGACAAACTGTTCACTTTCGATAATAGCAATATTCGTAATAACGGATTTAAGTTGCGTGGCAGACGTTTCATTACTAATATCGCTAAAAAATTCTTTACGTTTAAAGTAATTGATAAATGGAATAATCTTCCCGCGCCGGTCGTGAACTCTACCAGCGTTAATATGTTTAAGAACACTTTAGATAGACATTTTAAAAATATTAACGTTGTTTAATACAGGGCGTCCCAAAAAAATGTATACACACTTTAAATAATTATAAAGGCAGTGTTTATTAAAATACATTTCATTTTCAAAATGTAATAGAATCTACAGACATTATTTAATTGTTTTGTCAACGCCTGTTTTCAAACTGACGTCTGTTCTGGTCCAGGCACTGCTGATAACGCGAAGCAATGGAATCGCAAACATCACGAAACATTTCGTTTGGTATTTGTGTGCATTCTCGTTCAATGGCTGCTCTCAATTCAGCGACTGTTGCAGGTTTTATAGCGTAGACTTTGTTTTTTAAGTATCCCCATAAAAAAAAGTCTAGTGGTGTGAGGTCTGGTGAACGCGGAGGGTATTCTACGAAACCCCTTCGTCCAATCCACATCCACATCGTGCCAAGTACCACTCGCAATACTCCACTCTTCGGTCCGGATCATCTTCATTAATAGCATGGACTAATCTTGGAATGTAACTTTTCCATTGACAGCGCTCCAAAATGCGTTGGACAGACGATTCTGAAATTCCTACCTCACGACTCGCTTGCCGCACAGATTTTCTTGGACTTTGGTGATACGTTTCCAGTACTCTTTCTTGCTTTGTGGGGCTTGTCGATGTCCGTGGTCTTCCGGAACGCTTCTTGTGGACATTCTGAACAGTTCCATCGGCTTCAAACTTATCTCTAATTCGAGTGATGGTAAGTCGCGTTGGTGGATCTGTTTGAAACTTCCTCCTAAACTGTCTTTGCACTTCAACTGCGTTTTCACACTTCCAGTAGCATTTTAGAATGAATTTCCTTTGTTCAAAGCTTAGTCTGACTGCCATTATTAATTCTAATGGGTTTAACTTGGAAAGAAAGAAACATCAATTGAGCTATCAGCTGTTAAAGTGTATATACACATTTTTGTGGGACGCCCTGTATAATAAAACAATCCCCTTTTCCCTCCGAACCACCCCTTCTCCCTCCGGGCCGCCCCCTTTTCCCTCCGAGCCGCCCCCTTTTCCCTCTCTCTCTTTAGAATTATTAACGTTGTTTAATATACTAAAACCATTAGCAACAGGAGCTCTGGGGGTGGTGATCGCGGATGAGTCTGTTGACGATAATGCCAGCTTGTGATATGCCAGCGTGTGATGCCAGCAAAAAAAAAAATTAGACTAACACGAACTTAGATGTAGCTCGTAGCGTCAACTAACGCACTTTTTGTTATTTTTTCTATTTTTTTTTTCTCTCTCACTCTCCTTATTTGCATGTCTGTAACACTCTTCATTGCATGTCTGTTGTTTGCATGGTATGAGAGTGTTTGAGTTAAGAATGTGTTGCATGGTTTGTAATGCGTTCTTAGTTTACTTCTTTTCATCTTCCACCCCTTTCCGGCGGAGTGGGCTCCGTCCTCTACCTCCCTATGGAGTAGAGGACCAGTCTGCAACCGCTGGAGGTATGTGTTGCTTTGAGTTAAGAATGCGTTGTTCTTTGAGTTAAGAATGTGTTGCATGGTTTGTAATGCGTTCTTGTTTTACTTCTTTTCATCTTTCATCCCTTTCCGGCAGAGTGGGCTACATCCTCTACCTCCCTATGGAGTGGAGGACTGGTCTGCAACAGCTGGAAGTATTCTCTTCCACTATTCGACTTGTCGGCAGTGGCCGGCGGATGGTGATGGTGTCTTTCTTTCTCTCTTTCTGAATGAATTTTAAACCACGAGTGATAGGTTTTGCTACTTACTTAACCTCTTATTCTCTTCTTTTAACCCTTTACTTTCTTCTTTCTCTCGAGCTAACCTTAGAGTGGATCTTAGGGTCTTTGTTAGCCTTAGCTTCTGTAGATCTGTAGAGATACATACATAGTTTAAATACGGCTAAACATTACAAGGTATGCATCTAGTCGATACAGTATCCAAAGGGTACGGTGTCGTAGCAGCCAGGCATCGGGTAACGTTTCCTATAGGTGTTACGTCAAACCTTCGTTCCCCTAAGTTCCTTCACACACCCTAATTTCTATGCTCTGAAGTTGTGAGTCCCCACAACCAGGTGGGGCGGTCGGTCATTAAAATCTAAGCTCACTAGCTCCTTCAACGAGTCAAAGTTAACGACCCGTCGGTTCGCCAGGTTGAGCGTGATGCCTTTCGCCTTCACGATATATTTCAGCTCTTTCCCCACCCTCACCCGCAACCCATAAATTTTTGGCCCTGTTGATACAAAGGAGTCAGCGTATGCACCATCACCATACTCATCCTTAATCTCATCAGTCAACTCTCCAAGGAATTCCCCAATAGGAGGCATATATTCACCTGCCCTCTCCGTGAATATCACACTATCTGTATCGGCGTACAGAACCCTCCGTCCAAGGGAATACAGCAGATGTCATAGCTTGATACGTGCGTATGCCGTTGTGAAACTGGCTAGAGGTATGTTTGTGACACGTGAGGTATCTGTGGCCAATTCGGTTCGGTTGTACCTTACTATGTACAGTACGTGTTACCAACATTCTCGATTTTCATGATCTCTTTATCGAGAGCGTTGGCATAATCCCAAACTTCGCTACAACTTTGAGCTAAATGTACATTCCCCTTGTCTGTATTCTGGGCAAACTTGCCCCAAAGACTGTTCAAACACAACTTTGCTCTAAAGCGCTTGCTAGGGTGCCTCACAATTTGGGGTGCAGTCAAGCTGTATCTTCACGGTCACGGTAACGCTGGATATAAGCCAATTTTTCATTTTCGGTCTCAACTCCTCGTGGATACCATGATGCTTCTACCTTATCCTTCAAAAAAGTGTTTATATACGGCGTGAAAAGGTTGGGTAGCTTCTGAAACCTCCACACTTCATATATCTTTAATATTCTGCAGCCATGGCGAACGGCTAGGTTCAGTTCAGGGCTTGTATATACGCCTCTGATCTTACGCTGGTTGATCGTGTGATTACAGGACCCATTATTCTCATCTGCGCACTTCACGCACAGAGGGAACATGAGTTTGTGGTCTATAACAACAGGCAAGATAGACATCCATAAATCGCGAGGGGGGAGCACGTCTACGAAAGAGAGTCCAAAGTAGCGCTCACTGAAGTTAGCTGAGAACTCCTCGATGGTTGGCATGGCGGGGCCCACTAGTTTTTCAGGCGCACCTACGGGGTACAGATTGTTCTTCATCACGTAGGGATATAAAGAACAGAAGTCGTAGTAATGGAGTTTCACCCCATCCGTAGGCGGAAAGTAAATTTTGAAGGGGTTGTACGTCCTCCAAGCAAGCTGTCACCGCATTTGAGGGGGTCCACCACCATTGAACGTTTGATGGCCCTTATTTCTTCGGGGTACTGCTCATCGGTTTCCATCCAGGCATCATATTCATGCTTCCAGAAAACCTTGTGAGTGAAATGTGAACTTATAAGCTGATCGCGGTTGCGGGTTCATACGAGGCTGTCGGCGGGGGATCCTCCATGGAGATCCCCTGTGACGGCACACTCAGGGCTTGGGCATCCATGCCACCAGCAGCCATTAAAGGAGTACACAGTCTTCTCACCAGCGGTTGGATCCTCACTTAAACCATCCATCAGAAAACACGGCCATTGATCTTAATGGGTACTTTCCCCGTGTTGCGGGCGTGTTTTATGTATACTCCGGCCTGCTGTTGTATGTGTATGAGCCAGTAAATAGCCTTATACCCATAACTACGCTGGGCGTTTCGAGGAATGACGGCTAAGGTGTCTTTAGGCATGAAGTTATTCTTGAATACACTAAAACATAATGAGGCGATCGTGGTTGCGACTTGTAGTGGATCACAGTTGAATCGGGTTATGTACATACTTCTAAAGGCTTGAAAGCATACTCTAAGTACGAGTACGTCATTCACACAATAACGCTCACATTCATCAGCTATATTGTAAGGGTTATCTTCATTAAAACTGTTGTGGTAGCTGTCAAAATCTTCACGCTCACTATCACTCATGTTGGTTTAGTTAAAATAGTGCATGGGGGGTGGGGGGGGGGGACCGACATAATTTAAAGTTTCGCTAGTGAGGAATGTGTAAGGGAAGTAACCTTTTGAAACTTCGGCGGTTACACCCATGACCTTGGGTAGCTTTGCTAATTTACATGGTGTGAATAATAAAGTGTCTTTAAACTGTACATTACCTCTTATTTGCATCTGTATAAGTTTGTTTCCTCTTTTCAAGGGATCACCTGTAAATATGTTCGATGACTCGTGCTCAAGCAGTTCCTTATAAAGGAATTGTATGTCAAATTTTGCTCCGTTTAGGGCAAGAATATACGCAGTCATTCTTTTGAACTTGTCCGCAAACTTGACAATATAGTTCAAAAAGAGTTTCACAGAGCTGTCGTATGCAATCGTTTTAAAAATGTTTGTCCGTTTACCACATTTATGACATTCAACACACTCGACTTCCATGCACTCATCGCCGATAGTTTGGCTTACAAGTAGATGTGGGATGACCTCTTTGATTTCAGCATTCGTATATGTTCCTATGTCGTAGTACACAGTTATACAAGGTCTATTTTTAGCTTAGCGTCTTTCATATAACATACATATTTTACTCCGTCCGCCTTATATTCCTCGTGGCAAGTAGAACAGTGAATTTCATCGCATTTATGTTTGAATTTCCCCCAACTATCCATTGTGTGAAACATGCCACACTGACAAATCCTCATTTTCCTGCACGTGCCATTCGATTTATGGTGATCAAAACAGATGTTATTGAAAAACATGCACTTACATACATTACAGTCGCGCTTCTCAGCTTCAACTACCCGACTTTCGCATTTGGGGCTTTTACACTGCACACATACCATGTGGCAATCGTTACAATGTTTCAATAGATCATTCGTAAACTCGAGACAGCCCTTACACAAATCGTGTTGTCTTCCATATTTTCGACTTTTATCATAGTTTACGTAAAGATCTCTGATGCGTCTAATAGGAAGGTAAGTTGCTCCCACCAGCACTAAAAAACGTAGTGGCTTTGTACGATCTCGCACACTGCTTTTAAATACATACGTTGTTCTACCATCTTGATCCAGGCCAAACATGGCAATCCTAACTTTCATATGTTCTTCTACCTTCGCCAACTCTTCAGGGCCCATATTACAGTTAAAATCAAGTTTACAGTCCACAGCCAGTTTACGTGCACGCTCCACTACCGTCGGCAGCCAGATATTATACGCGATTGTATTTAGCACAGTGAACATATGAGCCAGGATTGCGGCTATAAATCCACAACCACACCCGGAGTTTATATGTTTTCGGTAAATAATCGGAGAATTGAAGTTGAGTGTATAAGGCGTGACACTATGACCCGCAACACGGAATACATGGTCAATTTCAACCTTGAAATTCTCCATAGGCTAAACTTTGAACCGCTTTGAGAAGCTTGTGCAAAACATGAAAGGATGTAGTCAACATCTTCTGCCACCAGGTGTCTGTAAGGTATTACTATCCAGAACTGGTCGCTATTCTCGCTATTTGCCTCAATCCCAAATGCCAGCCTTACTCGGGTCTCCCGATTATTATTGTTCTGAAGAGCATATGCGATGACACATCGAACTACGTTGGAGAGTCCTTGTTCGAAGCCCTTCGAATATGCGACTCGAGGATCAATCCTGACTTTGTAGCGACTTCTAGAAAGTGTATGGTTATTACTCACATTTTGCATTAAGGTAAGACATACACCGTTGGATGAATGATAGCTCATTCTCTCTGTATGAATAGCGGTAGCCCTTGAAAGGGCTTGGAATGTTGCAGATGGCGTGTAAGGTTGGAGGTTTTCAGGACATTGTTTATCTGGTTCTCCCGATAATGAGTTTGTCGGCGACGGATATTGGTCCTCAGAGCTGAACGAGCCGCTGAACCTTGTTCGTTTAGCTTCCATACCGCACGTGACCGGAGATTGTTCTTCAGCAGGCCTAGATCTTTTAACGCCTGCGTAGGTGTAGGGGTCTTGGCTGGTTGCTTGAAGGTTTACTTCAATAGTAGAGTTAATGCGTCCCTGGGTATTCTTTCGACCCAGCTTACCGCCACTTGAGCATGTTGGCGGTAATGCATTTCGAAATCTTTTAAAGGGTTCGTCACACGATGACCTGGAAAAGAAGAGAAAATTGCTGAATACGAGCTTCTTAAAAACAGACCATACAATAGTTAGATTCTCTAGAAAAATCAAGTTCACAAAGCTATCAACATGTATTATAAGTAGCTCAATAAGGTTTATCAAATCTATGTTTATGCTTAGTAGAGTTATTAATGACGGCAGACTCATTAATAACAAAGTTACATCAGTTTTCAAATTCTCTACATGAACTTATATATATATATATATATATATATATATATATATATATATATATATATATTAGTGGTGGACCGGATGTCAGTTTTTCAACATCTGCGGATGCGGATGCGGATTTTTATTTCAATATCCGCGGATGCGTATATTTAGTTAATCTATCAATATAATATAGAATTATGAATATATGACATAATTTTTAAATTTTCGTGATATTACTATTATGGCAGGCAATGCATAAGAATTAAAATTAATATTAATGTTCTCATTATGATAAAAATAATAACTTTCTCAAGAGTTTCAGCCAGAGAAAATTGAATGAAACAAGTTTCATTCAATTTTCTGTGTTACCAGGTATTTATATTTTCAGGCTTATATATTTGTTTGTTCATTAATAATTCATCTTCTTCAGAATGTTAGCACTGAAGCACAAGAACAACATCAGGACCGTACACCATCCTAGATTTGATCCCAGATAGGCTAGAAAGAACATTTTTGGAAAGGATTCTAATTTCAGACATAATAAAGTCAGAGGGTGGAGGAGATGGAGGAACAGTACCGGAATCATCCATGGCTGAGGTGGCTGCGAAAGTTTGAGCCAAGAGTTTAGCGCTGTCAGGAGAAGATCCGGCAGCTGAGCCGTCAGGGTGGAAGAGAGGAGGGAAAGAAGAGGTGGTAAAGCTGTTGAAGAGGTACTTAGCTAGATGCCTGAAAGAGTGCGACGAATTAGAACGAGCAGTTCTAAGTCATTCAAGAAAGCCAAAGGTGTTGGTGAACATTTAAATTTCCTAAAATGAAGATTTCAGCAATGGAGAGCGGAATAGAATGTATTCCACTTTGGAAGTGAGGTAATTAAAGAATTTTAGATAGGGAGTAGAAGTAGGAGAAAGAGAAACAGTGCAGGTGTATTTATTTTGAGATTGGACTGTAAGCCGTAGCCTGAGGGCATAGAATTCAGGGGTTCGAGAATACGAGAACAAGTTAGGTCATTGTGTAAATATACGCAGCATCCATCTTTGGAGCGAATCTGAGTATAGAGAAGGTAAAAGGGTACAGAAAGGATGTTGCTGACTGTCATCGCAGGAACCTGAGCTTCAGTGAGGGATGAGGCTTGGAGAAGCAGAGGCGGTTTCAGCAGATTGTAAATTTGAGAAAGACCACAAATGTTGCATAAGTTTATGAATCAGGCTGAGGAACAAGAACATCTCGAATGGGTGATAGCAGATCCAGACCCGCTATCCAGCGTCTGAGTTCCTTGTATCGGCAACCGGGGTCCTGAAGTGGGTCATTAAGGGCCCTTCCTCAGAGGACTCCGATGCTCTTGAATTTACAGCCTTTTTTAAATTTGAAAA
This sequence comes from Bathynomus jamesi, assembly GCA_023014485.1. Classification (NCBI taxonomy): domain Eukaryota; kingdom Metazoa; phylum Arthropoda; class Malacostraca; order Isopoda; family Cirolanidae; genus Bathynomus; species Bathynomus jamesi. Next base: position 2,895,707 of record JAJOZX010000015.1, on the reverse strand, counting down.
GATTATGTAGTGTGTAACACTACAGTATATGTAGTGAGTAGTAGGGTGAGACGTGTGTGTGTGTGTGTGTGTGTGTGTGTGTGTGTGTGTGTGTGTGTGTGTGTGTTTGGGATCATGCTGGACTGGTCACAGGGTAGATGAGCCACGGAAAAAGATCAGTTAAAGTGGACAGTGGCAGAAGAAATGGATGTTCCAGCACTCCCCATCTTCTGTCTAACAAAATCGAAAATGCCTCTGTGTCAAACACTCTACATCTGAACTAAGTGTGGTCGGTCTTAAAACGGTCAGAGGAATAGGACTGGGGAAGGTGGATTCTCCGGTATAGAGTTGTATAGGTAGATTGTTCAATTTAAAAGGTCTTTGATAAATTAAAGGTAAGAGGGGCGACAGTACAATTTCTCTGAGAAATATTGTAGTAGTAACACAGTGGCCCACAGGATCAGGTTTGAGCATAGGTTTTGAGCTTTATCAGGAGAAAAGACGGTAAATGGAATTATCTGAATGACAAATAGAAATAAAACTGATGGAGAACTGGCTGAAAGAACAGAAACAATACTGACTTTTGTAAACAGGGGGACATGTTATAAAGAATGGTAAAAATGGTTTTGTGTATGTATATATATATATATATATATATATATATATACAGGGTGTCCCATAAGTTCGGCATCATAGGAGAAATTCATATTTTTCTATTTCTACAAACC